>VYXF01008057.1:32058-44953 GCA_013397295.1 Polioptila caerulea | reverse complement strand
GCGCCTCCCTGTACTCCGGGGGGGCTCCGTGAGGCCTGGGGGCCCTTTGGGTTCTGTGCCCAAGTAAGGGACCGAGGGGAACTGTGTGAAAGCCCTCCGGAGCTCCGGTCATAACAGGTTGTGATGGATGAATTAGTTATAATTAATAGAGTAGTCAAGCATTAGGATTTTTCTTGTGAGCAGCTGTGTAGGAAGAGGAGGGTGACCAGGGGGAATGAGGGCAGCCCAGAGCCTGACCTGCACCAGACTGGAGCCTGATCCCCCCCAGCTCCAAAGCCCAACTCCCCCTGGCCTGAAGCCCCCCAGGTCCAAAGCTTGCAGCCCCATGAGACTCCCACACCCCACATCACGCTCCTGTGCCTCACACCGTGGTCCTGTGTCCCAAGCCACACTCCAGCCCACACCATGCTCCCAGGCTTGCCTTGGCCGCTCCTCCAGCCCAGGTTTGAACTGGCCCCACCGAGCTGTGGATCCTGTGGGTGTTCGGACTGGCCACAGACTGAGCAAACACATTTTGTGTTGGAGGCACACTCAGGCACGGCTCTCGCAGGGACCCTGAGAAGTCACTGGGAGGCACCAGCCTCAGTGTCCTCTCTGAGGGTGCCCAGTCCCTGGCTGGCCATGGGACCCTGCCCTGCTCCCACCCTGGGTGACAATACCCTCACTGCAGAAGCAGCCATGGAACTGGCACGTCCCCCTAGCCTGGGCCCAGCTCCTCTCCTGCAAGCAGCTTTGCACCTCTGAAACGGGAAAAAGAAGCTGAAGCTCTGCTGCACCCCAGGTCACATTCCCACCCAAACCTGGGGGAAGACATGGGTCCCTGCAGCAGCAGGAGTGGAGCATCTCTGGTGGCGTGGGTCACAGCTCATCATGTTGGCATTTTGGGCTTGGTTTAATCCCTGAGAAAGTATTTGTTTCAGGCAGTTTTATTGGGTCATTTTAATTTATCAACTAGTTTGGGAATCACGGTGTGGAGAGGGAGGAGCACAGGCACTGTCCAGCTTTGCTCTCCAGCTAAGAATACTGAGGAATCTACAAAGCAGTGGGTTTGTACCGCCAGGAACACGCCAGCATCACAACCCATGAGAGAGAGGCTGCCTGCACTCCTTTTTTTACAGTTATCCCTCGTGGAGAAGTCAGCTCCAGCCCAGCTGCTGCTCGAGCCCAGTCTCTGGGCATGTCCGTGCCCAGTCTCACGTGCCTCTGTCTTGGGGTCTGCCAGGCCAGAGGCAGTGCAGAGATGAGGGGTAGCCTTGTGTCAAGGGGGCTTCCTGCTGGGTTTGTTGCCCTCTGCCACCCACTCCCAGATCTGGTTTCCCAAGCCCCATCGTGTCCCTGGCTCTCAGAGCCCACCTGGCTCAGGTGCCAGCACCTGGAATGCCCCAAGTACCTGTTCAGGGCACGTGTGCCTGGTGTGGCTGGGGGAATGCTGCAGGCTGGCCGGGATGTGATGTGCCAGCAGTGCCCAGGCCCATCCTTTGTGCTGCCTGTGGCTAGAGCCCTCAGGATGAGTCGTGGTCCCTGCTGAGCCCTTCCCAAAGGGCTTGACCTTGGGGACAGAGACCATGATCAGTGACAAGCGTTTTCCCTTTGTTCCCCTGTCGCACATTTTCTCCTGAGCACCGTGCACACCCTCCTCCCTCGTGCTGGCGGTGGCTGCGGGTCGCAGCAGGGTTGCTGTGGGAGAGGACCTGGCACAGGCCGTGCCCAGCATGGCTTTCCCTCAGCCCCAGTTTCTGCTCACAGCACAGGGCAATGCGGCGTGGCAGTGGGGAAGGAGGTGCTCCTGCTGAGCTGTGGAGGAAGGTCTGTGTTTGTGTGTTTGGGGTCTGTGCTTGGACACCAGGGACGCTGCTCTGCTCGCCTGGCTCCCACTCCAACAGAGGAACAGGGCTCTCCCCGCCTAGAGAGCAAGCAGTGATGAACGTTCCCTCCCAAACTTCAAATTAAAGGGGAGAAACATGTTTTTGACTTTTCCTGGCCTTTCCTTGCAGCTATCCTCTGCAGTTTGAGTGACAGTGGAGTATTTCTGATGAAAATTAACAGGAACAATATGTGAGCACCTGTGGGCGGCTCTGCAGTGTCCCCATGCTGTCGCCTCCTGGTCCTCAGAGTGTTTGGTCAAAGTTCCCTGCAAAGTGTCACAGTTTCTAGTTAAAGAAGAGGCGTCTGGGTGCTCTGTTGTGCAAAGCAAAGACAAACTTGCAGAAAGTTCACGTGAATCTTCTCCAGATTGGCTCCAGGGATAGCCCAGGGATAATGGAGTGCTGGGGAACGCCATGGCTGTGACATGTAGGGAGGTCTGGTAGGACAGGGTACATCTTGTGGCCCTGGAGATTCAACACCAGGATGCTCCAAGCTCCATCTTTGAACACTTCCAGGGATGGGGCAGCCACAGCTTCTCCGGGCGCTCTGTGACAATTCCCTGTGCCCTGTCAGTCTGATGCCATTCTTCCTGGTGCTCCAGGTCCCTGTCCAAAGCCCCTCTCCAGGTCTCTTGGAGCCCTAAGAGGCTTCTCCTCTGCAGACTGACTCAGGCAGGGTTTGGCAGAGAGCAAGCCCAGCCAGGCCAGGCTTGGAGGAGGAAGCAGCACGCAGACGTGCCCATTGTTTGACTTCCACTTCTCGTCGGTGGGGACCTGTGCCTGGGCAGGGCACAGCCCGACGTGCCGTGCTCGGGAGCCGGGGCTGGGGAGCGGCGATTTCCCGGGGACTGCGGGTGGGGGCCAGGCCAGGGTGGGACAGTGAGGGGCTGTCCAGGCTGAGCAGGGCCAGGCTCCCTCCCTGGGCACAGCTGGGACTGGCCCCCGGCCATCAGAGCCACACCAGGCTGGAGCCCCCGTCCTGCCCGTGCCAGGAGTGACCTGGAGAAGGAGGAGAGGGGGAGGAAAGACAGGCAGAGCTTCCAGAGGAAGAGTGCTCACCACTGCCTCTAAATTTATCTTTCCTGTTTCTCAGCAGCAGCATTGTCTCAAGCCCTTTCTCTGTGGTGTCAGGCCCCTCTCTGCCTCTCTCCTGGCACCCTGTCCCTCACCACGTTATCCCGGTTTAACCAGCTCTATCTCTCTCCTTCTTTTGCTTTCAAGTTTTAATCCTGATGTGGTCCCTGGCTGCTTTTTCTTCCTCTCACCTCTGGTCTGCTCCCACACCCAGCATTCCAGGGCCCTCCCCATGTCCCACAGCACCAGCCCCTGCCTTGGGGGTTAAACTGGGGGCTGGGTGGTTGCCAGTTCCTCTGGGCTCAGGACTGGGAATCCGTGAGCAAGCTGGGGAACAGAGGCGGGAGGTTTCCCTTGAGGAGCCCTTTGTCCACCCCATCATGGGCTGCTCTCTAAGGCAAACTTCTCCTTGGAACCATGGAATCATTTTGGTTTGACAGCATTTTTGAGATCACAGAAGCCTCAGGGCAGCCTGGCCTGCTCATCCCAACCTCCCCAAGAGATGCTGCACATGGCCAGGCAGATCAGGGACATCCTGGACCTGCTGGGAGGATCAGGGATGCCCAGGACCAGCTTGGCTGGTGGCTGCTGTTGGAGAGAATTGTTTTTGTGGTTAGGATGGATGTTACAGGGAGCTGCTTCCCTTCCCAGTCAATCCACAGGAATTCTGAGGGTCTCCTTCCACACAAAGGACTTTCTACTCTGCATCCTGACCCCTCTGCCATCCAAAATGTAGGCATCTTAAACTCCCAACTCCAGCACCTCCCTGCTCCATGCCAGTCGATTCTCAGTTAATTTATGGAGCCAGCTGGGAGTCGCCCCTGCCAGGCACAGACTGACCTGCCCTCCTGGCTCTGCCCTTGGCTTTGCTCCAGAGCCATCAGTTTGTCCTTGCTGTGACCATTCTGTGCTTGCTGTGCACCAAGTCACCAGCCCCAGAAGTGTTCAAATGCTGTGTGGACATGGCACTTTGGGACATGTTTTAGTGGTGGCCTTGGCAGTGCTGGGTTAGGGTTGGACCCCACGATCTCAGAGGGTTTTTCAGCCCTGGTGATTCCACGATTGCAGCCCTGGCTCACGTGCCCATGGCAGAGGGGGCACCAGCTCACTGGGAGCTAATGCCCCTCAGAGGAGCTCTGGCCTCAGGCCAGGAGTGCCCTCTGGAGAAAAAATGCTTTCCCAGAGGCAGAACCATGGGCAGAGCTGGATGAGTCTCCTCCATCAGAGCTGGGTCTCTGCTGAATGCCCTCATGTCCATCCCCATCCACCCCTGAGCCTGCCTGCCGAGAGCTAGCCCTGCTTTATGGGGCTCCAGGGCCTCGGTCTGGCTTTGTGATTATCAGCAAGGGACACATAGAAGGAAATTGTTTCAACAGCTGAATATTGTGTGTGTTTATGTGACTTTCTGGCTGTGAGAAGGAAGGGCACGAAGTACAGGGGTTGTGTAGATTGGGATGAGAACGGGGCAGGGCAAGTGGTACAGACCCCAGGGTGAGCCAGAGCTGCCAGAACCAAGGCAGAGACAGCCCAGCCTCACTGGGACCTTGGGAAATATTAATTGGGATGAGTTGATGGTGCACATATCCCCACCCTCCTGCTCACGGGTGGGATTTGCCCACTGCATCTCCCTGTGCCACCCAACAAGCCCTATCCGAGCATTTCATGCCAGGCAGGTGATCCATCCCCCAGTGCCCACGGCAGCTCCCAGGCCAGGGTCATCCAGCATTGGCTCTGTTTTCAGGAATGGGATGGCCACGAGGCCCTGGGCATTGTGCCAGGCTGTGTCCGTGTCATCTGTGCAACCACTGACATGCTCTTTTCCAAAGATAAATATTGTATTTTTGTATCAAATCCTGGCCTCTGCCCAGAGTCAGGAGCACTGCAGGGGCTTTCACAGCATGCTGACACACAAAAGCACACGTGCAATAAGCAGGAATTGCATTTCACCCTGGCCCTGTGACCTGGCAGCAGTGTGCAGCCAGCATGGCAGCCCCAGGCCAGACACCTCTGCCTTCCCCCCAGGAAAAGCAGCCGAGTCCTGTGCTGCTGTGGATCTCAGAGACATTGGCCATACAGACAGGCTGGTGCTGAGGGGGCAGCAGGCACAGCTGGCTTTGGGCCATATGGGGATATGTGTCTTCCACACCTGGCTTGGGTCAGTCCTGAGCTGGGAATTCATGAACTGCCACCAGCAGGGACCTTTGTCCAGTGCCTTCTGCTCCATCTGTCCGATCCAGCCTCCCAAGCTCGTCCCTGACCTGCTCAGCTGTGCAGAAAAGGATCCGAAATGCTTCCCACCCTGGGGATCTGAAAGTAGAAGTGGTATTGCCAGCTGTGCAGCTGGGTTTGTTCCTGGAATGGTGTGACACGTCCAAGGGCCTTGTTTCTGGAAAACTGGGAGTGGGACATTCCCGGGTGGCCTGGTCCAGTGCCTGGTGTGGGGCTCAGTGATCCCCAGTTCCTTGTCCTGCCCTTGGTGGAAAGTTGTGGTTCTGTCCCCTCCATTCACCTGGGGTCTGTAGGAAATGGCACTCACCGTGTTTGGGACCGGGCTGTGTGGGCTGAGTTCCACAGCCAGTTCCTTGTGCCAGAGGTGATTCCCGAGCCACGGAGCTGGAGGTTGGTGTCCCCCATGCTGGTTCAGCTGTGCCTCGCTGACTGGGACCTTCCCCATCACTGAGGCAAACCACAGTGGCTGGTGCTGTGCTCAGGGGTGTCCCAGGGGCTGTGGAACACAGGGGCAGGTTCTCCGAGGCAGAACAGCCTCAGAATCTGGAGCTGATGGAGCAGGCAGAGCTCAGGGGGGCACACCCAGTGTCCCCCCAGCCCTGGACCCCCTTGCCTCCTGCCTGGGATGAGCTGCAGGAGAGCAGTGGGGAGCTGTGCTGGGCTGAGGTTCCCTGCTTGCCTCGGGGCTGGTGCTCAGGTGTGAGGGGTCACCTCTGCCCGTGTGCAGGGCTTGGGGGCGTTCAGCTTGTGGGGAGACTGAACCTGTCAGCACAGTCAGGTGTGGTCTGTGTTCCTCACTGCCTTTAACTCTGGTTGGACATGGCTGGTGCCATGAATGGATCTGGGCCAGCCCTGTGTTTCCATTTCTCTGTGCTCCCAGTCCAGCACAGCACAGAGCCCGGGGAGACAGGGACAGGTGGGCCCAGGAGCCACCATCCTGCAGAGCATGGGAATATCAAACTGGGCCCAAATTGTTCCCAAGCATAAGGGCAGCAATGCTCTTGATAGTAACACCCTTAAGTGAGACCCTTCCCACTGTGGGGATCTTCCCTTGCACCTGAGCAGCTCTTGCACATCCCACCAGGCAGTCTGTTCCCTTTGGGTGACAGACATCTCCTGTTTGTACCGTTTTGGGTTGGTTTTCCCCTTTTACAGCCAGCTGGGTCACACACACCAGGATTCCTGACCCGCTCCTGCATGTGTGTTGTCTCCTCTGGCCACATTTTCGGCTGTGCCCCGAAGTCCCAGCAGTTCATGATTCACCCCGGGGCTGGGGAGGCTAACCAGGAGCTGTGTCCAGCAGGAGTGATGCCACATGGGCTCAGGACATTCCTCTCACCTCAGCCCCGGGCTGCTTTGGGGTTGGATGGTGTCACACCAGTGTGCCTGGTGCTTCTGTCCCAGAGGACCTGCTGTCCTGGTGGGCTCCATTTCCAGTGTTTTCCTCCCCCTGGGTGTCACGTCCCTTTGTCCCACATCCCAGCCCTGCCCTCCCCCTGCACCTTGGCTCATTTGGGGCTGTTTGGGCACTTTGGTCCATCCCCACACACAGGGTCTGTTAACCCCCACCCCTGCTGAAGGTGCCAAATGAACCGGGGCAGTGCTGGGACTCACAGAGCCGGGAAAAGCCCTCTGGGGTCTTTCCAGGCACGGGTGGGTGCTGGCAGGTTTGCTGCTTGCAGCGCAGAAGGGGCTGCACCCTCCCTCTGCCCCCTGCTCCCTCAGGCCCCTGGGTTTGCCTCTGCCACTGCCACCCCCGATCTCTCCCTGCAAGGTTTGGGGGTGGGCCTGCATTCACACTTGTTCCTACAGATTTGTTTGCTTAGGGTGTTTGTCCCTTGGTTTTCCCGAGGAGCAGTGAGGTGGTGAAGGTAGTCCGGCCCAGCATTGCTGAGTCCCGTTTCCCTTCTGTCCCCATCTGCGTGTGTGAGTGCTGGGAACGGGTCTGTCAGCGCCTCGGCGCCTTTCAGGGTCTTCGCAAAGAGCAGATTTATTTTCTGCTATGCTGAGAATTAGCTCCCCTTTCTTCCTCTTCCCTCTGCCCCCGCTGGAAAGAGAGAGAATGCAGGGAAGAAGAAAGGATTTCCATCGCGGCGGTGATTGGCACAGCCCTGAATGAGAGGTCATTCCAGCCGGCTCTTTCTTTTCAGGGCCCTTTTTTCCTGCTCCCTGTATTCAGGCTGGCAGCATTCTTTCTTTTCAAAGCTCCTCTGTCTGTCTCTCTCTTCCCCCTCCTTTATTTTTCATCCCTTTTCTTTACTTTTGCTGTCTTTTCATTCTGTTTTTCTCCACCCCCTTGGGGCTCCATTTTTTTCTTTCCCTTTTCCTCTATTCAGTTCCTTTTTTTCTTCTCGCATCTCTTTTGAATAGCTCGGCTATTTTCGGAGAGGAAAGGGACTGTGCCGGGGAGAAGCCGTTACAGCAAGGAGGAACTTGAAAGTCTTTTCTTTCCTTGTTTATTTCATTTAAAAGCAAAAACTGTTTTCCAAGGCAGAGCGAAGGTTCTGTGTGGAGCCTTTGAAGCCAGGCTGGGACAGCAGCAGAGCTGGGGGCCCTCCCTGCTCCTGGCAGTGCCGCATTTGCTGCGGGCCCCGAGCCACTGACAAACCCCTGGAGCACCAAGGGTCTGGGGTCGGTGCTGCCCGGGCTGGGCTCTGGCTGTGGGTGCTGCCAGAGGGGGTCCAGGCAGCAGCAGCCCCTCTCCCTTGGCTCCCCCCACACCAGTTACCTGATTTAAAGGCTCTCCCTGCCTCTGGGCTCGGGAGCAGCAGCATCTTTAGGGATGAGGTGACCATAGTCTCTCCGGGCAGATCCTGGACCTCTCCTCTGCAGCATGCACGGGGATGGGAATGGAGGGGCCCCGTTTGTTCCAGAGGGGAGCGGGGGCTCGTGCAGGGAGCCCGTGAGGACACGTGGGATGTGCCAGTGCCTGGTGTGCAGAGTGCGTGGTCGTGGTCAGGCACTGCGCTCACAGCCGAGGGACACAAGGGTCCAGTCCCTTCCCCAGAGGAGTGACAGGAAGGTCTCACACACATCCATGAGGCCACGGTGATTCCGGTGGCTCTGAGGAAAGCCCTTGCTCAGGAGAGGAGGCTGGGCCCAGTCACTGCTCCAGGTGCCCCCCGAGCTCAGCTGGCTGTCACCGCTCCCCTTGCTGGTGCCATGCTCCGGAAGGGCTGAGGGCAGAAGGGCTGGAACATCTGCTCCGCTGGGCTCCTGCCTGTGCACAGCACAGCAGTCCCGTGGAAGTGACCCGAGCCAGAGCCAGGCTCCCTTCTCCTTGCACTGGCCCCAGAGCCCGGAGTAGCCTGACTTCCTCCCACTTCCCATTACCCCCATGCCCAAATGATTGCCGCCAGGTCCCTGATTTTCAGGAAACACCTTTTCCACATCAGTTTTGGTCTCCCCTTGTTTTGCTGTAACGTAGAATTTGAGGGTGATCTGTGGCACAGGAGCTGCTGACTTATGCTGGCTCTATTGGGATCATGGAGCCATGGAATCCCAGATTTGGAGGGACCTCAGGGATCACCTGGTTCGGACTTTTCTGGGAAAAGTCCAGACGGGACAAGAGGGGGTGGAGGTCGGGGCTGTCAGGTGCTGGAGAAGGGGTGGCAGGGCATTGTCACCCCATTGTCCTCGGCCCGGAGGGACTTCGGGGTGTGGGCAGGGTGTGCCCGGCGTGTGGGCTGCGGGAGGGCGGGAGCAGGGCCAGGCCCAGTGGTTAATTAAATAGATCATTTCTTTAAAGTGAGATTCAAATAATTGTAACCCTGAGATAGAGAAGGCATTGGAGGAGATGAAAAGGGAGAGAGAGAGAAAGGAAGCAAAGGACAGAGGTTCAGAATGGAGAGGGAGATTAGGAGAGAGATGAAAGAGAGAGGAGAAAGATAAGAGGGAGAGAGGGGACAGATCTCGGCGCGAGATGGGCGTTGCCAGGGAAACGGGAAGAATGAGGGAGCAACTGGAGGGATGGAGGAGCAGAGGATACTGGGGGTGGGGAGCGAGGGATGGAGGAACAGAGGGATGGAGGCTGGCAGGATGGAGGGGCGGAGGGACTGGGGAGCAGAGGGATGGAGGAACAGAGGGATGGAGGCTGGCAGGATGGAGGGGCGGAGGGACTGGGGAGCAGAGGGATGGAGGAACAGAGGAGCAGAGGGATGGAGAAGTGAGGGATGGAGGAGAGGGGTGGGGGCTGGAGGGATGGAGGAGCAGAGGGATGGAGCCTCAGTGTCAGAAGGAGGAAAAAGGGGATTTCCAGCAGAACAGGAAGCAGGAGAGGGATGTCACAGCCCAGCACAGATGCCTGTGTGCCGGGAGGGGCATTTGGGATGGCAGCTCTGTCCCTCTGCAGTGAGCAGCTGCAGCATCTGCTGCTGTCCTTAGCCTGAGCCTCTCACCCCCGGTCCCAGTGGGGAATGCCATATCCCTGGGCAGATGATGGAGGAACCAGGCAGCTCTGTGCTCATCACACTTTGGTTCTGCAGCACTGGTTACCTCTGGTTATTTGAAAGCCATTCCCTTTTCCCTCCCAATAATCATACATTTTCAAAGGGGTAAATGATTGATGGACACAGTGATCAGAGTGAGAATATCCGAGTTCCCTGGAATATTTTCAGAGGAATTACCCATGAAGAGGCTGGGGAGGGTTTGATGTGCTCTGATAACACCCTCTCCTCCATGAGCCCTTATCTCTCTCACTTTCCCCAACTTGGTTTGCCACCTGCTCTTCTTAAAAACATTATCAATATTTTCTACAAATCCCGGGTTGTGTCCTTTGTTTGGTGAAGCCAAAGCCCCCAAAGACCAGTCTTGCTCCACCCAGGAGCACTTCAGTGACACGTGATGTCACTTCTGTCACCAGCTGGACATTGCAGTGAGCGGCCGCTCTCTGATCCACTGACAGGGCAGGTTTCTTTTTTTCTGGAGAACTTTTCCCTAAAACAAAAGTTTTCCTTTAAAAATGTAGTCTGACAGTATCTAGTGTGGAGACACTGACTGAATTTAAGCAGGTTTTTTTCCTGTGGCAGCAGCCCTGTGGCTCCTGCCCGTTTCTCAAGGCTTTGGCTCATTTTTACAGCAGTTCCTCTGTGCCAGGGTCGGTTCTGGGGTAAGAAGTGCCAGTTTCGGTTCTGCCACGGTGTGTGGAGCCACTCTGTGGGTCAGCCCCTGGCACCCACCACCAACACAGAGCCAGGGCCGGGCAGTGCAGCCCAGATGACCCACAAATCCCTGGGCTGGCGCAGGACAGACATGCTGGGTCAGGTTTAAGAATAATTTTAGTTGTGATTTTCAGGAAAACAACATTTTTCTGTTTGGTATTGTGGGGGGTTCAGCAGCTTTATGTGAAATCTGCAGGCAAGATGAAAGCCTGTTTTCCCCTTTATTAAATTTAAATGAAGGCTGCTTTTGAGAAAGAAAGGAAAATAAAATCAAAGGTTTTCTCACAAATATCAGTTCCATTATCAGCCATTTTCTGGTAAAAAGTCTGGAACAGTTTTACTTCCTCCTTCCCCAGTGAGAACCTCCCATACCCAGGGTCTCACTTTGTCCTGGGGCTCGATCCTGTGCCTTTTCCCTGAGGTCTGCACCACCACATCTGTCCCCAGGGAACCTCCCAGGACCCCCAGGCACTGGGAGCACAGGGTCTGCAGAGAGCCCTGTAATGGGGGTCCTGCAAAGGAGATGGCCAGGAGCCAGTCCTAAATATCCTCTTTCCCGTGGCACCAGGCTTGTCAGGCCCCCGTGCAGGGGTTAAACTGCTGCAGGTGCCAGCTGGGCTCTGCCACCTGCTCAGGTGGCTGCACTTCCCCTGGCGAGCTGGGATAGGAGAGCAGTGGCAGCAGGGTGGGCTCCTGCGTGTCTGGTGGGGGTCACTGCTCCTTGGGAGAGCTGAGATGTAAATAATCCCCCAAACTATTTGGATTTTGGGTACCTGGGTCTCCCTTCCCTGCAGGAATGGTTGGGTCAGAGTTGGTGAGTGCTGCTGCCTCTGGGCTGGTGAGGGGAGCGGGGAGTGGAGCCAGGTGGCAAGCAGGGGTCGGTGGTCACTGATCCCCCGTGGAGGCTCTCGGGGCAGCCGGGGCCATGGTCCCTGCCGGGGGCTGTGCCACCTAGAGTGGTCCTGCTGGCCAAGGGGCCAGGTGGGGTGGCACAGGGATTGGGAAGGTGGGTGAAACCCAGCCAGGTAAAACAGCCAAGGGAAGGGAGACGTGTCCACAGACACGGCTCTTAGCGTGGTGGCTGGAAAATCTGGAATCCAGCAAGGAATGTGCTGGGAGTGGAGAACCTGTTGGGCAGATGCTGGTACCAGAGGGACCCAGTGAGAAGTGAGAACTGGAGGGGCTAATCATGGAGTGAGGGAGGAAAATAGAAGTAAAACAGCACAAAGAAGTGAAAGCCTTAAAAAAAAACCCCTACTTTAAGTGACTAGGTGGTGAGTGAGGAGCTGGTGGAGGCTCTGAAGGGGGCAGCCAGGGCAGGGAGGGCAGGGTCTGCAGGATGCACCCGAGCAGAGCCTGGATCTTCCCAGATGTGTTGGGAAAGATGGGAGGAGAGATTGCACCAAAACTAAAGCTTGGAGTGGGAGGAGAAATGGTGAAAGAACCCCAAATTTCACAAGCCCAAAGGATCAGGGCCAGCAGCCACCACTGCTGGCCCCAGGTGCGTCCGTCCTGCGGTGTTGGGGAGGGGGAGATGGATGAGCGGGCCGGGGGCTCGGCACATGTCACTGGCAGAGGGGACATGGGCAAGTGTGTCTGTGTGACCTCATCGGGAAATGAGCCCGAGGGCCCCCGGCCTGGCCCAAAGGGCTGGGCCCGAAACCGAAAGCTTATGAGAGCCTGGAGGAGGGTTTGGCTGCCAGCACCGCAGAGGGACCCTGAGGAGCGCGGCGGGCGAGAGCCGGCGGGTGCAGCCGCAGGTCCGCAGGTCTGGTGGGCAGGAGGTGGAGCTGGAGGAGGTGCCTGTGCGGCTGCAGGGATCGGCGCTGGGACGGCGGCTCCGCGCTGCGCTCCGGCCGGCGGCGGGGCTGGGTGCCCGCGGCCATGGGGGCTCCGCTCGGGCGGCTGGAGCCGCGCTGGCTGCAGCTCCCTCGGAGCACAGAGGTGCTGGCAGCGCTCCGCATTCCGGGCTGCTGGGAGGTTCCTGGGGGAGCTGAAATACGTGACCCCCCCCCACTTGCCCGTGTGTTGGGAAACGGCGTTTCCAGCTGCCTCGGCGGGTCCCGGGGCGTGAACAGGGAAGTGAGAGCGGGAAGTGAAGCAGCTGCCTCTGCCCCGTGCCTGCTTCCCTGTGCGCTGTTTGTGCAGCTGCGGCTCCGGAGCGCCGTGGCCTCGGACTGCGGATCTCCCACGCCGTGTGCCGGGGCTCGTGTGTGCGATGGAGACGAGTGCGGAGAGGTTTGTGCCCCGCAAGGCTGTGGCTTTCCTGCTGAGCAGGGGAGCTCATCCCCTTTCCCAGTGCCCAGAGTAGCAATCCACATTACTTTCGCCTGTGTTTTGGGGTGGTTGTGAGGCTCCCTGAGACTGCTCTGGGGAACACGTGCGTGCGTTGTTCTTGCAGCCGCCTTGTCTCGTGGTGCTTGTTTGGGGGGGCAGAGACCCAGCACCATGCTGGGGGCCCCACTGACCGCTCTGCCGTGCTGGGTGGAGCAGCTGCGTCCCCTCTCCCGTGTCCTTTCTCCTCTGCCTGCAATGGGCAGCTCAGGGGCCCCAGGGAACCCCACAGAT
>VYXF01008057.1:19687-32019 GCA_013397295.1 Polioptila caerulea | reverse complement strand
ATCCTCTTCCTCTCCCTGTCCTCCCTGCAGCCGCCCCTCCCCTCCGTTCTGTCCCTCCCGCCCCCCATCCCTGCCCGCTGGCTCTCGGGGTAGCCCGGGCAGACGGGGGTGCTTGGCTGAGACCTTCCCCCTGGCAGCTCAAGCCTGGGCAGGGTCCCCTCACCGGCTGTACCTGACCCAAGAGTCACCAGTGCTGTGGCCAGTGCCAGCCCCGTGGTGGCCCAGCAGATGGGAGGGAGCAGAGGAGGGACCCGGCACCCTCAGACCCGCAGATGTCTGCGGGCAGCCAAGCCCCTGTGGTTGTGTTGCTCCCCTTCTCTCTTTTCTCACACTGGTTCTTGACCTTCTCCACCACCCCGTCCTCTTCCCCATCCCATGCCATGTGCTGTGGCCGGTGTTTGGGTGTGCAGGGCACTGGCATGAGGAGACGCTTTTGGGGTCGGCAGGAGCAGGCAGCTGCTTGTCCCAATGTCCCCAGCCATGCTCAGTGTCCCTGTAGCCAACCTGGCTGCAGGGACGGTGCCCAGGCACTGTGGGGTTTCCCTTCTCCAAAGTGGAGGTTCATCCCACAATCTTCTTATGCTGGGCAGGTTCTCCTGGGACTGTGACAGGATCTGGCTCAGAATTTATCCCTTTTTTACCTCCCCCGCAAGATTTCTTTGTTGTAGCTGCAGGAATAATTGTATTTGGGAGAACACTCCTTCAGTGGGAGGAAGCAGCAGCTCCCAGGCACATCCCTGCCTGTCCTGGCTGGCTGCTGTGGGTGGGTGCTGTGGTGGGGCTGGGACCCCCAGGGTGGGTGTGCCAGCCACCAGGCTGTGTCCTGATGGGTCTGGGCCATGTCCCTCCTGCTCCCTGTGCTGTTCCTGCTCCTACCAGAGCTCAGAGCCACACTCAGTGGTGACCAGTTCACAGATTGTGCGGGCACTTGTTCCTTGGAGTCACTCCTGGGAGCTTCAGGGCATGCAGGCAGGCAGACCCCAGCCCCAGGAACTAATAGCCCATCTGGAGAGGCTGACAATGGGCACGGATCCAAGCTTCCCTCCTCCTCACAGCCCTACAGTGGAACCCCCTGGGGCCACTCTGTCCCCACATCCTGGGCTGTGTGGTGCTGGGGACCCACGCTGGCATCCCCCGTGTCAGCCTGGGGTTCACTAAGGAAAGAAGTGAGGGCTGCAGTGAGCCCGTGGGGCAGTGCCAGGGGGGGCCAGGGGCTCAGGGCCGTGTCTCTCCCTCCCCAGCCATGACAGCGTAGGCCGGCGGCGAGAGATGGATCGGTTCAGCGAGTGCGGGACGCAGACAGACGCGGTGGTGGTGCTGTCCCTGGCACAGGCTGCCATCCTGGGCCTGGTGTCCGACAATGAGCTGCTCGGGGCCACTGTCACCCCGGCTGGCTTCTTCCCGGGGCTGGCCGGAGAGCAGCCGGACAATGCCGCCATGGAGCTCGGGGAGCCTGAGGGTGAGGAACAGGTGCCCGGGGATGGGCAGGATGAGGACGCCCTGGAAGCAGACTCCTCCCTGGAGAAGCATGCCCGGAGGAGGAAGAGGCCACCTGTGAGGCTGATGCCCAAGGTCAAGAGTGAGGAGGCAGAGGTGGAGGCTGAGCCACCGTACAACGTGTCGGTCCCCGGGGACGAGGAGGGCGAGGGGCAACACAGCCATGCCCCTCAGCCCCCAGAGCCCATCCAGGAGCTGGCGGGGCAGGGTGGGGCCGTGAAGATGATCGACCTGGGCGCCTTCAGCAGGAAGCCCCGACGCCTGCGGCACCTGCACCGGCATCGGGAGCTGGAGGGCACCGAGCACCGGTGCAGGGGCAGCGACCTGGCCAGCGGCACTGAGGGGGCCCCACAAATCGTGGGCACCTTTGAGGCGGGCGCCCCGTCCCCTGGCGAGGCGGAGGCCCCTGCGCCGGCGTCCCCCGAGCAGGTGAAGAGCGAGCAGGGCTGTGGCTGGCAGGAGCTGGGGGAGCTGGAGGTGGCGGGCGGCACCAGCGACCACAGCAGGAAGGCACAGCTGGACCGGCTGGACATCAACGTGCAGATCGATGACTCCTACCTGGTGGAGGCGGGGGACCGCCAGAAGCGCTGGCAGTGCCGCATGTGCGAGAAGTCCTACACCTCCAAGTACAACCTGGTGACACACATCCTGGGCCACAACGGCATCAAGCCCCACTCCTGCCCACACTGCAACAAGCTGTTCAAGCAGCCCAGCCACCTGCAGACCCACCTGCTGACCCACCAGGGCACGCGGCCCCACAAGTGCGGGGTGTGCAGCAAAGCCTTCACGCAGACCAGCCACCTGAAGCGGCACATGCTGCTGCACACCGACATCAAGCCCTACAGCTGCCGCTTCTGCGGCCGCGGCTTCGCCTACCCCAGCGAGCTGAAGGCGCACGAGGTGAAGCACGAGAGCGGGCGCTGCCACGTGTGCGTGGAGTGCGGGCTGGACTTCTCCACGCTCACCCAGCTGAAGCGGCACCTGGCCACGCACCAGGGCCCCACGCTCTACCAGTGCCTGGAGTGCAGCAAGTCCTTCCACTACCGCAGCCAGCTGCAGAACCACATGCTGAAGCACCAGAACGTCCGGCCCTTTGTGTGCACCGAGTGTGGGATGGAGTTCAGCCAGATCCACCACCTCAAGCAGCACTCGCTCACGCACAAGGTAGGGGCTCAGGGTCCTCTGGGGTGCTCAGAGGAGATGTGCCAGCTCTGGATGTGGGTGCTGGCAGAGAGGAGTGTCCCAGTGCCCCCGGTCGTGGGAGGAGGTGGGCAGTACAGCGGGCAGCACCTGTGGCTGGCATTAGCAGGGGTCACTGACATGCAGTGAGGGGGTCCCTGGGACCCAGACCCTGCCCTTCTGGGGGTTCCCTTCCTCAGGGAGGAAGTTTTAGACCTGCTGCAGGGTAACCTGGGGGGGGTCCTGTCCAGGAGCTGTCACAGCCCCTCTGGGCAGGCTGTGTGTGGGTGTTTGCCCCTTTCCTTGGGTTCATTAAAGGGGAGCAATTGGGCTGAGCCCCAGAGCAGAGCTGGCGCTCAGCTGCACTTACAGAGCCTGTCCAGCCCCCACCCACAGCCCCTGCGTGTTGCTGGGCTGGGCTCTCAGATACACTCTGTGCTGTGCTCAGCACAAGGAACCCATCCTTCACCCATAGGGTCCCTTCTCCACTCTTGGCTCCACTGGTGTGTCCCCGGTGCCTGGGGGTCTGCCCGAGCTCCCCCCAGCCCACAGCTCTCCCACCCTGCAGGGCGTGAAGGAGTTCAAGTGCGAGGTGTGTGGGCGGGAGTTCACCCTCCAGGCCAACATGAAGCGGCACATGCTGATCCACACCAGTGTCCGGCCCTACCAGTGCCACATTTGCTTCAAGACCTTCGTGCAGAAGCAGACGCTCAAGACCCACATGATCGTGCACTCACCGGTGAAGCCGTTCAAGTGCAAGGTACCAGAGGGACTGGGGGGCTTGTACCAGCTGGGCATGTGGGGGCACAGGTCCTGCTGTGCTGTGTCCCCAGGAATCTGGCCAGACTGAGCCCTTGGGCATGGAAGCAGCTTTGTGATGCCTCCCCTGCTCGCTTGGGCATGGAATATCTGCTCCAAGCTGTGATGGGAGCATTGCTGCTGCTGAAGTGACAACCAGTGCCTCTCTCTGAGCAGTGCTGGATGCTCTGGATCTCCCAGCAGCACCAACACTGCATCCCCAAGCCCCCCACTCTGGGCGGGAGGAGGGAGGGAGCCCCATTATTCTCAGCAGGAGCCACAAGGGTCTCCAGGAGGGCAGCAGCCCCGTTACTCTTGGTGGGAGCCCCAGGGGACCCTGGGGGCGAGGTCTGCACTGCAGAGCCTCTGTCAGCTCAGGGGCTGACTGTGGGCCTGCTGCAGGTCTGCGGGAAGTCCTTCAACCGCATGTACAACCTGCTGGGGCACATGCACCTGCACGCCGGCAGCAAGCCCTTCAAGTGCCCCTACTGCTCCAGCAAGTTCAACCTGAAGGGCAACCTCAGCCGGCACATGAAGGTCAAGCACGGGGTGATGGACATCAGCCTGGACAGCCAAGGTGGGTCCTGGGCGCGGGCTGGGCATCGTGAGCGCCCCACAGCACTGGCAGTGGGCTGTGCCGTGGTGGCCGCGGCAGGTTCATGTCCTCTCACCCAAGGGCTACCCCCACAAGCAGCCCAGATCCAGCAGGGCTGCGGCTCCCGGGGAGTTGTGGGCTCCAAACGCAGGGAGGGGGGAGCTGCTGTCCCCAGCCCTCCCCACAGGTCCATCACGGCGTGTCCCTGTGCTGACTCCTAGATGCCATGATGGAGCTGGCTGGGGCTGATCACACCGAGCTGGACGGCCAGCAGGAAATGGATGACTTCGAGGAGGAGAACTCTTACGGCTACGGGGCTGTGGGCAACCCCCCAGACGAGCACACGCTGGCCGAGCAGGCCATGAAGGAGATGGCCTACTACAACATGTTGTAGCCAAGGCTGGTGGGGCTGTGGGGGCTTGGTGGGGTTAAGAGAGGCTGCAGCACCCAGCCAGGCCCCCACAGAGCTGGAGGGATGGCTTCCACTGGGCTTGGGGAACACAGGGATGTCCAGAAGACTTCTCTGGACCTGCCTTTGCTCTGTTGCTGCCCCCCTGCCCCTTCCTGCACCCTGCACCTGGTGATTTGAAGCTGTGGGCCGGGGGGGCATGACCCAGCAGATCACTGAATGAGTAAGGATGGAAGGGGCTGCTGTGGAGCAAGATGATGAGCATCACTAATTCTTCTACCTCCTGGGTCCCCCCCCTCGCTGCACAGGGGTTCCCCCTGACAGGCAGAAGCCCCTGCCCGCATGAGGAGGTGGGTTTGCATTTCCCACTCACCCCGGGGCTCCCTGTGTCAGGCCCTGGGATGCAGAACAGAGTATTTTCATAGAAGCTTCACAGCTCCGGGTCTGGAACTGCGGCCAGCGGTGGATCCGGGGGAGGCAAACCCAGCCCAGCCCCAGCAAATGATGGTATTTTGAAAGTAATTTATTTTTTTCAGATGTGCCGCGTGGTTGGATTTATCTTTTCACTGAGTTCAGTTCCCTTCAACCAATGTGCTTTGTAAACCTGTGTAAGCTGTGTGGTCTGTGTGGGGAGAGGGGGTTGTGAGGGGCTGAGGACCAGAGTGGCGTCCTGGGCAGAGCCCCCCATAAGGAACTGGCACCCCTTCCTTGCCCCCCAGCTGCTCTGGGGCTGGAGGAAAAGGCCCTCACTGGGGCAGCCTGTGTGGTGGGGGTTCGCCTCCTCCATGCCCAGGGATTTGGCAGGGAAGCAGCTGGGGCAGTGCCGAGTCTGGGACCACTGCCTGGGCTCTGCACTCTCTGCTGCAGGGCAGAGGACTCACAGCACCCCCAGCATTGCGCCCCAAGTGTACCCAGAGCTGGGTCGGGTCCTGGCAGGCATCAGGAGCTGGGAACCAGCCAGGGCACAGGGTCTGGGACACCTGTGCTGGCCCCACACACGTTCTGTCCCTGAGGCTGAGCACCATCTGCCCCATCCCCAAAAGCCCTGGGGTGGTTCTGGGCGTGGCACCACCCAGTCCCCCACAAGGCAGTGTGCCTTGTACCCCTGCCACCCACCTTTTCCCCCACTGTCAGCCAGCCATGGGGCAGCATGGAGATGGCCACAGCCTCAGCCAGCCCCAACCCTTCCTCAGCATGGCAGGGCCCTGGGCCCCCATCTGCTACCTGCAGTGCCAAAATGCTGGAGTGCACGGCCCCCCCAGGCTGGCAAGGCTGAGCTGAGGGGTCTGGCTGCCCCCCGTGCCTGCACTGCAAAGCCGTGCCACATGATGTGCCATGGCTGGGGAGGTATTTAATGACACCACATGGTTATGGGGTACATGAACCAGGGCAGGACAGACACACCCCCACACGCCCCCACCCCTACAACTCCCCTGCTACAAAGGCTTTAAAAACACTCCTAAGAAAACTTTAGAAAAATTATTCAACTGTTCCTGAGCTGTGCTGGGGAGCTGGAGGGGGCACTGGGCCCCTCCCAGCCCCATCCATCCCAGAGATGGGGAGGCTGTCCCCTATTTCTTGCCCAGAGCCTTGTCCAGGTTGTTCTTGATGGCGTCGAGGAAGTCGGTAGTGTTCACAAAGTGCTCATTCAGCTTCACACTGGGGAGGCAGACAGGGATTGGTGGGGGTCCCTGCCTGCCTCCTCCCACAGGCACCACAGCCCTGGGTCCAGCATGTGGCCCCTGCCCAACCCAATCAGTTGTGAATAACTACCCCAACTCCCTAGGGACTGTCCAGAGAGGCCAGCAGCTACCTGTGGCCACTGCACAGGCAGCTCCTGGCCACTTCCTACCCTTGTGGCTGCCCTGCAGGGGCACTGTGGTCACTGTGA
Organism: Polioptila caerulea; assembly: GCA_013397295.1. Lineage (NCBI taxonomy): Eukaryota > Metazoa > Chordata > Aves > Passeriformes > Certhiidae > Polioptila > Polioptila caerulea. The sequence continues at coordinate 25,650 of VYXF01008057.1, read as the reverse complement.
TGTTCTTGTGGCCACCCTACAGGGTCATTCCACCCACATGGTCACCTGTGCAGCCATGTTGCCCTAGTGCAGGTGTCTGCCCCCTGCTCTGCTCCGAGAGCCACCCGTACTTGGCAAGGCCATGGATGCAGCCAGCAAGGTCCTTCGTCATCGTCCCGCTCTCCACCGTGTCCACACAAACCTTCTCCAGCGTCTGCGCAAACCTGGGGACGGCAGCACCATGGCTCCAGCACGGCTGGTGCCACGGGCCCTGCCACGGCTGCAACCAGAGCAGCTGCTGGCAGCGACCCTCATCATGGGTCCCCTCCCCACCCCGCTCACTTGATGAGGTCAGGGTTACTGTCCAGCTTGCCCCGGTGCTCCAGGCCACGTGTCCAGGCGAAGATGCTGGCAATGGGGTTGGTGCTGGTGGGTCGTCCCTGCACAGAGAGTGGTCAGCTGTCTGGTGTGGACACCACGCTGTGGGCAGCCTGGCACAGGCAGCCCACAGGCTCAGCTCGCTGGCAGAGCACGCCCACCTTCTGGTGCTCCCGGTAGTGGCGGGTGACAGTGCCATGGGCGGCCTCGGCCTCAATGGTCTTCCCATCCGGACACACCAGGACAGAGGTCATCAACCCCAGGGAGCCGAACCCTACGGTGGGACAGGGGTCAGGACAGCTCCCAGGGGTAATGATGCAGAGTCCACCACACCCTGCCCTGCTCCACCTTGGGCCAGGATGTCTGACTGGACATCCCCGTCGTAGTTCTTGCAGGCCCAGACAAAGCCACCGGAGGATTTCAGCATCTGGGCAACCATGTCATCGATGAGCCGGTGCTCGTACCAGATCTTCAGCTTGTCAAACTCCGTCTTGTAGTGCCTGGGAGCCCAGGCCAGGGGTCAGCCATGCTCACCCCATGCGGGTCTCACTGCCAGCGCCCCCAGGACAGCCCCCTCAACAGCCCTGATCCCCAAGTCCATACTTATCAAAGATCTCCTGGAAGATGTCCTTGAAGCGCCCGTCATAGGCCTTGAGGATGGTGTTCTTGGTGCTCAGGTAGAGCGGCCACTTCTTCTGGACAGCGTACTGGAAGCAGCTATGCGCAAAGCCAGAGATGGACTGCAAGGGAAGCACGTGAACCCCATGAGACCCCGTCCCTCAGCCTGGCATCTCCCCCAGGCTGGCAAGGCACGCTGCCCTGCAGGGACCCCTCGAGCCCCAGCAGTACCTCGTCCGTGTTGTACATGCCCATGCCCACGCCGCCGGCGGGGAAGTTGAACACCTCCCACTCCTTGGGCCCGCTGCCGTCCTTCGGTGTGAAGACCAGCTTGAACGTCCCGGACTTGTCCACCACAAAGTCGGTGGCTTTGTACTGCGGGGGGCCAGGCAGAGCGTCAGGCAGGGACCGAGGGAGCTGCTGGCCAGGCACACGCTACCGGCCCCTGCGCTGGCTCACCTGGTCACCGTGGGCATGGCGGCCAATGGTGATGGGCTTGGTCCAGCCGGGCACCAGACGAGGAATGTTCTTGCAGATGATGGGCTCCCGGAACACCGTCCCCCCCAGGATGTTTCGGATGGTGCCATTGGGGCTCTTCCACATCTTCTTCAGCTTGAACTCTGTGGGGTGTGCAGATGGGACCCCTGAATGACCCCCCAGCCTCCCTGAGGCACATGGCTCCACTGTGCCATGGGCTGCTGCCAGACCCTGCTGCAAGGGCAGCCAGCATGAGACCGTGACTGGCACAGGGCAGAGGTCAGTGTGTCCCCAGCCCCAAGCCCATGGGGTCCCCACAGCACCCATGAGACCCCAGAGTGGGGAGAGGGGCACAGCACTGAGTATGGTGCAGCCCCCAGCCCACCGGAAACCTGAGCTGGCAGTGGGAAGGTACTGCTGACCCCAAGGGGCTGTGCACAGACAGGACGCTCAGCACCCCTTGGAGCTGCCAGCACCCCTCCACTGGGACAGGAGCTCAGCCCCTTGCCCCTGCCCACCTTCCACCCTGGCTTCATCAGGCGTGATGGTGGCACACTTGACAGCCACGCTGTACTTCTGGGTGGCCAGCGCTGAGTCAATGGTGACCTGGTCATCCGTCTTGTCCCGGTTGGGCAGCCCCAGGTCAAAGTATTTTAGCTGGACATCCACGTTGGGCAGGATGAGCTGAGGGGCGAGGAGAGTGTCAGAGTGTGGGGACAGTGTGGGGTGCCTGGGGAGCAGCACCACAGCATGGCCAGCCCTGGCACCCAGCCCAGCCCAGCCTGGCTGCCTGCCCGAGGTGGTCCCCCCGGCCAAGAGGCCTCTGCAGGCCAGGATGATCCCGTCTGCCCTGAACAGGCCTCCCTTCGAGAGGCAGCTCCCGCTGCCCGGGACCGCCGCACTTAAAGGTCCTCCTGGTAGCTGTGCCGATTTTACGACCTGCTTCCTGTAGACAGAGGGACAGAGGCCGGAGGGACAGACAGAGGGCAGCACAGGGATCACCCATTCCCCACAGAACCCCCCAGCACCCGCCCGTTCCTGGGGCAGGACCCCATCACCTTCTCCTTGATGAAGGCCCAGATGATTCGTGTCATCTCATCCCCGTCCATCTCCACCACTGGGTTTGCCACCTTGATCCGCTTGTCGGCATCTGCAGAGCAGTGGGGGAGGTGTTAGGGGTGCACCGCTGGTCCCACAGCTCCACACCCTTGTGTGGGGCCAGAGCATCCTTGGGGACCACACAGGTCCGTCCAGCCAGGTGTGGGCACGACCCTGGCTCAGGGACAGGGGCAAGCCCCACTGGGGTCTGGGCCAGTTACTGGGGCCAACACTGAGTGCAAAACCCACCATGTGCGGGAGACAGGGATAGGCACACATTGCTCTCAGAGTGGGATCTGCGTGCAAGCCAGGCTGTAACACCTCAGTGAGATCAAGAGTGCGACCAGAACCAGCAGCAGGTGCAGTCCCCTGGGGCCAGACTCAGGCACAAACCAGGGTGCAAATCCCTGCTGGATCCTGAACCAGGACTAAATGCCTCTGGGTGCCAAACCTGTCTGTGGATCAGGCTGTAAAACCTCACGTGGTACCCAGAGCAGAGGTGACCCCTCCCGAGTGGGACGCGAGCACGGGAGCAAAACTCTGCCTGGTGCCAGGAGCAGGAGTGAACCCTCCTGGGGGGCAAAATCCCGCGTGGTCCGGGCCTTGAACGAATGCCCCCCCACCAGGCTCAGAGCAGGTACGAGATGGAGCGCAAAACGCCACGTGGAATCGGGACCAAATTCCTCTGGGACCAAACTCATCTGTGAAACCCCTCGTAGAACCGGGACCAAACCTCCCGGTACCAGACCTAGCCACAAAACCCGGCGTGGGTCCGCAAAGCCCCTCGGACCGTCAGCAAGCATGAGTCCGGATCCGATTTCAGACACCGCCTCCCAAAAGAATCCGAGCCGCCCCCCGTGAGCGCGGAGCACACCCCCCTGGCGGCGCGCACGGCCCCGAGAACGCGGAGGTGTCCCCCCACATCCCCCCGGGTGTCCCCACTCACAGTGCCGGCGCTGCTGCGGGCCGGCGGGGAGCGGCCAGCGGGGCAGGCGGCGGAGCGCCGTGGCGGCGCGCAGCGAGCGGGCGGCCATGGCGCGGACACGACGGGGCAGACTCGGGGGCGCGGTTCTCTCCGCCCCGGGGCGGGACACAGCCCCGGCTCCCCTCGTGGGGCCCCGCGAGGGCTCCGGAGGGGCCCGCTCGGGGTCCCGCCGTGGGGCTGGGGCCGCTGCTCCGGTCCCCCCCCCCGATGCCAGAGCGCAGGGTGGCCGCGATCCGCAGCCGTCCCCGTTCCCACCGGAAGGATGTTGCATCCCTGGGTACCTCGGGGTTACGGTTAAGGGGCCGAACCCCACGTGGATCCAGGACCAAACCCACTCGGGACCAAAACCGTCCGTAAAATGCCGTGTGGAGTGGGGACCAGGCCCGATTTGGCCCAGGACCAAATCTAGCTGTTAAACCCTGCGTGGGATCTGGACCAAACCCCCGTGGAATCTGACTCGGTTGCCAAACCCCACAGGCATCAGGGACCAAACCCCACCAGGACCTGATTCAGTTGTAAACGCCCTCGTGGAACAAAACCCCCTGGGACCAGATCTGGCTGCAAAACTCTACATGGGACCAGGAATGAAACCTGGGGATCAGACACAGGTATAAAATCCCTCGTGGAACTGGGAATGGCCCCACTCCACAGGACCATTTGCAAAATCTCTCGTGGAACCAGAATCAGACATCCTCAGGATCAAACCCAGCTGTAAAAACCTTCACAGAACTAGGAACTAACCCGTCTGCAAAACCCCGTGTGAAACTGGGGGGGGCTACAGTGGCGTTGGGGCCATGCAGACACAGCCTGACCCTACATGGAAGCCGGCGTCCCTGCTCATGGCTGGCGCGTGACTCGGCAGCTGGATCCAGCAGGACAAGGGCAACTGCCACTGTTCCACCGGGGACCTTCACCTCGCCTGGCCCCCGCGTGGGGAGGAGGAGGAGGAGGAGAACGACGACAACGACGACAACGACGGGGATGATGCACACCAGGGGCACCCCGAGAAGGCGCATAGAGTGTGCCAGGGTTGCCAGGAGGCTGCTCGGGCTGGGAATTTGTTGTCCTGCTGTCCCAGCCAAGCCGATGGCTTTTTTTAGCCACACGGGACGGGCAGAGCCTGCTCCAGGAGGAAAAACAGCCCTGGAGCTGGCAGCCCCCAGCGGAGGGGCTGAGGGAGCTGCGGCAGTCGTTGACGTCTGCCTGGCTTTTACATTAACCAGAGCAGGAGCCGCGGGACCGCGGTGGGGGGGCCAGCAGTGCTGCGGGGCCTGGGTGTCCCTGGGTGTCCCTGCTCCCACCGCCCAGCCCGCGGCAGCCCGTGCCTCCAGCAGCCCTGCGGCCACAGGCCAGCACTGCTCGGGGGCTGCCTGGGCGCCGCCCCTGCTGCCCCCCCGGCTGCCCTGGCCCCGGCCCCGCGGCCGGAGCCGCCCAGTGACCGCAGCGCCGGCAGGACGAGGTCAGGCCAGCGCGGCGGCAGTGTCCCCGCGAGCAGAGGACGAGACCGGCCATGTGGCACAGGCCCAGGGAAGGCCCCAAACAAAGGCACCGCCCTTCATCCCTGGCCGCAGCCACCCTCCCTGCTGTGCCACTCCAGTGTCCCCAGCGTGGCCGCCCTGGGGAGACGAGAGTGCTGGCAGAGGTGGCTATGGGGCCTTGACCCCAGGGAGTGACATGTCCCACAGGTTTGGGATCCAGCCAGAGCAGGAACAAGGCCATGGTGTGGGGGCTCCATGTATTCCCTGCTGCCTGCGGAGGGGGCACCGAGGGGCTGACAAGGCCTTGTTGCCTTGTGCTGCCCGCAAATGCAAGGAGCCAGAGCTGCTGGCCTGCGGGCTGTGTCCCCCCTTCGGCAACCATCCGACCTCCTGGGGCTGCCAGGATGGCCCTGCCTGGGACCCCTCTGGGGACTGCCCAGCACAGCCAGTGTTTAGCAGCCGTGACCCCAGCAGCTCTGGGTACTGCCGACAGCCAGCTGCCAGCCACCAGCTCTGCGTGTGCCACTGTGGGGACACCCATGGCCGCAGTGTCCCTGAGGCCCACAGAGCCACACGTCGCCGTGAGGTGCCCAGACCGGTGAATTACTCCAAAGCTCCCTGAGCCGGCTATCACCACAAGGATCTCATCGTGATGCCTGGGGCTGTGTGCACAGGCATTAGGTGTCCCCACAGCCACCCATGCAACCAGGGATCCCCAGGAAGGGCCCCTAGTGGGTGCTGCCCCCCCAAACCAGGCTCCCCAACGGCCCCACGGTGCTGGGAGCCCCTCAGGGTGCGGGGGCTGAAACACGCACTCCTGGGCACAGCAGCGTGACCCCCTTAGGGCCGGTGCCATCCCAGAAAGCGCGGCGGGGCAGAGACAGGCCCCTCCAGCTCCCGCCCCGCAGAAGCGGCGGTGACTCCCCAGGCAGGGGCAGCCCCCCAGCCCG
>VYXF01008057.1:3742-14693 GCA_013397295.1 Polioptila caerulea | reverse complement strand
CGTTCTGTACAAGATGGGGTGGGCTGAGCCGGACGGGGGACTCTGCCTGTGGGCTCCTTGCCTGCTCAGTATGTCCCTGGGGTGGGGGATACGCCACAGCCCCTTGCTGTGCAGTGCTCAGCTCCGGACAGCTCTGAGCCCCACTGCGGGCACTCGTCAGCTGCATGGCCCCAAAGTGCTGGGGGCTGCCCTGGGCAGGGGCCAGGGAAGGACATCTGGGAGGGTGCTAGGCTAGGCAGAACTGTAACAAGTGGGGGGCCTGGTCGCAGCTCCCTCCTGCCCTGCAGAGCCCCCCAGCAGCTGGCACAGGCTGGGGGAGCTGTGGGTAAACTGCTCGGGCTCAGCCCTGGCAGCTGTGCCGTGCGGGGGAGCCACCCACGGCTGTGCTGCCAGAAGGTGGCTGGATCCAGCTGCTGCCGGCCGGCAGAGCCCATCCCGTCCTGTGCTGGCTGGCCTGGGAGGGTGCCGTGGTTTGGGCAGCTGCGAGCGCTCCCTGGCTCAGCATGCTGCAGCTCACTGGTGTAGATGTGGCCCCACCACATGCTCCCATGACCGCCGGCCACGGCCGTGGTGGCTCCAGCAGATGTGGGACCTGCTGAGCTGGACAGGAGGTTGGGACCCAGTGAGACAGCTCGGCATCATGCCATGCTGTGCTGTGCCGTGTTGAGCCACGCTGCCTGGCCCTGCCTGCACAGACCAGTTCTGCCCTGTGCTCTGCACACCTGTAAGGCTGTGGGAGCTGTGGGGCTGCAGCCACGGGCAGTGCCTGAAGGTCGGGGCATGGACCCCAGCGGTGTGGGAGGAGCTGGGCAGGGATCACGGGCCAGTGGCCAGTGTGTGTCCGGTGGTGGCTCCCATGGAGTGTGGCCACGTGGTGCTGTGGTTGGTGGGAGGGAGGAGCTGGGAGCTGCTCCCCTGGGAGCACTGGATGTGCTTGCAGCAGGTTTGTCTGGAAGAAGCAGGTCTTGTCCTGACAGGCCCCTGGCAGCCACACCAGCACCTAGCTCCCCATGCCGGCACAGCTCTGCAAGGCACAGGGGCCCCGCTGCCTCTCCACTGCCGTGCCCACCATGGGTGGCATCACTGGGCCACTAGGGTGCAGGACCCCTCACAGGGGGATGCCTTCCACGTGTCTGCACCACTGTGGAAGAGCTGGGCTGGTGCTGGGGCCAGCTGAGCCCCCGGGAATGGGGGAGATGCCGCCCCATCCAGAGGCACCTGGGGTTTGCGGAGCAATGAGGGGTGAGAGCCACAGGATCCCACCCCACGGCACCATTGCCCCACAGCTTCTCGAGCCTTCACACTGGCTCTCAGCAGGCAGGGCCTGGCAGAAGCTCTGGGATTATCCTGGTGGGACTCTGGGAGCAGGCAGAGGGTTGGGGGAAGTCAGGGAGTCCCCAGTGTCAGGGGTCAGGGAGGTGGCAGCGTGAGTCAGCCCGACGTGTCCCGCTCACACAGCCAGGCCCATCTGATTCAGAGCGGCGGTAGCGGAGGAAGGGCTTCCGGGGCCAGGCCACCCACGCGGGACAGGACGGGCTGGGATGGGATGGGACAGGACGGGCACTCCCTGACTCAGCATGGCCACTGGCCCGTGTCCGGCACCGGCTGGGGCAGGAAGAGACTCCCAGCACTCATCTGTCCCTGCTGTGAGGTTGGGGTCCCTGTGGGCCTGGGCTGGGCTGAGCCTCCCAAGCTGCAGGGCTGAGCTCTAGGGCTGGACATTACTGGGCAGCTGCCCCAGCCCTAGGCAGGGCTGTTGTGGTATCCTCAGGGCCAGGACACGGCTGTGCCTCCTGAGTGCCCTCGGTCACTCTCGTGGTCCTGCACACTTCACTGCAGCGTGCAGTGCCACGTGTGTCTGGCAGCGTGGGCAGAGCCGGATCTGGCCCTGGCTGCTCCAGGTGGGTGGCATGGCCAAGGTGCTGGGCAGAGGGGCCAGGAGCAGCTGTGATGCAGGGTCCTGCACGAGGCTGATGCCTGTCCCTCTTGCCCCACAGACTCAGCCGAGAGAGTAGTGCGGCGCTTTGAGGCACCTGGTGTGTCCAACTACACGGCCCTCCTGCTGAGCCCAGACGCTGGGACCCTCTACCTGGGGGCACGAGAGCTGCTCCTCACCCTCAACACCAGCAACTTTCAGCCCAACTCCCCAGTTCGCAGGGTGAGCCCAGGGATGGGCTGGGCAGCCCTTGGGGAGGGAGGAGGCACCAGGGGGATCCCCTCCCCACCAGCATTTTGGGTCTGTGTGAGCCATCATGCATTCAGGAGCAACTGCCCCAGAGCAGGATATTTGAGGTGGGGAGGATGTAGTTGTTATGAACAAGCCCAAGGGGGGTGTGCATGGACCAGCCAGGGATGGGGGGGGCTCCCAGTTACTCTCTTCTCCACAGCTGCTGTGGAGTGCAGATGAGGAGAAGAAGAGGCAGTGTGTGTTCAAGGGCAAGGACCCCCAGGTGAGCCCCATTGCCAGCAGGCACAGGGGTCTGTGGTGGGTGTGGGCAGTGCCCTGTGCAGGGTGGGTGTGGGTGAGGCAGCTGAACCAAGGGCTGAGTTGGGTCCTCTGACCCCCACAGAGGGACTGTCACAACTACATCAAGCTGCTGCTGCAGCTGAACAGCACCCACCTGTACACCTGTGGTACTTGCGCCTTCAGCCCAGCCTGCGCCTACATCGTGAGTACAGGAGCAGGATCCCCTGCTGGTCCCCCCATGCCCTCAGGGCCCTGCAGCGGGGTCCTTGGCACTGGGACAAGTGCTGCTGGCTCACAGCCTCATCCTGCTGCAGAATGTGCAGCACTTCAGCCTGGAGCGGGATGCATCGGGGAAGGTGATACTGGAGGATGGGAAGGGGCGCTGCCCCTTTGACCCTGAGTACCGCTCCACAGCTGTCATGGTCGGTAAGGCATGACACCCTGGGACCCTCGTCCTTCCTCCCTGCGCTGCCTTGGGACCCTGCCTGTGCCACCCTGCAGCCCTCACCCTCCCTGCAGTGCCCTGGGACCTTTGCCCTCCTCCCTGGGCCTCCCCCTGCCTGCGTCTGCCCGGCCAAGCTGAGCCAAGGCCAGGCCATCACAGACCCCAGCAGGAAGCTGGGCCGTGCTGGCGGCGCGTGGCGGGTCCCAGCAGGATCGTGTCTTTGGCAGACGGCGAGCTCTACGCCGGGACCGTCAGCAACTTCCAGGGCAATGAGCCGACCATCTCCCGCAGCCAGGAGAGCCGTATCGTCCTCAAGACCGAGAACTCCCTCAACTGGCTGCAAGGTGAGTGCTGGGGCTGGCACGGCGGCTGGTCCCTCTCCCCCGCAGCGTGGGAGGCAAGGGGTGTAGTGGGCCAGTATGCTGAGGGTGCTTGTGCCCCCAGACCCAGCGTTCGTGGGCTCAGCCTACCTGCGGGAGAGCCTCCCTGCCGGCAACCCTGAGGGCGACGACGACAAGGTCTACTTCTTCTTCAGTGAGACCGGGAAGGAGTTTGACTACTTTGAGAACACCATCGTCTCCCGCATCGCACGTGTGTGCAAGGTGGGCATGAGGCAGCAGGGGCGTGTGGGGGCTGTGCCTGGGGTGTGTCTCACTGCTAGGGTGCGGGGGATGTGGGCCCATCCTCCAGCCCTTGGTGCCTGGCCCCCTGCTCCGTTTGCTCAGCACGTGGGGTTCCCTGCGGCCATGGCCTCGCAGCCTGACCCGCTCTGCCGTGCAGGGGGACCAGGGCGGGGAGCGCGTGCTGCAGAGGCGCTGGACAACCTTCCTGAAGGCACAGCTGCTCTGCTCACACCCTGAGGATGGGTTCCCCTTCAACGTGCTGCAGGACATCTTTGTGCTCACCCCGGGTGAACTGCGCTGGAGGGAGACACTCTTCTACGGTGTCTTCACCTCGCAGTGGTGAGTAGTGGGGACCCAGGGCAGCACGAGAGGCTCCGCAGAACCAGGGCCTGATCTTGCCGTGGGCTCTGCCTCTCCTCCCCAGGAACAAGGGTGGACTGGGCAGCTCGGCCGTCTGCGCCTTCCCCATGCGCAGCGTGCAGCGTGCCTTCGGTGGGCTCTACAAGGAAGTGAACCGCGAAACGCAGCAGTGGTACACGGACACCAGCCCCGTGCCAGAGCCCCGGCCAGGCATGGTAGGTGGCCCCTTGGCACCTGCCTGAGCACGGGACACAGCGCTGCCCCGTTGCTCTCCTGGTCCCAATGGCTGCCACGGCATGGTACCCACTGACTTTCCCCAGCCCTTCTGAGCCCCTTTCTTTCCCTGCAGTGCATCACCAGCCACACACGGCACCTGAAGATCAATTCGTCACTGCAGATGCCAGATCGGGTGCTGAACTTTATCAAGGACCATTTCCTGATGGACAGCCCCGTGCGCAGCCAGCCGCTGCTGCTGCAGAGCCACCGGCGCTACCAGCAGATCAGCGTGCACCGTGCGCGGGGCCTGCACGGCACCTACGACGTCCTCTTCCTGGGCACGGGTGGGTGCAGGCGGGCTCTGGCGGGGCAGCGTGCGTGCCACGTGCCCCGGCCCCGTTCAGCACAGCCCCTCTGTTTGCAGATGACGGGCGGCTGCACAAGGCTGTGCGGGTGAACCACGGCGTGCACATCATCGAGGAGATCCGCCTCTTCCCTGACGGGCAGCCCATCCTCCAGCTGCTGCTGGACCAGGACCAGGCAGGAGCCAGGGCAAGGGGGGCTGGGAAGGCAGGGGTGTGCAGGAGCCCACCCCGCTGACCCCAGCGTGTCCCCTCCCGCAGGGCCTTGTCTACGCAGCCACCTACGCAGCAGTGGCCCAGGTGCCCTTTGCCAACTGCAGCCTGTACCGCAGCTGTGGGGAATGCGTGTTGGCACGGGACCCCTTCTGCGCCTGGAGCCGGGGTGCCTGCCTCAGGGTCACCCCACATCCCCCGGCACACTCACAGTAAGTGCTGCATCCTCTGCCATACCCCTACACCCCACGGCACCCTGCTGCCCTGCCCTCACTCTGTTGCCAGGCTCTGGGCACAGGACATCGAGGATGCTGACACGGAGCGGCTCTGCCAGCTGGCCAATACCTCCCAGCCCCGCCCCCGCATCCTCCTGGCCCCAGGTGAGCTCCTGCTGGTGCTGCTGTGTGCGTGTGTGTCCCAGGGGCTTCCACACATCCCAGGCTCCTGCTCCACCACACTCCCATCAGCCCCCTGCCCACAGCTGGGGTCCCCTCCCTGATGTTCCCATGGGTTCTCTCTGCAGCCTCAGGCGCCCCGTGCCAGCAGATCCAGCTACCTCCCAACGCAGTGCGGCCGCTGCCATGCCGGCTGCTCTCCAACCTGGCCTCACGGCGCTGGCTGCACAACGGGGCACCTGTCAATGCCTCCTACCTGGTGCTGCCAGACGGGGCCCTCATCCTGGTGGGCAGCCCGGAGCGTGCGGGCACCTACGAGTGCTGGTCGCTGGAGGAGGGATTCCGCAAGCTGATGGCCAGCTACTGCGTGGGCGTGCAAGAGCCAGCCCTTGGGCCAGCAAACTCGGGCAGGAAGGTGGCTGCTGGCCGAGACACCCTGGAGACGGTCAGCACATCCCGGAGCACCTCAGCCGTGGGCAGTGCTGCAGCACGGCTGGACGGCAAGACCTATTGGACCGAGTTCCTGGTGATGTGTGTGCTCTTTGCTGCTGCCGTCCTCGTGCTGGCCTTCTTTGTCCTGCACCGGCACCGTGACGGCATGAAGGCCTTGCTGGAGCCCGGTGACCCTGGCAGGCACCAGAAGCCACCCCGCAAGCCAGTGGAGAGCCTGCCCCTGAATGGCAGCAGCCTGCCCAGCACGGCTCCTGAGCACAAGGGCTACCAGGCCCTGCAGGACAACTACATCGTCAGTACCCCTGTGCATGAGCCCCCAGGACCCCCACGCACCTTCTCTGAGTCAGAGAAGAGGCCTCTCCATGTCCGGGACAGCTTCGTGGAGGTGTCCCCCGCCTGCCAAAGACCCCGGGTGCGCCTGGGCTCCGAGATCCAGGACTCGGTGGTGTGACAGGGATGAGAGCCAGGCCCTCACCCACGACTGCCTCTGCTCTGCTGAGCCTCGCTGGACCGTGTGCTGCTGCCAGGGTCCGTGTTGTCTGTGTGTGCATGCCCAGAGCCTGGCACGCACACTCTGCAGCAGCGTCCACCCGCCAGTGGGGTCTAGACCCTCACGGGCTCCCTGGGCATCACCTTGGTACTTGTGGGTGTGAGGGGTGCCAGGTGCTTTCCAGGCACCTGCAGGACGGTTCCAGCCCAGCCTCCCTGCCGCAGGGATAGACACGGTTCTTGGCTCAGGCTGCTGCTGCGGCCCCGGCTCTGCCAGGCCCTGACCCCTCTATGCAGAGGGCCAGAGGGGGTGGCCGCAGACCCCTTGTGCCCCAACTCACTGTGACGTCCCGCTGTGGGACCCAGGGCCACGCGTGCGGCTGGGCGGTGCGAGCCCCGTGGCATGTGCTGTGTGTCTGTGCTTGGTTTGTTTTTAATATGTGGAAAATGTGAATTGTGTCCGGGGGAGGGGAGCTGGCAACAGCTTCCCCTGCGCTGGGTGGACAGGGACACCCCCGTGGCCCCATGTGTGTGTGCAGAACGTCTCTTGTTTTTATATAAAGTCCTTCAGACACGTGCGTGTGTGTGGCAGGGCTGAGAGCCTTCCTAGGCCAGAACCATCCCAGCTGGCCCCAGGGAGAGGAGCCATGGCTGGCTCTCACTGCAGTCAGAGCAAGATCTGCCCATGGCTTCGAAGGGGGCCAGAGGACTATGTTGGCCATCAGGTCTGCAGAGTCCCCTCCTCGTGCCTGGCTGAGCATTGGGCCAGGGCACACCAGGCCCTGCAGGGACAGTGGCCGTGTGCTTGTGGAGGGATGCTGTCCAGGGCTGTGCCAACAGTCCCTGGGACCTACTGGCAGGCTGTCATCTGGGCAGCCCTGGGCTGTCCTGGGGCCGTGCCTGGAGGGCTGCGCTGTGGCCGTGTGGTGCAGGCAGAGTAGGGAGTCCCTGTGGTGGGGGAGTGCAGAGCAAAGGGGTGAGGCAATCCTGTCACCAGGAGAAACAGGAGAAGGCAGAGGTGACCAGGAGTAAAAATTTGGTGCCTGGGAGGAGGGCAGCCCCCTTCCCAGGGCCACAGCGTTGTGCTGCATGTGGGACCCACTGCCTGCCCAGGGAGCATCAGGTCCTTGTCCCCGTCCCACCTTGCTGTGGGCAGACCCTGTACACTTCACCAGCAGAACCTGACTCCATGGTGGCTGAGGGCAAGGCCTGGGATTGCAGCCAGAGGTGCTTTTGAGCCCTCACACAACTAACTGGGAAGTACCTGCAGTGCCAGAACAGGGCTGGGGGAAGTGAGCTCCCCACAGAGCTGGCGTGTCCAGGCAGGATTCCCCCGGGGGACCAGCACTACCTTGCTCCCAGGTGGACCCATGCACTGAACTTCCTGCACAGCCTGTTCTGGGACATCAAAAAAGCCACTGGAGGCATTGGCTGGTGAGCTGCCAGCAGACACAGCCCTGGGGCTGTAGGGGCACAGGCCTCGGCGGGCAGATACTGTCAGCACCGTGGGGCAGTGAGCTGGAAGGGCTGGCAGCGCCAGGAGCAGGAGCCACTGTGTGAGAAACAGCCACGCCAGAGCCCTGAGAGCCGTCAGCTGCTTTTCCCAGCACAGGGGCTCTGCGGGGCCGGCCGGAGCCCAGCCCCACAGCAGTCCTGGCAGGGCTGCTGGCTGCAGGCCAGGGCAGAGACGATGCCTGAACAAGGACAGAGGACCCTGGTGCTGCCCCTGGCACCACTCGCCTGCCCAGGACAGAGCATTGAGCTCTGTGCTGAAGGGTCCCGGTGTGGAGAAGGAAGGAGGTGGCCCACGGAAAGAAAGGGCTGTCGTGGAGCAGGACGTGGAGCCTGTCCCCTGGAGAGGCGGCTGGCGCACAGACAGAGGCCTGGCAGGAGCCCATGTCCCCAGCACCCTGGTGGCACCCGTCCCACAGCCGGACAAAGGCAGCAAAGAGCAAGGGTGAAACCGGAGCCCTTTAATTGTGTCCTCACAGGGACTGGAGGAGGAAGAGGCCAGGGCAGCAGCACAGCTGCTGCGCTGGAGCCAGAAGAGGGCAAAAAGAGAAAGGGAGGAGGAGGAGCAGTGCAGGCTCTGAGCACAGCCGTGGGGGGACAGCGCTACTGTGGCGTGGCACCTGTACAGTGACACCTGGGTGACTGCTCAGAGAAAGCACCCCCAGCTGGGTTACTGCTCGTGAAAAATGATCCATATTTTGGTTATTGCTCAGAGGATCCACGTTTGGGTTATTGCTCAGAGAAATGGATGCATGTGGGAGGCTCCCAGAAATACAGGAGAGGCAGGAAGAGGCTGGCAGGGGAGGCAGCTCCCTGCCTGCTGCTGGAAGGCACAACATAGGAATTGGTCCTGAGGGCAGAGAGGGACTGTGCTGGTGCAGAGTGGCCCCAGACAGGAGCAGCTCTTTCTCCCTCACCTGCAGAGCTGCCCTTGGAATGCATAAGGATTCAAATTCTAGTGCTAGGACAGCAGAGGGGCTGCAGGAGAGGCAGATTCCTGGGACCCCCTGCTGCCAAGCAGGCACCTGAGAGGGGAGCAGGAGGGTTCCTGCCCAAGGCACTGCAGCACAGCCAGGCCACTGAGGGGCTGGGCCTGTGCTCCCTGAAAGAGGAAATGGCTGAGCCAACAAAGAGTTGCATGAACTGGAGGAGTGCTGGAGGAGCTGGAGGAGTGCTGCTGGACAGCCACGAGGCTCACAGGACAATCTTGAAGGAGCTGCAAGAAATATGACAGGATTTGCACCAGCTTGCGAGGTCACACAAAGGGTTTACAAGCCCCCAGTGCTGCAGGGACCAGAATCCCCGTGCGAGAGAGGCTCTGTAGAGCCAGCCTGGGATGCAGATTCCTCTGCCATTACAGCAGACTTGGCACAGGGCAGCCCTGCCCTGCTGCCACCACTAGCTCTGCCTCAGTGCCAGCTGAGCAGTCAGGGTGATGAACCCCCAGCCAGCCTCTGGAGACCACCACACCTGGCAAAGTCTGGGGATCGGGACACAACGTGCTGGAATTCAGAGAGGTTGATGGTGCCGTCCTTGTCGATGTCAGACTCCTCCAGGATCTGTGGAGGAAGGTGAGTGGTGAGCTCTGTGCCTGGGGCCGTGCAGTGCCCGTGCCCTGGCCGATGGGCCTCACATTTTGGATGAGCTGCTCCATCTCTGCGCTGCTCAGCTGGGACTCCTCGCCTTGCCCTGTCAGGCAGTTCACCAGTTGCTCCAAGTCCTTCCTGTCCAGAGTCCCATCATCATCAAAGTCTGTGGAGAGAGACAAGGTAGGTTTTGGCAGGGCTGCAGTGACCCCAGAGGGTCACAAGCACCGGCACTGCACCACTCCATGCACCTCACCGCGCCAAACCAGCTGTTCCCATGGGGAGTTCTTAAAGCCACCATCCCCGTGGGTGCTCCAAGGGCACTGCCAACCCTCCTGAACATTGATTCATCACCCTGCTCCCTCTTCCTCAAGGTTCAGGGATCCCAGAACACAGCAGCTGTCCCCAGCCTTACCAAAGATGCGGAAGGCATAGTGGGATTTGATGTCAGAGGTGGCAGAATCACTGAAGACACTCAGCATATCAAGGAAGTCTTCAAACGACATGTCATCCCTGTTCTCTGAGGTTGAGAACACGTGGCAGATCCGGTGCTGGAAGGGGTTTGCCTGTAGACACGGGAATGGCTCAGGCAGAGCTGGGCCCTGCTGGCTCCATCAGGCACAGAAAGGCTCTGGCTGCTGCTCCAGCAGGTGAGCATGTGCCCCATTCTGGCACTGCCCCATCACCCACGGCACGGTCAAACCTGTCCTGTGTGCCTCCTGGGATGCAGCCCCGTGCAGCAGGGATAAACAGGATCCCTGGTGGCACAGCAGGAATCCCCAGGATCCTGCACAGCAGGGATCCTTGGGATCCTCAGTTGCTCGATGGGGACAAGAAAGCTCTTTGTTGGCACAGCTGAGGACAGAGCACTGGCACAGCGAGGCCGTGGTGGGTGTGTGGGGCCCCAGCCCGGGAGGAGCAGTGCCCCGTGTGTGCCAGGCACCATACCCGCAGCTCAGGCAGCGTCAGGATCTGGCTCTTGGGAACCCGTGCGGAGCAGGCGTTCTCCCTCTCCTCCTTTGGCAGCAGTTCACTGAACCTCTTGTAGGCACTTCAAGAGGCAAGAAAAAGAGCGGCTCTGTGGAGCGAGCGGGGTGGCAGCACCCGTCTGGGCACCGGCCGCGCGTCCAGGGCAGGGTGGCCCGTTCCCAGGGCTCCTGCCAACTCTGCCGGGCGGCCCACAGCTGCTGCCGGGACCAGGGAGAGGGGCCGGTCTGTCTGCTGCCCACCCCGGGCTCCGGGCCTTCAGAAGGGTCACGGCGGGCTCGGGCCGGCCCCCAGGCCCTAACCCGCTGGCCAGGGCGTCACCGGCCCGGCCCGCGCCACCGGCAGCACCCGCGGACCTTCGCCCCATCGCAGCCGGCTTTTAGGGAGTGCCACCGGCACCTCCCGGCTCCGCTGGGCGTCTCGGCGGAACGGGGGCCTCGGGGCAGGGCCGGAGCCCTCCATACCCCGCGGCAGAGGCTGAGCCCCGCGGGACCGGGCTGGCTCGGGGGGCACGGGGGTCCAGGGTTCGCGCCCCCATCCCGCCCCACTTACGGTACTGCGGCCGGCGGTACTTACAGCAGGATCTCCTGCTTGCTCAGGAACGTCAGCTCCTGCGGGAGAGCACGGGTCAGCACCGGCACCGGGGCCAAGGCCTGACCCAGCGCGCCCCAGCCAGGGGTTCCTTGGCCTCTGGCACCTTCCGGGACCGCGCCGCCCTGCCGTGCCCCCTCTGCAGCCACGGTGCCGGTACCTGGTACTCGCCCAGCAGGTCCCGCGGGATCAGGCTGGCCGAGCCGCCCATGGCGCCGCTTCCCTCCTCACGTCACTCGCCCGCTGCCGCGG
>VYXF01008056.1:96174-119061 GCA_013397295.1 Polioptila caerulea | reverse complement strand
CCGGTGCGGGGATCGGCGGGGCTGTGGCTCAGGAGGCCGTGGCCCTGGCGGCGGGCAGCGCTGGGCCGGAGGTCGGTGTCCCGCGGGCTCAGGCCTCGCCTCCGTCCGTCGCCGGGCTCAGCCCTTGCGGCAGGGCCGTGGGCTGGCTGAGGCTGGGGCCCCTCCTGGTTCTGTCGTTCACTTTCTAGCGCGAGGTGAGGGACGGTGGGTCTGGGGTTTCCGAGGCGTATGTAGGTTTTCCTGGAATGCTGGCGAGGTTGTCAGTGCTGTGCTGTTGGCACTGTCAGCAAACCAACTGAGGGGGAGTCAGCCACAACTCTGACCTGCTCCTAGCCCTGCTCCTCCTCACATTGGCTCCGTTAAATTCCAAGTCTGTTCATGGATGGCACAAAAGCTGCCGTTTCAGAGCAGTAATTTTGGCATAACTCGTGTATAAGTGCTGCAGAAGAAGGGCCCTGACATTCCCTGACAGGGAGGGTGACATCCCCGCAGCAGTGAGTGTCCTGCCATGACACAGCCAAATAGCACAACCTGCTGAGGCCTTGTCTTTGCCAGGACCTGCAGCAGGGCAAATGACGTGCAGTGTCTGTAGCATGAGGTGCCTTAAGGGGCCCAGCGTGACAGATGCTTCAGCTGGGTTGTTTGTGTGTGGTTTTCCTTTCCAGATTGCACTCGCCAGTTTCTATGAGGACGGGGGTGATGAGGACATCCTGACCCTTCCCCAGCCCACACCCAGCTCCATATCCAGAGGCACTGCAGCCAGGTGAGGAGGGAGCTTCAGCTCCATGCAGGGAAGCTGACAAAACATGCACTCTGTAGAGCACTGATTGTGTTAATTTTCAGGAGAAGTAGCTCCGTGTTTAGGTTTGCTTCACCTTGTGTGGCTCTCTAGAAATTGTGAAAACCTGAGTGTTTGTTCATCACAAGCATGGGTGTTATTGCACAACTAAGCCAGAGATCAGTTAGGAGAACTTGCCTCATTGCTCAGGGAAAGCTTGATTTATCTTTTGACATTAAAAACAGTCTGGTGACCTTTCATTTAGGCAGATCATATCTCTGCAGGAGCAATATTTTCTCATTTTGTGTGACACCAGAGCTGATCAAGCTGAGCATTTTACAAAAAAAGTGAATTTTACCTTACCAAATCCCCTTGAAGTCAGGGAATGCCATCCAGTTCCAAAGAGGAGTTGCTGCCTTTGTCCTGAAGGAAAAGTGTTCCCAGGTGAGGTGTTGGTGAACAGAGCCCACGTTGCAGAAGGAGCCTGTTGCAGTGTGGAATGTTCCAGCTGGGAATGTCTTGAGGCTGACACCCTCCTTGCTGGATTTTTGCAGTGACCATCGAGTAACCTCGTTCAGAGACCTTGTGCATGCGCAGGAGGAGGATGATGAGGAGGAGGAGGGGCAGAGGTAAGTTTGCAGCTGAAGGCTCAAACGCTGGGTGTTTATCCCTTGGCTTTTTGGAGGACTTGCTGCTTGTGTACAGCTCCTTTGTATCAACAGTTTACAGGGGTATGAAGCTCCTGTAGTGGGGCATTTGAGGTTTGACAGGGCAGGTTTGTCAGTGCAAAGCCTGTGCACAAGTACATGCTCAGCTGTGTAAGCACCAGCTCCCAGCACTGAGAGAAAGCCTAAAGTGGGATGTGGAGGCCTTGGGTTAAGAATAGAAAACAGCCCAGATCTTCATTTGTGTCCATAGGGAACGGAAATGTAGGAATTATGCAGGGATCCTCATTTGTGTCCATAGGGAACGGAAGTGTGAGAATTATTCAGGGGTTGGTTCTCTTACTGCTTGGGGTTTTGGGGGGTTTTTTTTGGTCAGGGTTTTGGGTTCTTTTTTTTTTTTTAAGTGTTGCTTATGGGTAAGGTAATGGAGTGTGGAGTCAGAAATAAAAACGTAGGGTCCCTTTCCAGGGGGAACATGGACTTTTAGTAGGACAGTCTCCCACAACGTCAGCTCTAAGTAGTTAAATATCCTGAAGGTTGACAGGCAAGGTAAATGGAATGGAACTGATGTATCTGAAGGGGTGGCTCAGCCTGGATGGGCCATGCTCTGCAGGCAGCTGGGAGCTCACCCTGTGCGTTACAAGCCATCTGGAAGCTAATAAACCCAATCTTCCAGAAGTGCTTAATTGCACTTCACTGACTGTGCATCCATTGCTTCCAGTTGAGATCCGTCCTTTGTGTGGCATGAAGTGTGCCTTCCCTCAGAATTCCAGCTGGGTGTTGCTCTGCCAGGTCAGAGATTTGCTGGAAGCCTTGCTCAGCTGGGTAATTGAGCTGGTACCGGTGTTTAAAACCGGGCTTGTCCCTCTGGGCTGTTCCTCCTCCCAGGTCTGAGCATTGTTACCACTTCATTGTTATTGATCCACGAGTAATTTACAGTAATTGACATAAAAAGGAAGTCTTTGCAGCACGAGCTTGCACATGGCTGCAGTGGGAGACACATTGGTGGGAGCCAGTGTTTGCAGATCCAAGGGGTTTCACTGAGCTGCACAAGCTCAGACAAGTGAGCCCTGATCACCTGACCAGGAGCTGGGTGCTTTCTGTTAGGTTTTATGCCGGTGGCTCAGAGAGAAGTGGCCAGCAGATCGTGGGCCCTCCGAGGAAGAAGAGTCCCAACGAGCTGGTGGAGGATCTGTTCAAGGGAGCCAAGGAACACGGCGCCGTGGCGGTCGATCGGACGGCCAAGAGTGGTGGCGAGACGAGCAAGCCAAAGGTGAGGATGGGGGGATCCTTCCTTGTGTTCCCTCTTTCAGTTGGGGTGCCACCGTGCCAGCTGTTTGGTGCTGAGGAGTCCAGGAACCACCTCAGCAGTCTGGACTCCTGTCTTAGTGCAGCTCCATTTTGTGTGTCACAGTGGCAAGAAAAGCCACTCTGTTGTGCCACACTTACTGACTTGCTGAAGCTGTCACTGCCTGCAGGGCAGGAGATGCTGCTGATGTTGTGAAACCCCTGTTCACCCACAGGGGTGGTGGGGCCAGGGAAGCAGCTCTTTGGGTCTCTGTGGTTCTGTAACCCTGTGCCTGCCTCTCTCTCACAGCCTTTTGCAGGGGGAGGATATCGCCTTGGGGCTACTCCAGAGGAGGAGTCAGCTTACGTGGCAGGAGAGAGGAGACAGAATTCTTCTCAGGATGTGAGTATCTCTGCTTGGGTTTGTAGCTGTTACTCCAGGGATTTCTCTGCTCCAGCTACTGAGCTTGCCAGCTCTGAGAGTTACAAAGCTTGATAGAAATTCACAAGGACAGAAATACGGTAAATCCTGCTTCCTGTGGGATTTCCAAGTAGAATATAATAGATGATTGGTCTTGGGTAAGCAGTTTTCTGGTGATCTTTTAATTAAGAATCTGGGCCTTTCTTAGAAGTGCAGATAAGGAAAAATAGCGTTTAAAGAGCATTGAGAAATTAACTCTTTTTTTTTTGGTCAGGGTTTTGGGTTCTTATAATATCCATAGATGGGAGTATAGTATATATCCATAGATGGGAGCTGACAGCATCAGTTTAAGATGCCTTTATGCTTGGTTTGTGACCAAATGAGGTTGTGACTGTGGTGGGAGCCTGGTTTAGGCTCCTTGCCCAGCACATTCCTGGCTCTCATATTTATCATATTTATCATTATATTTAAAAGGGGACTGTGGTGCCACCTTCTAGGAATTGACACCTGACCATTGTATGGAAGCTTTGGGTTTTTCCCTTAGCTCAGGGAAGTCTGCTGGAATGTTTCTGCTGCTTGAAGCTCCTCTGCCCATCTGGAACTTTTCACTTTGCTTCAGTTTTTGTTGTCACCAAGATGCTCAGTGAGGCTGATTGTTCTTTTGGGGCTGCTGCAGGTGCATGTTGTACTGAAGCTGTGGAAGAGTGGATTTAGTCTGGATAGTGGAGAGCTGAGGAGCTACCAGGATCCATCCAATGCCCAGTTCCTCGATGATATCCGCAGAGGGTACGTAGTGAGAGGGGAGAAAAGGGACAGCTCTTCCCTGAAACATGAGTGTTTGTGGAATCCAGGCTTCTGAATCCATGGCACGTTTCACCTGAGATTTCTTGCAAGAAATTAGTTACTCTTAATATGGATAATTTGGTTCAGGTAAACAGGGAGTTTATGTGGGTTTGGTTTATGTGGGGCCTTGGGAGTTGGAAGTAAACAAACACGTTCATATTCGTGTTGAGAATTTCTGATGCATTGTGTCACTGCAGTGAAGGCTAGGGAGAAGTAACCTTTAATTTGTGTCAGTCAGTGGGGAGGTGTGCATCTGCCCTGTCCGTTAAGCAAGGGCTCTCTGTGATTCCTGAAATTCCAGAGATCTTTGGCTTTTTGTCCAGGCATTCCTGCCTTGCTGCTTCAGGCAGCTGCCTTACAACACTCTCTTTGCAGGGAAGTCCCAGCTGAGCTGCGCAGGTTAGCACGGGGTGGACAGGTGAACCTGGACATGGAAGATCACCGTGATGAGGAGTATGTGAAACCTAAAAGTGTCTTCAGAGCTTTTACTGGAGAAGGACAGAAGCTGGGCAGGTGAGAAGATGGTGACACTGGTTTTACTACTACATGTAATGTAAGAGAGTCACTCGAGCTTCACAAGCTGGAGCCCTCTGATTCATCCTTCTGAAAGAAAGGCACTGGGTGCCTGTGGGATGGGAGATGTTCCTCTAAGGAAACAAGGCTCTCTGATGTATAGTGTGAGGTGGCCCAGCCTCCCCCTGCCAGGAGCCACATCCCTGATTTGGAACCTCCTTGGTGTGTTGCACTGGAGCAGTGTTTCCAAGTCACACTTTCCCCTGTTAACTTGGGGGTATGAGGACCTGTGGCACTAAAGGGGATGGTAGAGTTGAGCTTCCTGACAAGCTCCTACTGACTGGCTGACTCAAAAATTCCAACTTCCAGCTTGCTTGTGGAGGAGCCGTGGTAGTTGGGCCTGGCAGGCAGTGAGCTGGCTGCCTGACCCGGTACCCTGCAGCCAGGTGAGTTTGGTTTGTAACAGCTGGCCTTGCATCTCCCTGTTGGCAGCATCGCGCCCCAGGCGATGGGCACCAGCTCACCAGCCCAGCAGGCAGAGAACGAAGCCAAAGCCAGTTCTGCCATCGTGATCGATGAGTCAGAGCCCATCACCAACATCCAGATCCGGCTCGCCGACGGCGGGCGCCTGGTCCAGAAGTTCAACCACAGTCACAGGTACGAGGGCAGCAGGAACACAGGCAAGGCATGAAGGGCCCTGCAAGACAGGGCGCTGGTGGAGCAAGTGTTAAAATCCTGGATAGCCTGGCAAAAGGGGCTCTGGGCATCCTTCTATACAAGTGGAAGGGAATAAAATTGTTGTGGTGTTTTTAAGACAGTTGCTAACTGTTGGGAGGATTTGCTTTCCAAGTTGGGATAGGTTATAGCCAGTGACCCGACATCTGGGAGCATCAGTGTTATCAGCAGAACATTCCTTGACTGTAAAAAACTGAATCTCTTCTAAAGGCTTTGGAAACTGGCAGATAATTAGGAACCTGATTCAGTTACTCTGACTCAATTTAGACTTTTCTATGGGGCTGTTCCCTGTACTGAATAGAGCACCAAGGGATGCTCTTACCACAGTTCTGTTCCTTTTAACGAGCAAAGTTGGCGTAGATACGCCACTGCTTCATTCGAAATCTCTTTAAATCCTTCTCACCTTCCTGATCTCATAATTTATACCCACTCCTCCAGTTTCTATAAGGGTCAAACTCAGGGGAAAAAGTTACAAAAACCTCTGCCTGTGACTGAGTTCAGGAAATGGATCCTGTGTCACTGTGTGGCTGCTCACAGGAGCTGAAATCCTCTGGGTTGTGCTGTGTGTGATGAGCTCAGAAAGTTTGTGAATCCTTCATTGTGAAGGGTCTGGAGGCTTTCAGTTTCAGATAACAACACAGAGAACACTGAGCTGAGTCTGTAGCCCAGAAAACAGCTGCTGCTATTTCACTAAACAGGAGCAGGTTGAACCAGAACAGCCTGGTGTGGCCTGTGGTGAGAGCTGGAATACAAATGCAGGGCTGCACACTCTGTGTCCAGGCTGTGTAGTAACAGCATCACCCTGTGTGTTTGATCCCTTTGGACAGGATCCGTGACATCCGGCTCTTCATAGTAGATGCTCGGCCAGCGATGGCTGCCACCAGTTTCGTCCTCATGACCACCTTCCCCAATAAAGAGCTGACTGATGAGAACCAGACCCTGAAGGAAGCCAACCTGCTCAACGCTGTCATCGTTCAGCGGTTGACATAAAGGACCCCAGCTCTGGCCACACAACCGCGGCGCTCGCTCGGCGCCGCCTCCTCCCGCGCACGGCGCCGAGCCACGCAGGCCCACATCTGCTCGTAGCTCTGGGCTCTTAGGTCTTGGTTGGACTTTTTCTCTTTAGTTGCATTTTCCCATGGGGTTTTTTTGTGATGATGATGATGATGATCAGTGGACTTTAAAATAAATAAACGAAACAAATTCGTTTGGAAAGGAGCTGCAGCCTCTTGTGCCCCAGATTCCCCCAGGAGAGTTCAGTTACCTTGTGGATTGAGTTACTGCACTCGGAGAGGGGAGGAAGGCAAAGGGGAAGGGAACTCCAGGGAGCAGTTTCTGTCACTGGACTGCTCACCACAGTCCTTTCTCTTCCCTCCAGGACTGCTGTAAAGTACTTCCTTTTTTCACACATTAAATATAAACTATCTGAGAATGGGTGATCTGATTGTCAGGATAATGCTTACACTCCTGTAAAAGCATTGTGGGGGAAGTATTTGTGAAAAAACTCAGTGTGGGGAAAACTCTGACATATGAGGTGCAAGGTTTAACACTTCCCATGCTTTTCTGGAGAAAAATCCCTGACTTTCCTTCCCTCAGCAGAACTCTTGGGGCATTCATTGCAGTCCCAACCTGCTCTGCCTTTGCTTTTTCCAACAGGCCAAACTGGCTGCAGGTTTAAATTGCTGTATTGAATTTCTCTGAGAAACCCTGCTGCTGACTTCTTCTTTCCAAGAAGGCACAAAGCTGAATCAGCCTGAAGTGACTGGAAGTAAAAGGCAAACAGAGTCTGTCTTACTGGAAAGCAAGTTCTGTCCTGAGAGGTGAATTATTGAGATGATTGCAACAGCTTGGGTGGAAAAACTCAAGGCTGTAGTACCCTGTGATGTATTTCCTCTCCTCTGCTGAGGACTAACACAGCTGAACTCCTGGAATTCTCCAGTGCTGATCTGTTCTGTTTGTGTTTTGGGCTCAGGTCTCCATCTCTTTCCCTCCTTTGAACAGAATCCTGTGGGTGAATTCCTCACACCCAGACAAGAGGCCCTGGTAGAGCTGGCATAGCTGCCATGGAGTATCGTGCACGGCCCTGCGCTGCCCCTCAGCTGCTTCTGTCTTTGTTCAGGGCTCCCGAGCAGAGCCCAGAGCTGTGCTGAGCCGTGGGCTGCAGCCACCGGCTCCCTGGGAGCGGGGTCCTTGGGAAAGGCTGCACTGCCGCCCTGCCGAGGGCTGGGACGCTCCCTCCCCATCCTGCCTTAGGCACCCCGAGCCCCGCGGCGGCTGCGCCGTCACTCCACCCCCTCAGCGCTCGGAAACGTCCAGGTCCTCCCCTTGGTGCGAGCAGAGGGAGCTCGGGAGCAGCCCGGGGAGGGCCGGCAGGTTGGGCAGGTTCAGCGTGGGGAACTCGCTTGGCTGCCTGTAGAACACAAACCTGAGAGCAGCCCTCGGCAAGGGCATTTTTACCGCAGTTTCTCAACTGAGACCTGAATTAACTCACATTTTTCATTACTAAATGGACATAGAGAGTGCGTAACAACCAATTTGTAAATTATTGTGAAAATTGCCATTAAAAGCCCGCAAACAGGAAAACAGAGTTCGACCCTTTCTAATAACAGCTGCCATTTGGTCGCAGATTTTGGATCATGTTCATTGAGGGTGTCTCCTCTTTGGGTTGCTCTGTGAGCAGACTGCATGTGCTGAGCTGTCTTCTAAATGAGATTCAACCTCTCAGCAGCATTTCTAAAGATTATTTTTTGTGACAGGAGAGCTTTGGGGTTCACCTGCCTGTGCATCACTTGCTGCTATGTTATAACCAGTGAATAACTTACATGTGTGAACCAGAGCAGGGAGAATTGAGCTAAATAGTCACAACTGCCTTGTGGAGTTCTTAAATCCTGATCTTCACATGTGCCATTTTGGGGACTCGGGACAGCATCTTCCAGCATGCTGGACAGGATGTGCCCCTAGGCCCAGAAAGAAAGTTTATCTAACAGAAAGGGGGGTGTGAGTTACTTGTCTCCTGCTTCTGAGTTTGTTAGCCAGGGGCATCAGGGCACTGAGGTGGTGCCCAGCTGGTGTCCATGGTCTTTGGATGAACTGGCCACGTTGGTGCCCCCGAATTCAGTGAGTGCTGGCAGTCAGACAGCGGCTCCTCCAAGCGGTTTTGCTGTGCAGCTTCTGCGCACCGATGGGAACTTTGACTGCCAGCTTTGCAGCCAGTTCTCTCCTTGCTAGTGGGAGGCAAAGGGGATACACCCAGGGGCTCAGGGACTTTTCTCCGCCAGGAAGAGGGAATTTTCCCTGGAGCCGGAGGGTGGCAGTGCTGCAGAAAAGCCGCTCTCCCTCAAAGGCTTCTTGGAGGAGCTCTGCTGACTCCTGCTGGGAGCGGCACCTTGTGCTCCGGTGTGTCCGTGAGCACCTCTAAGACACCGCTGCCAGCTCCTCCTGCCTCTGATTCCCTCCTCGGTTTTTGTATGTAATGAGCAGTGCTTATCTCCTGGTGAGCAGGTCAGCTCTGCCCCACTGCCCGAGGGAGTGCTGGGGTGGGAGCAGTGACCAAGGTACACCTGTCTTCTTCCAGACCTGACAAAAGAGCCTGTGGGACCAACTGGAAGTGACACACATGCAATCTCCTGCATTAAACTATCAGCTTCTGTGAGCTGGTGAAGTGTTTCGCTATAAAATAAAATAAGCTATAAAGCAAAAATGATAAGTTAATTAATGAGAAGGGGTAATACAGCAGAACGGAAAAAAAAGAGAGAGAAGGAAAGAGACACTGATTTTGTAAAGAAAATCACCTTTTCACTTGCACAGTCACATCCCTGGAAGAGTTCAAGGGATTCAAGAGTTCAGTTTGGACAGGGCTTGGAGCTCCTAGTGGAGTGTCCCTGCCTGTGGAACCAGATGAGCTTTAACATCTCCTCCAACCCAAACCACTCCTTGATTCCATGATTCTATTTGATGTTGTGCCACTGTAGCAGACAAATCCTTATTTCTGACACTCATGTAGCTTTTGATTATTAGTGAGTTTGACTTCCTCTCTACTAAAACCTCTTTCCTTTGTCATTCCATTTCTGTGTCCTAACAAAATCATAGACCAAGATTGGGCTTTTCTAAAAGTGATATTTATGGTCTCAAAAAAGTATTTTTTTTTCATTCTTTGCTTGAGAAGTGTTTCCCTGCAAATTTTGGGGTTTTTTTCATTGATCATTCTCCCACAAGGAGATCATGCCTGTGTTCCTGGCCTTTCACACCCCAGTGTTAATGCAGTGCCCCACATCTCACATGAAAACAACTTCTTTTCAATTTCTGGCTTAGATAGCTCAGTTTCAGGACTGTGCTATCATCAGCTCTATCTGGAGCTGATGTCTTTCACTATATCCAAATATTTTCTCCAAATGCTGCATTTTAACAGTTTTCCTCAGTTGGGTAATTGTAGGACTTCCTGGGATTTTTTTCCTTTGTATGCAGTTCTTTCTTTCCTTTCACTTGTCCTCGTTGCTAAGGTTTAGTTCCTGTGTTTTCTGATTCACACAATTTCCTGGGAATTTTGCCTCCCTCCCTGTAATGCTGCTTTTGCTGTGGGATGTTTCCTGGTCTGTGTTTCTTACATGCTCAGTGCTCTGCTTACCTCAGGAGGTTCTGCTGTCCCAGGGTGATGTAGTTTTTCAGTGATCCTGGTGTAGCAAAACCCATTTCTAGGTGTAGATGTACCTCCAGCTGCCCGTTCAGGTAAAACAAAATTAACAGCACAAAGCAGCAAGTTTTGATTGGCTTCTTTTGGCCCCAAACTCAACTAGCTCAGCTGGCAGATAAATGGAAGCAGCATAAAAGGTACAGAGAAAAAAATCCCAGTGGGCACAGCAGCACTACTAGAGGATGACTGGCAATTTAGGCCTTTTTCTTTTATTTTTTTTTTTGTCTTGTTGCTTTTTTTTATAATCAGTTATATTTAATTTAGGCTTTACTTCTCATTGTTGGACAACCCTATATCCTTCCAGAAGGAAAAAGTGACCTTCTGCTTCTTGGGTAGGTCTTCAGCTCCCTGTGTCTTGACTTAGAGGAGTGATTAAAAGGATGTCAGTTTGCTCCTGGGACTTTATCTGGAAGTTCAGTCAGGAGGTTTTCTTTTGAAAGCAGCACTGCTTTACAAATCCTCTGTTACCAAGAAGAAGGACCTTGAATTGCTGTTTCTTCTGATTCTGTAGTTAGACTGAAAAATGTGCTCAGGGGATTGATGTCACAATCACGTAGAACAAGAAGCTGTGGGGTTCTTCAAAGCCCAGCACCACGAGGGGAGGAGCTGTGACACCGTGTTAATCCTTGGGCAGGAGCTGCTGTCTGTGCAGGAGTTTGCTGTTGGAGGATTGCTGGGTTGTGAAAGCAAGAGAGAAACAGCCCCTTACTGCTTCTGAGTGGCCTTGTTGGTGAACCAGATGGAGACTGGTATGCTTAAATGAGAGAATTAAGCAATGAAGTTGCTTTGCTTACCAAGTTGTGAGTTTCCATTGGTGCTAGCCTGGTAAATGTGGCATCCTCCAAGGCAGGGTGTCTGACAGCCACTCCAAGCAGAGCTGGGAGCTGGAGCCCACATTTTTTGGCTGTGCCTGCTGCCAGGAGTGCATTCCTGGCATCCCAGCTACATCCCCATGATAGAAAAGCCTGACAGCTCCTCTCATGCTGGGAGACTCAGACCAGACTTCTCTGAGCTGTGGGTTTCTGTAGCTGTCCTGCAGGCACAGGTAAACTCTCACATCACTGCTCTGCCTGGTGTGAGGAGAACCAGCACACAGTCCCTGAATCCTGCAGAGCTTGGTCTGCTCACCTACATCCCTGTGAACGAGGTACCACTGCCCTGCCAGCTTTATAGTGTGCTTTGGGCAGTTTCCTTTTACCTCAGGAAGGAAAAAAGACTGAAGTTACTTGATGTCTGCTGAGAGTACAGCTGCAAGTCTCCTCCTCACTCAGGTAAGTGGTGCTCGTGCTGTGCCACACGGCACGACCACACATGGCTGGCACAATGGCCCTGGAGCTGGTGGAGTGTGTCACTGCAGGTCACCTGGGGACTTCCACGGGTTCCAGAGTGCTGAGGGGGCTCCTAGGGCAGCACTGATGGACAGCCAAACAAACACACACCGGCCAAGCTAGGGAGCAGCTCACTGCAGGTGCAGGCCAGGTGATGGGGCTGCCAGAATCCTGCGGGATTCCACAGAAATGAGAGGTGAAATCCTCTCTGGTTACCTGTGAGCAGTTTTTCCAAACAAGTCCCGTGTTTCCCAATTACACAGGTGTACAGAGAGTAGTACAATACTAATGATGCCACAGACCCCTGTCTTTAACAACTGAACAGCTCCAGTGTCAAGCACCTCTCAATTTACTAATTTATAATTTTGTGACTTATTTACAAAATTCCTAAATGCTTATCTTATTTACTGTTCTGTCTTGTCTGTACTGAGCCTGTCAGTCCCAGCCCTGGGAGTTCCTTTATAGATTCCAGATGTTCTTATTTATTCAGGTACATTTCATTACATTCACTCTTTAATGGCTTATGGGGCCTAAGGTGGCAACAGGTTCTCTCCTGCCTCATCCATCTTGGGACCTGTTAAGTCCTGGCTCCTGTTCCACCAAGAGAAGGCAGCTGTGCTAAGGGGAACCCAAGAGCCTCTGGCTATACCTAGAGCAGTGAAGGAGATGCAAACCTTTGGAGCACTTGTTGGTGGAACACACCTAAATGCTGCTACTTGCTGCTGTGCCAAAAAAAATCCCCATTTTCTGGCTTTAGACCGTGGTTTACTTTATTTGTTTTCAGTGGGGCTTCCTTGCCTGAGCTGCCCATCTCTAGGTCACAGTGCCCTGAGAAAGCCCTGTTCAGCCAGTGTGGCTTGGATCAAAGCTGCTGGTATCACATTCCTGGGCCCTGGGCAGATTGGACAGGGATCTTATAGTTCTGCAGTGGAGAAGAGGGTTCTGAGGAAGTTCCTTTGCATTGAGTAATTCCAACAGGACCTTGTTTCTCAAGCTGCAGAGCTTTGGTTTCTCTGAGACTTTTGCTGAGTATCTGCAATAGAACATGTGGTGTGGCTGCTGTGCTGATAAGGATTTCCCATTTCTTTCAAAATGTATTTGTAAGCAACGGATAGAAAAAGATCAGTTAGTGATGGAAGAGGCATCATCCTTTCACTCCAGCCCCTCGGTGAGGTTTCAGGCCTTGGCAGAGCGTTACTGGAGAGCCCACTGCTTGCAGCAAGTCACCCAGTTTACAGCAGCAATTACCACCAGGATGGTGCTTTTCACCAAAATCTGCCTTTCCAGCACCAAGCTGAGCCCTGCTGTCACAGGGGCCGGCTGTGAGCTCCCAATGCTGCTCCAGCAATCGTGACATCCTGTCGAGCTCCAGTGGGTGACACTGCCTCCTGTGAGGCACTGAGGGCACAACAGAGGCTTTGGGAGGAGCTGAGCAGGGCAGGAATAAAGCTTCCCTGTGTTTGGGGATAACTGTGCCCTGACTGAGCCAGGAAGGAAGAGCTACTCAGCTACTTGGAGAGGTAACTGCTGGTCAGCTCTTTGCTTTTTAGTCTGTGAGCAGCAAATGCAGCTCTGTGCACCTGGGGAGTAAATGAGTGCCAAAGAGCCAGAGGATTAACTGCTGAGTACAATTTCCAAAGTACCTTGTGTCTATCCAAATGTAATGGTGTGGTGAGTGGGTAGAAAATAGCCTAGGAAAAAAAATAAAAATCAAGATTTTATACTTCCTTTTGAGTTTCCTCTTTCCTCTTGAATGGAGAGAGATGTATTTTGCTTTCTTACAGAGATATATGCCAAGATATGCCAGTGGGAGATGGGGATTTGGATCCCACCGCACTGGCTGTGGTCCAGCGTGAGTGATATTTGTTGTCTGGGATGTCAGTAAAACAGCAGTGAGGAGAGATGCCACTGACTCACTTGTACTGTGCCTTATTAACCAAGTTCTGACTCAGCCTGTGAAATTCAGGAGGTTTAGATTAACCACCAGTGGACAAGGCAAGGCTGAGCTGAAGATGACACATTGTAATGAACCTTGCAGAAAGGATGCTCAGTTCCCCTTGGATACAGGATGTGGTACAGAGACACTAACAAAAATTTAATGCTTCCACTGGGAGCAGGGAGAGGATTTTGCCTCTGTTCTTCTGCCTTGGCTGCTGCAGATAAGTCTCAGAGACTGAGGCAGGATCTGCTTTTAAAGAGCTGCTCGATGGGATTAGATGTGCCAAATAGACAATTAGTGGGCAGAGGGGTGGTGCCATCCCTCCCTGCCAGCCTTTTCCAGTGCCTTCTGTCCCCTGAAACCGATTTCTCCCTCTGCTTTGCTTTGCCCAGCACTTGCAGCAGCGCTGGCTGTGAGCTGTGAGCGCGGCTGCCTTGGGAACGCCGCTGCTCCCACACAGCCAGCACCAGGGAACTGGGCTCCCACCACTCCTCATGCAGGAGTAATTTTTGCTTTGTGATGCTGAGATGGGTAGATGCTCTGGGCTACAAAGGGACTGTGAAAGGGAACTAAAATGCACCTTTCTTATCACCAGGTTAAAACACTGTGTGAGGGCTGCACTGCTCTCTTGGGAGCTCACAGGCTGAAGGGGGCTGAAAATTGCAAGTCTTCCAATATAAAGGAAAAACATATCCATGTATCCACATGGATGTATCCAAACTTCCCATGCTCACTAACCTTGTCTTGGGACTTTGCACAAGCACCTGGAGTGACAGGACAAGGGGTAACAGCTTCACACTGACAGAGGGCAGAGTCAGATGGGATATTAGGAAAAAATTCTTCCCTGTGAGGGTGGTGAGTTGTTGGTTGCCCAGAGAAGCTGTGGCTGCCCCATTCCTGGAAGTGGCCAAGGCCAGGTTGGACAGGGCCTGGAGCAACCTGGTCTAGTGGAAGGTGTCCCTGCCTGTGGCAGGGGCTTGGAACAAAATGAGTTCTCTTCAAACCCAATGCATTCTGTAATTCCGTGAATAAGGAGTCCAAGCTGGGTTCCAGGTCTTCTTTGGGAGAGAGGGGCTTTTGTTGTGGAGTGACCTGCAGCAAGGACCTGCCTGTTCCCACTGCCCTCTCCCTGCCTATTGCTACTCCTGTTGCCTGCTCTGGGTTTCACACGCTGGCTCTTTGCAGCTGGTTGTTGCTGGTGCTGAGGCAGGAGTGCTGGGCTGCCTCTAGAGCTCAGGCAAAGGCCTTCTTCCACACATCCCTGGGATCTCACTGTGGGAGCAGCCTGGGATGGAGAACAATGCTGGACACAGCTTGTCCATTGGAGAGCAGTAGGTTTCTCCACTTGACTGCAGAAATCCTGGGAACTACTGCCCCAAGTACGTGCTGTGCTGTGAGCCCTGACAGGGTTCCTGCCTCAGTGCACAGGGTCTGGCCACACTCCTCCCGCAGGGCAGATCATTTCCCCCATATCAGCTCCTCCTGGAGCCTCACAGATGCTGTACCTTCACTTGTCAAAAGCCCAGCCAGCTCAGATCTGCATTTGCAGCAACCACTTGATGTGCAAGGCAGAGTCTTCCTCACCCTGGACAAGGAAGGCTCTGCCTCCCTGCCACATGCAGGATGTGGCTTTGTCTGTGGTCACCTTCCTGGGCATCATGAAGATGCTGCACTGCAGAGACCTCTCCCAGAGAGCAGAGTGGTCCGCAGAGAGGTAAGATCAGTGTCCCAGGGTGCTGCTTTCTCACATGCAGAGGCGCATTTCACACGTGCAGCTCACCCTCGCGAGTGCGCTCGCCCACGCGGAGCCTGCCCGGCTCGAGCCGCAGGCTGTGGGGGTGGTTTGAAGTGTTTATGACTCAGGCTCGAGAACACATTGTTAAAGCAAAGCTCTGCGTTGTGGTGGTGTTGCTGACTTTCAAGTGAAATGGGCAGAGCCGTGCAGAGCGCTGTCCTACCTGCTGAGAGCATCAAGGGAACAAAAGCTACCGCAAAACTGTGTGGCCCTGAGAAATGCCTTTGTAATTTTAGAAACACAACTGCTGTGGAAATAAGATGTTGTATAGTAAGTGCTCCTTGGTGGTGCAAGCCTAATGCCTCAGCCATCCCTGCGGGACAAGGCTTTTGAGATTGCACGCCCGCAGTTTGGAATGCGAGGGACCCGACTCTTGCTGCGGGTTGTAAAAGGCAGAAAGTAAACTGGGAGCAGAAGCTGAGAGGCAGGAACAGGCTGGCTCAGGGAAGTTGGATACTCTGCTCCTCTGGGTGTGTGGGGAGAAGCTGGGCCCTCCAGCCTGGTGGGCAGAGCAGCATCAGTGCTTTTTCCATGGCAAGGGCTGTGGAGGAGTTATTGCTAATTGCTGCGTGAGGGAAACTCATTCAGTGCCTTCTGGAATGCTGTTTTTTTGGGATTGTGCCCCTAGTTTTGTACACTGCTCCCTAGTACCATTACAATGACAGTCTGTCATCCCTCAAGGGTAGCTTTTACCTCGACTGATGTCAGTGGCACAGCAAGCTGCCCCCAGCACAACCAGGCCAGAGAGCTGGCAGGTTGGGCAGGTTGCCCCCTCACCCTCAAAGAGATGAGGGAAGTGGGAATTTGAGGCATTCCCTGACTCAGTTTCCTGGTTCCCCAGCTGTCCATGTGATGCTAGTCTGTCCCTCAGCCCAGCCTCTTGCACAGCAGCCCTGTGCCCAGTGTTCATCCCTCCTCACTCTCTGCAGGACTCCTCTGGAGGAGCTCACAGCCTTTTACAGCTCTCTCTGAACCAGGCCTGGTGCCCCACAGGGCAAGGCAGCCTTCTGTGTCTTTCAAAAGGTGCTGTGGATTTTCTGCGTGCAGGACAGAGCCCACCCGCTGCACTGGAGCTGCTCGGGGATCGGGAAAGCCGAAACGAGATGTGACCAAGAACCCGAGGTGCTCACGAGCCTGTGAGCCCTGAGTATCATCCAAGGTGGCCTGTGCTGAGAGGGGAGGTCAGCTCTGGTCTGCACTGTCCTGACAGAATGGCCTCAGGACAGGTCTGCTTGTAGGAGAGTGAGTGTCACCAAGGCCACACACGGCTCCAGCCGAGCCTGGATGTGCCACTCTCCGTGTGGCCTTACCCTGTATCCCACAGGATATTCCTGGTCTTGTTCAATGCTGAGGTGTATCACACTAGATAGCAAATTCAGTTTGGGACTGTGGGGGAAGTCAGTGCTGTAGGTTGCCTCTGGGAACTTGCCAGATATTTGAGGATCAGTGTGGTGTTTACTGAAGGTAACCACATCCAAACAGAAGAGAGGTTTTGCCATCAGCCCTTTTCCTGCTTGCTGAAACATTCCTTGTGCTTCCTGCTGATCTATAGAAATCCCCTGGGCTCTGCTCTTTGCAGTCTCTCTCCTCACAGCCTCCATTACCGTCACTTTAAGCCTGATGCAATTTGTACTTTTTAATGTTACAGAACTCAAAGCGCTGGATTGTGGTTCAATAGAACAGGAAAGGACAATGTCAGAGCTCAGCAGAGCACTGTGCCTCAATTAGATCTGTGTCTCATTCGTTAGCAGCCTCTCATCTCCTGCAAATATGCCTTGAGGAGAATCAGGGGAAACACTTGAGATGTGACCCTGTTGACAAGACAAGCCCAAGAGGAGCAAATGACACAGATGCTCACTGATCAGCTTTTGCCTTGGAGCTCTGGCTGGTGGAGGAGTGGGTGTGGGATCAGAGAAATGTTTGGTTTGAAAAGGACCTTAATGCTTATCTCATTCCAACCCCTGCCATGGGCAGGGACACCTTCCACTAGACCAGATTGTGCCAAACCCAAGCCCACCTGGCCTTGAACAATTCCAGGGATGGGGCATCAACAACTCCTTTGTGCCAGTGCCTCACCACCCTCAAACAGTGGGTCAGAGCAGGGAAAGAGGCTGCCAGTGTGCCTGGTCCCTCAGATTTGCTCTGCAAGAGACTCTGAAGGCTCATGAATATGGAACACCACCGAGCAGGACCTGAGGACCCAGGCTGGCCCAAGGGAGGGCTGTGTGTTGGAAGCACTGCACCCTGACCACCGAGATTCCAGCAGCTGGGGGAGCACCCCACAGCACCCCAACGGCCATGAGCAGCTTTCCTGTGGGTGTCAGGTGGAACAATGTCCAGCCAAGAACAGGTATGTTTGTCTTGGGAGGTCGTAATGTCACTTGGGGTTTAAATCATCCTTGGAGACAAGCAGCAGCTGGGGTTTAGCTGTCAGCCAGAGCTGTGTCATTTCTAAGGTGGGATCGTTCTCTGGAGTCTCGGCTGCAGGGGAAGCCAGGGCTGCTCTCTGCACAAAGGCTTGCTCTGTTGCTGGGCCATTCCCTGTCAGATGACAGGCAATGCCCTGTGGCTTTTCCTCCAGACCTTCCTGCTGGATGTTGTGCAGGTGAGTGGCCACATGAGATGGGGTTATCTGCAAAGGCATTCAGCGGTCTGGGGCAAAGGTAGGTGGCTGAAAGCCATCAGAAATGCATTCAAACTGGATCAAAATCATATGATTATAAATATTGGCGGTGGAGATGCTTCTGGGCCATTTCCACACTTGGAGGAGTGTCCAGGGAATGCAGATGAAACACTGGCTGGAACAAGCTGCATCATGCTGCACAGCCTTTGCCCAGGACTTCTTTCCCTTTCAAACTGTTTTTCTCTTTTCCCCCCTGGTTGGAGCCATTCCACATCTCTTTGATCATTTTCCTTGGAAGAGACTGGGATGCAGTCTGCTACTGCCTTCCTTCAGGCTCAGCAAGAGCCTGAGGAGAAAATACAGCAAAAAGCTGGTCCCATGGTGAATGTCCATGAAGATAACCTCAGGAGGGTCTTTGTTGTGTTTATTCCTTGAGTGGTAGCACAAGGAGGCAGCTGGGACACTCCACTGGGAGGTGAGGTTTTTAAGGGATTCAGTGCTCCAGGAGGTCAGTGACGTGGGACATACAGAGTCAGTTGTGCCAGCAGCTCTTCTCCAGGCTCTGACTCGGGGCAGATCTTGCATGCAGAGGGTCACTGCTGCCCCAGGGTTCTGCTGCAGTGCAAGGACTTGAAACAGTTAAGCAAGAAAATAAGAGATGCCAGAAACTCAGACATTACGTTTTCTCTCTCAAATGTTAGTGCTTCCTCTCGCAGTAGCTGGGCTGTGGTTTGGAGGCCAGCGAGGAGGCTGTACTGTGTAGCCCAGCTTGTGCAAGGAGCAGTGTGACCACCTTATCTGAGGGTCACATCTGGCCAGCTCTGCTTCCTCCTCAGGGCTGCTCCAAGCTCTGTGCTGTCCAGGGTGCTCTGCCACAGCGGGGTGTGATCCCTCCTCCCTTAAATTCCTGTAGCACCTGTTCAGGTACAGCTCCTTCCAGACTGTAAGGAACACAGTGCCTGGGGCTGACTGTCTCACACACCATCCTGTGCTGTGAGGGACAGGGCACAGCCAGCTGGGGAGTCCCAGCTTCTCTGGGAAGGGACCTGGAACAGAGCCTGGGAGAGCTGCAGCTCAGGAGTATGAGGGATGGATGCAGTTTGAAGCCACTGCCCATTGTCCTACCCCTGCCTGACTTCTCACCAGCTTTCATGAGTGTTTGTGCTCCTTTCTACCCACATCAGGTAGAGTGTGGCAGCTGGGAATAAACCAGCAGGAGAGGCTGATTTCATCCAGACACAGATTTGCTGTGCTGTCAGGATGTGCTGCTGTGGGGGAAAGTCATTGCTTCCTGTTGCTTCCTGTTCCCTGTGCCAAAGGCCTGGTTTGTGTCCCAGACCCCTCCCTCTCCCAGCTGGCAGGCATGGGGAAGGGGTCCTGCTGCAACCCCCATCCTGCCACCTCACCAGAGCTAATTCCAGGGGTTGGCCTGGCAGTTCCTGATAGGTCCAGGCCTGATAGATCTATGCTTTCCTGTGCACTGCAGTGCTGGGAGGAAGGGCCCCCACCAGCCCCAGAGCAGCACTGAGACATTGGGGCGTGGAGGTGTCACTTAGCCTGGTGGGAACACAAGCAACACAGGGGTTGTTTTTGAGAGGAAACTATTTTTGACCAGTTTTCAGGGAAAATACTGTTGAGATAGTGGATGTCTTTGTGCTCAGACTGCCCTTTCATGGGGTTTAGAATTTCTTTGAACAAAGGTGAATTTGAAGCCAGCAGTGGGTTAAAGCAGGAGCAGGAACAACACCTGGCAGCAGTGGGGTGGGAGTCAGCTCTGTCCACCTGCCTGGGCCATGTCACCTGAGTCACTTCTGGGAAAACAGGAGAGAATGGGCTGTACTGCCTACAGTCAGCAGCTGGGAGGAGTTGGCAGCTTGTCCTGGGTTTTGGGAGGTTGGGGAGTTACAGAAGAAGTGTCAGATGAATTTCAAGAAGGGCTGAACTTTTAAATCGTAGCCCATAGCTACATCTCCCACAGCAGCATCTTCAAAAGCTGCTGGCACCCCCACATCTCTCCTGGCAACAGTGAGGGGGCAGTGGGGGGAGAGGGGGGAAATCAGCCATCCTGGGGCTGTGGTGCTGGGCTGGGCTCAGCCTTGTGCAGAGGCAGAGAGGGAGGCTGGTTATTTTTAGGGCTGGAGCTGGATCTGACCGTAGCCTGACCTTGCAGTTCTCCAGTCTGGTGCACAGTCCAGGATTTGAGCAAATTGCTCCCCAGTTGTGCGATGAATTAATGCAGAGCCTTAAGTCTCATGGTGCAACACTGTGATCAGTGGGGTGATGGCGTTTGAGAGCAGTGTCAGCATGGTCACAGCAGCCCTGGTTCAAAATCATTTCTCTGACAGACAAAGAACCTCATGTTTTTCTCTTTTTTCCTTTATTGTTGTTTAGTTTTCTGGCAAGTGAAGGCTCTTCCTTGGGATCACCTGGCTCAGCCTGGTCAGGTGTTGGGATGCACTGTGCTCTGCCACTGCCTCACTTCCAGCCTGGCTGCCTCTGGATTTAGGAACAGTACAGGAGCAGAGTCACTGCCCTGGTCCTGCTGGCCACACTATTGCTCATCCAGGTGCCACTGTCCTTGCCCACCTGAGCACACACAATCTCATGTTCAGCTGCCGCTGCCTGGCACCCCCAGATCTCTTCCCAGATTTCCAGCCACTTTGTCCCAAATCTGGAGCACTGCATGTGGTTGCTGTGACCTGAGAGCAGGACCTGGCACTTGTCCTTGTTGAATCTCATCCTTTGGCCTTGGACCATTGATTCAGCCTGCCCAGATCCCACTGTGGATCCATCCTTCCCTCCAGCAAATCCGCAGCTGCTGGTGTGTGTGGTGCCTGCCAGCCCACTGCTGCCTGGGGTGGTGTTTCTGTAGCTCAAATAATGTCCCTTTTATTTTTTTACAGTATTGAATCTCAATGGTCACTCTTGTCCCTCTTGTCATTTCTGACTTTGTGAGTTCTGTCAGCGGATGATCCTGAGGGCAGGGAACAATTTGGGCAGAATTCACTAGTTTTCAAGTCTTTGTGCTTTCCCAAGAGTTTAGGCACCAGAATGTGACCTGAACCTGTCCTGGGCGTGACCATCTGGACCCTCAGCAGTGAGGGGTTGGTCAAACCTTGCTGAGCTCCTTGTCCCTGTTGAAACACTGCTTGTTGCAGTGACCTTTCTGCTGGTGAGATGAGCAGGTTATGCCTGGGACTTTAAAAAAACCCAACAAACACATGAAAAACCCTAAAACACCCCACCCAGAGTGAGAGCTGCTATGCCTGACGTGTGCAAGCGTGCCTGCACCAGTGAGGCAAGGGCTCCAGCGTGGGCTTTCATCCAGCAGCATTTTCCCCTTTCAGATCCTTGTGTATCACTAGTTCCTTTAGAGAGAGCAGGCCCAGCTCACTGCAAAGACAGCATTATTAAGTAGGGGTGAGAACATGCCCCTTTTTCTACCCTGTTGTTTTTCACCTTGACTCAGGGCCTCACACATCTGCCCTCCTGATGTGGAAAGTCAGGGACCACCAGTACCTTCAGTGTGTTGGAGCTACAATGTAAAACATAATGCTGTGGCATCAAACAAGGAAGAAACACCCTTGGTATTTCGATACAAGCAAGGGACAGAATCAATTAAAACTTGCTTCATGCTATTATCTGTTATTTTAAGAGTCTCCTCCTCTTGTGTCCCATTTTAATGCACTTGCTGAGAATCCTGGCTTTTTATTAGTCTCTTGGCTGTCCTTGGAAATTCTCTGTTCCCTTGTGGAGGCTCGAGTTCACCTCCTTGAAGTAAAGAAATAGGACACTTTGAGGCAAAAACCCTGTGCCTGGAGTGATTCTTTTTTTGACCAAAAAAGAAAATAGTTGCTGCTGTTGCCAGAAAAAAGTCCTTTTGAGTGTGGGATTGTTCAAACCTGCGTATCTTCTGCTGAGCCTGTCCCAGCAACACGGGGCCAGCACTGACCTCCATCTGCACAGTGGGGAGCAGCATTAATGACAGAATTGTTAAGGTTGGAAAAGACATTAAAGATTATCAAGTCCCAGCATGACCAAGGCCACCACTAAACCATGTCCCCAAGTGCCACATCCACGTCTTTTAAATTCCTTCAGGGATGATAACTCCACTGCCCTGCGCAGCCTGTGCTGGTGTCTGATCATCCTTTTGAAAAAATGTTCCTCAATATCCACCATAACCCTTCTGTGGCACAACTTGTGGCATTTTTTCTTGTCCTGTCCCTTGTTCCCTGGGAGCAGAGCCTGACCCCCACCTGGCTGTAGAGAACAAGATGCCCCTTGAGCCTCCTTTTCTCCGGGCTGATCGCCCCAGCTCCCTCAGCCCCTCCTGGTGCTCCAGCCCCTTCCCCAGCTCCATTCCGTTCTCTGGACGTGCTCCAGCCCCTCAATGTCCTGCTTGTGGTGAGGGGCCCAGAACTGATGCCAGGATCAAGGTACCTCAGCGGTGCCGAGCGCCGGGGACGGGCGCTGCCCTGGTGCTGCTGGCCACACTGGGGAGGGCACAAGGCCGGACACTGCTGGCCTTTGCCTCGGGGGCTCCCAAAGAACCCTGGGTCTGCCGCTTTGACTGCATCCACTTCAGCAGAACAAAGGACAGGATGAGAGGACATGGTCTTAAATGCACCAGGAGAGGTTTAGGTTGGACATTAGGTGAAGTTCCTTCACAGGAAGGGTGATTAGACTTTGGAATGCGCTGCCCAAGGAGGTGATGGAGTCACCGCCCCTAGACGTGTTTAAAGAGTGGACATGGCACTCGGTGCCCTGCCGTGGTTGACATGGTGGTGTAGGGTCAGAGGCTGAACTCGCTGATCTCAGAAGCCTTTTCCAACCTAATGATTCTGTGCCTCTGTGCTGGGCTGCGCACCCGTCGCTGTGCGGGCTGGAAATGGCGATGCAGGGGCAGAGCCCGCAGGGCCCCGCGCCCGGAGGGTCCCTCATGGCCGGGCCCGCGTTCCCCCGGCAACCGCGCGGAGCCGAGATGGCGGCGGGCGGGGGGGCGGAAGATGGCGGCGGCCAGGGCGGCACCGCCGGGCGGGATCTATGGAAGGTCGGGCGGGATCTGTGGAAGTGACGGGCGGGCTCTATGGCGGTGACCGCCGCGGCTGCGCACACGCGGCCCCTCCTCCGTCGGGCTGCGGGCGCTGCGGGTGCGAGCGGCACCGGCACCGGCATGGGCGTGCATGTGGAGACCATCGCCCCCGGCGACGGTGAGCCGCGGCGAGCCCGCTCCCCTCCACCCTTTCTCCCTGCCCTCCCCGCGGGTCCCG
>VYXF01008056.1:82188-93247 GCA_013397295.1 Polioptila caerulea | reverse complement strand
CTCCCGGTGGGCCAGTCCTGCCGCCTGCCAGCCCTCCCAGCTCCCAGCCCTCTGGCTCCCTGCGCCGGCTCTCCCCTCCTGCGGCGCTGCTGGAGCTTGGCTGCTCTCCCCAGCTCTGTCCCCCACCCCGGCAGAGCTGTTTGGGGGTCACCAGCATCCTGTCCCCACGTCACGGTGCTTCAGGCAAAGTGCTACGTGGTGACTTGCTCACAACAGACCCTCCCCAGCAGCAGAGAGCTGCTGCGCCTGGGAGCGGTTCTCTAATTTCCTTTATTTTATTTTTTTGTTATTATTGTCTCCATTTGTCCTTTATCCCCACCCCCATTCCGTCTGCAGGCAGCTCCTGCTCCCCCCGCCTCGGCAGGCAGCAGGAATCAAACACCTCCAGGCCCTGATGCCATTTCCCTGCGTCGGGAGTGCAGTTCCTGCAGCCAACCCTGCCAGAGACAGGAGCGAGGCTTGGCTCACAGGAAACCTTACAAACCTTTGATTCCCGGCGCAGTTGCAACGCTCACCGATCCCAGAGCAGCATCAAGGATGGTGGCAGAGTGCAGTGCTGGATGTGCCGAGCTCCAGGACTCCTTCCAGAGCCCTGTGTTGGCTCTGTCCCCAGCTGCCCTTTGCTCCAGTGCTGGGGAGATCCAGCCTGTGGTGTGCAGGAGGCAGCTCTCCCTGTGCTGGGTTATGGATGCACAGTGGTTTGGGTAAAAACCACTTGGGGATAAAGAGCAATGATCCGAGGGTGAGGGGCTGTAGGGAGCCAGCTTGGTCAGGCAGCGGCTGGTGCTGCTTCTGCCTGTGCCCAGGCTCCTGCTGCATGGGGCATGGCCCGGCCAGGAGCATCCCAGGATGGACAGACAGCCCTGGTGCTGGAGGGCAGTGCAGAGGGAAGAGGTGGAAAGAAGAGCAACCTCTGTGCCTCCTCATTGGAGATGTCAGTTGCTTATGCTGGGGTTGCAGAGATGGAAATGCATGGGGGGAGCTGGTGGAATGGAACCTGTTCCCTCTCCTTCCTTCCAGATTTTTGTGGAGAGCTTGTGTCACGAGGTGTCCGAAAGAGCCTTTGATGTGAAACTGGCTACATAGGGCTCTTAACAGAACTAAATCAAGGATAAGGGTCCCCGATGTGCCCAGTGCGTTCAGCACTTTCCAGAACTGGCATGGGATGGAACGGAGTCTGAGAGTCAATCAGTGGGGAGAGGATGTGGATTGGGGGCCAACAGAGCTGAGCCCCCCCGAGTCAGAGCAGGGAGCACAATGGGGGTGCAGTGCAGTTGGGGGTCCTGCAGTGCTGGTGCCAGGGGGATCAGCTGTGTAGGGAGACTGTGGGCACCCCAGTGCTCTTCAGGATGGGAAATGGGGGCCCACAGTCATTCTGGGGAGTGCCAGGACAGGAGCCAGTCTGGCATGGTTTGGCCAAATGGCTTTGCCTGAGTGGCAAAGCACGCTCAGCGTATGGGGTCTCTGAGGGAGTTGGGCTTGGAGCAGGGAGGGATACTGGAGGAAATTGCCTTTCTCCAGCAGGATGGCACTGAGGGACCGCTGTCCTCCCTAGTGCACAGTTCCTTGGTCAGTGGTGCTCCCCTGGCTGCTCTGGGTGCTGCCCTCGATGCTCCCCTGCTGCTCAGTGAACACCCTGCAGTTGTGGTTGTTTCCTCCCAAGACGTGCGACTGCCGGTCCATGGGTTGTGGCAACTGCGGGAGCTCAGCGCCATCTCCTGCACCCCCTTCCCTGCCTGCACTGTGTCCTCTGTCCTGCCAGGCCTCAAGAATGGTGGGCAGAGCCCTCTCCCCGTCCAGCTGTGGGTGAAAGTGGGGTGGGCTTGAGTGATGGGGCGTGCTAGTGAAGGCAGGATTGAACCTCATCCAGGCATGCCTGCTCTGAGCTGGGGTTTGGAGCATGCTGGGTATTCCAGGGCTTCTGGGAAGGGTTTTCCGTCCTGTCCCAGCTGGAGCAGAGGTGCCTGCCCCACTGCTCTGGTCTCTTTCTGCCTTTCCTTGGGAGGCTGGCTCTGTGCCAGAGCCCCATGGCAATGTCCGTGCCAAGGATCAGCATCCCGGAGGGGATGGAGGGGGTGCGGGTGGGGCTCTGCACCCCCGGCAGAACCCGACCCGGCAGGTTTGTCCCAGGGCTGACTCTGCCTGCTCCAGCACCACTCTCTGCTGCCTCTGCCCGCCCAGGGGGGCCCGGAGCCAAGGCGCACGTTGCAGCCGGCGTCTCCCAGCTCCTGCCTGCCAAGTGTGGCAGAGACCTGGCAGGGCCATGCTGCCCGGCTGGGGCTGGGGCTGTGCTCCAGAGCCCCTACTCCATCCCATGGCTACTGCAGCCTCACCTCCAGGGCTCTTTGTTCTTCCTCACTGCGATTTCCTGAGACCTCCTGGGGTCTGTATAGCCCAGCTGGGATCTCTGGGGGTTCAAATCCTTCTGGGTGGGGGCCAGGGCAAGTGGGTCTCCATAATCCACCTGTGTGAGCTCTGCCCTCCTTGCAGGACTGGGGGTGACAAGCATGGAGCCTGTCAGCCTGTCTGCTGCTCCTAGGGCTCTGCTGGGGTAGCTGCTTTTGCCAGAGGATGCTTTGCCTCCATAATAGCTTTAAGATCTGGTTATCTCCTTGCTCAGGGATGGCAGGGATGAGGAAATGGTTGCTCATACTTGTCCAGGGCTGTAGAAGTCTCCCAGGAGGCTTGCAGGCAGTGGAAGTGCCTGAGATGAGGATGCAGTCTCCAAAGGATTGGAGCCTCTTTGTTTTCCCCGCTGGCATGATGGGGGAGCATGGCAGCCCCTTGCTGGAGAGCAGGGCCAAGCTCCCACATATGACCTTCTCCATCCTGGTTTGGGAGAGCTGAGTGATCAATCCCTTGGGCTGCTGCAACCAGCACAGTCCATCAATCCCTTTCTTTTGCAGCCAGGGATCTGCCAGCTCTGAAGCAGGTCCTGAGACTGGACTGGGACAGGTGAGCTTGACAGTGGGGTCAGGCAGTGCCATCCCCTCCTATGCAAGGCTGGCAGCATCTCGTACACTGCTGCTGATGCCTCTGCATTCCCAGGTCAGGACATCAAATGAGATTCACTTCTGCAGGCTGCAGATGCCCTGGGAGCATTCCAGTAATCCCTGCTTGCTGTCATGAGCAGGGGGTTGTGCTGCGTGGCCCCTGGGGTTTTTCCTCGGTGGGTGTCCAGGGAGAAGGGTGGCAGAGAGCTGTCCCTCTGTCCCTCCTCAGCCACTGCTGCAGCGCCGGAGGGCTCAGAGCCGAGTCGGGGTCAGCTGGGGCCACAGCCAGGCAGTGCTGCTGGTGCCAGCCAGCATGGCC
Source organism: Polioptila caerulea (assembly GCA_013397295.1). Taxonomy (NCBI): domain Eukaryota; kingdom Metazoa; phylum Chordata; class Aves; order Passeriformes; family Certhiidae; genus Polioptila; species Polioptila caerulea. The sequence continues at coordinate 89,935 of VYXF01008056.1, read as the reverse complement.
TGCCCCGTGCCCCTGCTGCCAGGCAGGAGGAAGGGAGCAGTGCCAGACAGGGCTGGAGGCAGGTTCAGCCACAAGTGGTTTATCCTGGAAGGAGGAAATGAGAGAACTCCAGATTTACTGTTCCAAAGTCCAGGGCTACAGCGTGACTGGCTGAGCTGATGCTCGACACCCTGCGGAAGGGATTTTTGCTGTCTGTTAAATTAAAAACTTGGAGGAGCCCACAGGTCTCAGTGCTTGTTGTCCCTGCAAAGGTGATGTATTTTCTCCCATTCCTTTTTTTCCATTCAGCATTTCCCCTCACTGTGGCTACTGGTCCCTGTGTGCCATTCCCTCTGTTCACTGTGCAAGCTGGGGCTGAGCTCCCCCATCCCATCTTTTTCATAGACACATTTTCTCTTGCACTTATGCCCTGGCAAAGGGAAGTCAATGTGCTCCATGCCATCCTGAGGAAGTTTGGTTTTTCAAGACTGTAGAGCAGTTTCCAGCCAGGATAGCAGGATTTTTGGGCTGTTTTGGGAAGTGAAGAAGTGTTTTAGAAGAGACTTTAATGTTGCTCTTATCACATGAGGTTTATTGTACAAGGCACTGGCTGTGTTAATGCAAAGCTGGAGCTGCCTTAAAGGAGTTGACTGGTGGAGTTACTGCTCCTATAAGGCAGTGCCAGCTCCGAAATTCCCCAAGAAGGTCAGGCAGGGAACAAGGGAGGGGAGGAAATTCCTCCTTAGCTCATGTTGGAGAGTTATATTTAGCTCTGGGGATATCAGCCTGGCTCAGCCCGTGCTGGGGAACGAGGGCTGCCCCAGGCACATGCATCCAGCACTTGGTGCTGCCTCTCCCCATCGTCATTCCCGGGTCCGGGAGGGATTTAGCTTAGATCAGCTGGGCAGGGCTGGAGGCCAGGCACAGCCTCCAGATGGGGCACTGGAGTGTCATCAGTGTTTTGGGTGCCTGAAGGTGGAAGCCTGGTGAGGAGTGAGAGGCATATTTTATGGTGGGATGAGAAGCACAAGGTTAGGTCCTGCTGCCTGATAAATGGCTGTCAGTGGTGCTGCAAGGTGGGCAAGATTTTCTTCCCCCATTCATCTGCTCCTCTGCCAGTCCTTGGTCCTGGCTCAGAGGAACAGTTCTCTTTGGGCCAAAACACTAAAGTGTCATCCTCCCCTGCCCCAGGATGGGTGATGCCACAAGGGTTTCCCCTCCTGTACAGGTGTTTCCCAGGGAAAAGGAGGACAAGCTGAGACACATCTTTGACTCAGAGCTGTGTGACTGTCACCTGCTCGGGCTGCCAGGTCACAGCATCCCACGTTGGCGCGCATGGCTCTGTCCCTTTATCACCATCATCTCCCCTCTCTCCCCCTAGGTATGCTGGAGGATGGGAAGAAGTTTGATTCCTCCCGCGACAGGAACAAGCCGTTCAAGTTTGTGATGGGCAAGCAGGAGGTGATCCGTGGCTGGGAGGAAGGAGTCGCTCAGGTGCCTGGAGCTCCTCACACTCCCCGTGCCGGGCTGTGCCGCGCCGGGAGCTGCAGCGTGGGCAGCAATCAGTGTGCATGCAGCTTGTTCCCTCTTTTATTATTTTTTTATTTTATTCCCCTGTTCCACCCCCTCGGCGCCGGGAGGTGTGGGTGTGAATATCACCTTCTGCATTGCCACCTGCCAGCTGGCAGGAATGGAGCCGGGCCAGGCCCCAGCAACACCTACGGCACGTTGGTGACTCAGCGGTGACATTTCTGCTCTGAGTTAGCTCTGAACGAGCCCGGCAGGAGCGCTCAGGCCTCCCGGGCTCCGGAGCCCACGCAGAGGGAGGGCTGGTGGGCACAGCACAGCTCTGGGCTGTGATCCCACGCTGTGGGCACAGCACAGCTTCAGCTCCAGCTCCTGCCCGCGTGACACCGCTCACTGTGCCGTGCTGCCAGCACAAGCACAAGGATGCTGGTGGCTGGAGGGAATGGCCTGGCGTTCCCTGCCTTCCCTCATGTGAAGGACATCTCAAGCCTTGCTCCTTTTCCAGCCCATGCTGCCTACCCTTCCCCTCTGACATTCTTCCCATTCCTGTGGTTTGTACAGCCTGGGTCCTTGCTCTTGCCCAGTGTAGGGAAAGCAGTGGGCACGGGTGTGTGTCCCTCCTCTGTCACTCACCTGGCAGTTGTGCCCATCTCCTGACATCCCTGTGTTTCTGTCCCTGCCCCAGATGAGCGTTGGTCAGCGGGCAAAGATGACCATCTCCCCAGATTACGCCTACGGCTCCACTGGCCACCCAGGGATCATCCCACCAAACGCCACTCTAATTTTTGACGTGGAGCTCATGAAATTGGAATGACCCATCCCAGCACCCTGTCCTCGGGTAAGGAGGGGCAGCCTCTGTCAGGGACTGTGTGGATTGAGGACAGGTCAATGCCCCTGTGTTTGATGTTGGGATAGTGTGGGGAGGTGGGATGGGGGTGGGAGAGGGGAGTGGGCAGTAGTGGGGAATATGAGAAGGACAGGACAGGCTGTGGGTAGAAGTTGTTCTTGGAAGTCTGGTGAGCTGGGGTTTGGGTCACTACAGTGCTACATGCAAAGTTCTCAGCCTGGCAGAGTGGGTTCATGTCATGGAGATGTTGCAGTTCTTTGGCCCTTGGATTCTGAGTGTTGTTGCTGCACCAAGGGAGCTTGGCTGCACAACCTCTTCTGCCTTCCATGCTGCCATGGGCTGATGCTGTGGGCAGGAGGCTGTGACTGTGACCCAAGGGTTGGAGCACTTCTGCTATGGAGACAGGCTGAGAGCTGGAGTTGCTCAGCCTGGAGAAGAGAAGGCTCTGGGGAAACCTTGGAGCACCTTCCAGAGCCTAAAGGGGCTCCAAAAAAGCTGAAGAGGGACTTTGCACAAGGGCCTGAAGTGACAGGGCAAGGCAGAACAGCTTCACACTGACAGAGGGCGAGGTTAGATTAGGTGTTGGGGAGAAATTCTTTGATGTGAGGGGAAAGAGGCCCTGCTACAGGCTGTACAAAGAAATTGTGGCTGCCCATCCCTTGAAGTGTCCAAGGCCAGGTTGGATGGGGCAGTGGGATAGTGGACAGTGTGCCTACCTGTGCCAGGAGGCTGAAACAAGATGGGGCTTTAAGGTCTCTTCCAATCCAGCCCTTTCAGTGATGCTCTTCTCTGGGGTGTGGGGTCCCCACAGTGTGGGCAGGGTGGGGCTGTGCTCCCCCCTGTGACTGAGGCTTGACTGCTGCTCTGAGGGTCCAGTGTGGTTTGTGTGCCCTGGCACACTCCCTCCCTGTCCAGCAGGCAGCTCTGTCACGCTGCCTCTCCTCTCTCCCCACAGGTTTGGCACATGGAGGAATCCAGAATCTCAGCTTCAAGAAGAGTGCACATGACTTTGTACGGAGCTTTTCCTGATAGTCCACTACACTCATTGTATAACCTTACACCTTGATTGAATGCCTTTGGTCACTAAGCTTTGCGTCTGACTCTTCCTCCTTGTATTGTGTTTTTATGTCTTTTTAAACTATATGCCATAAACCTCAACTCTTTTTGGGTCAAGTTCTTAATCTTATTTTTGTTCCAGATGTAGACTACGTTTTCCCAGTAGCACGCAGATGGGCTGACCTTAGATAGGAGTCATTTGAACAAAAGAAATCCTGTTAGTTATTTGTTTTGGTGCAGATTTATGGTGTTTTTCAAACCAGAAATTGCTGCTGCTGCAAAAGCCATAGCAGAGTGAGGTTGTCAAGGCTGAAGGGATGCAGAGAGCAAGGTAGCACTAGGATTGTTTATAGGAATTCTGCCTGGAATGGGACAGCAAGGGAGCCTGGCCTTTCCCTGCTCCCTAGGGAGCATCGCTGCAGGCATTGTGGGTTTGCTCTGGGAAAGGAGGGCTGCTCTGCCCCTGCTTCACCCTGCCATCTCACCGTGGGCCTGCCTTCCCCTCCAGGCCACTTCTGGATTTAGGGAGTTGGGTTTCCACCAGAGCTCCACCACACCCTGAAAATCCCGTAGCATGGAGCTTTCTTTAAAGAAAAAGGAAAACTGGACAAAGGGAAGGTGCTGTCTGCAGGGGAGGTGGTGGGGGCTCAACTCAACAAAAACGCCTCTGTCCTTCTTCCCCGTGGAAAGGAACCATCAGCCCCCCGTTGTCCCTGCTCTGAGCACACCTGCCCATTCTCTCCTGCCACCTGATGCTGGTCATCGCTGCTTGCCTGGTCTCACAGGACGCATAGCTGTCCCCTGTGCCCCCTCCCTCTGCCCTGCCCAGTCCATTGGTAACAAATTCCCCTCGGTCACTTCCTTCTCCGCCGCACAAAGGTATCCAGTTTATTATCGCAATAAAAACGCTTTATGCTGGCTTTTCTCAGCCCTGTGTCCTGGAGGTTTTTCCCTCGCCCGTCTATCGCTCAGCAGGGGCTGGGCTGGGCTCAGGGGGTGCTGTGTGGGGTGCTGTGTGTGCTGCTCTGGGCTTGTAGGGTGCTGTGCCAGGCTCATGGGGTGGTTTGGGTGCTGTGCCAGGCTCATGGGGTGGTTTGGGTGCTGTGCCAGGCTCATGGGGTGGTTTGGGTGCTGTGCCAGGCTCATGGGGTGGTTTGGGTGCTGTGCCAGGCTCATGGGGTGGTTTGGGTGCTGTGCCAGGCTCATGGGGTGGTTTGGGTGCTGTGCCAGGCTCATGGGGTGGTTTGGGTGCTGTGCCAGGCTTATGGGGTGCTGTGGGTGCTGTGCCAGGGTCACAGGGGTGCTTTGGGTGCCGTGCCAGGCTCGTGGGGTGCTGTGCCAGGGTTGTTCTGCTGTGCTGCTGTGCCTTAGTGTGAGGCTCAGGTGCTCATAGTAGGCTCGTAGTAGGATGCCTGGGGCTCCTGTGCTCCGTGGAGAGGTGATGGAGGCCTGCTGGAATTTGCATAATTTATTGCCTCACCATAACCTATTAAGCATTGCCCTCACAGCCTCGTGCCCTTGTGGCTGTGACTCAGCCCAGACTGGAAGTGTGGATAGATGGGTGCATGTTCCCATGGTCCTTGCAGCTCCAGGGAAGCCTTTCCTTGCATCTTGCTGGATTTTTTTCAGTTCTTTTTGAAAGCTGCACATAGCACATGGGGCACAGCACATCACCTGCTTTAGGCATTATTGTGTGTAGGATCTGCTCAGGCACCAGTATGGGCCAGTGCCTGTCTCCTCTGCTGACAACCTTTGATCAGTGTGCCACAAATGATAACAGCCACGATCAATAACACAGCCTATCCCAGCTGCCAAGCAAAGTTTATGTGGAATGGGTCCTGGAGGGAGCCATGGCCCTGGGGCAGGAGCACGAGCAGCCATTGGGATGCATCCAGGAACACCGGTGCTTATACAGGGCTGTGCAGGAATTAGCACTGCCCTTAATTGCTGCTCAATTAAGCAGAACAGGAACTTTTGGGGCACCAGCACCATGCTCTGTCCTTTACTGTGGCTGTTTCTGGGTTTCTCTTCCCGCAAAGCTTTCAGCTTTAATTATTAACCGGTGCCAGGCAGTGCCATGGCTTCTGGCTGGGGCTAAGCCAGGGCAGGGGGGAGGCCGAGGGACAGGGGCTGCCCTTGGACCCTCAGCCCCTGCACAGCTCCTGCAGAAACCATGAGTGCAGGTAGGAGGGTGAGTCCTTCCAGCTGTGGTTTTGTGGGGATGAGGGTTTCAGAGAATGAACAGACTCCAGGGAACAATCCTCCCTCTTTGTGAAGGACTCTCTCTGCCACTGGCGCTCAGGCTGTTCTTGTCCTGTGCTGGTCAAGGCAGCCGGGCACCGTCCAGCTAAAAATAACCCCGGTAAATAAAACACTTCCTCCTGGCCTGGCACACCGGAGCAGAGGCACAGGGAGCTGGGACACGCCTGGCTGCGGCTCCACAGCGGGACTGGCCCCGTGCCAGGGAGCTCTGGGCTGGTGCCACCAGGTCCAGGCCTGCCCACACACCCCCCTGCCCGGCTCCTGGGGACTCGGTGGCCCATGGCATCCTCAATGCTGACAGCAGAATGTCACCACTGGCTGCTGGAGGGCTGGATCCCTCCAGCGTGACACATGGTGACATGGTGATGGCCCATGGCAGCGGGATGCCACAGCCACCCCATGCTGAGCTCTGTGTGCTGGCTCAGTCTCCACCTGCAGCATGGGACTCCCACACCTGGCACGTGTCCCAGGTGATGGCTGGAAGGGTGTGGGACACGGGATCCTGGTCACAGACACGTCACCCCACGTGCCTGGGCAGCGAGGTGTCAGCGGGAGCCACCGCCCACGCAGGGGATCACGGTGGGGAACCCCCTTTGCCCCCCAGCCGGGCCTGTGGAGCCCAGGAGGGATAATGAGGGGGGGCCCAGTCAGGGGGCCAAGCCACGTGCTGGGGGTGGCAGGAGAAGTGATGCAGTGGAGGGGAGGGGGTACAGCCCCATCCCTGCTCCCCTATGATGCCCGAACATACAGAAAGCCATCCCTGTCCCCATCCCAATCCCTGTCCCATCCCTGCTGTGCCAGGGCTCTCTGCATTGTTGTCTTCACCTTCCTCTTCCTCACCTGTGCCCTACCTGGCGGGGGTGCAATCAGCTGAGGCTGTCTGGCCCCTCCCTGGGCTGGGCCTGGCTATAAAACACAGGGGCCAGGCAGAGGGTGTCACAAGGATCTGGGAGCTGTTGGCAGGTGAGTCCAGGGGAGCCGGGTTTGGACTTCGGGGGGTCTTTTCTGTTGGATGCTGCTGCTATCCCTGGGCTGCAGGTGGGATCCTGCCTGGTTCCCACAGGGCTCAGAGCTGGGTCTGGATTTGGCCCCTACACCATGAGTTTTGGATGATGCTTTTTGGGGCACAAAATGCTATAGAGTAGGTTTGGGGGGCACAGCCTTGGTCACAATATGGGACGCAGAGGGGGCTGATTGTGTGTGTGAGGGGTGTTCCCATGGGACATCTCACTGCTGTGTCTGGGTAATGTTGGAATGGCCCCACTGGGCATGGGGAGCAGAGGGGTCTGATAAGGGGCAAAGGGGCCATTCCCATGGGATATCCCACTCCTATATCTGGTGGTGTTGGGATGGCTCTGTGGGGCAGGTGAACATGGGGAGCAGGACCTGCCCGGCACACAGCCATCCATGTCCCAGCCACCAGGAAGTGGTGGTGGTGCTGGTCCTGGTGACATAGCCTTGAGTCACACTGGAGGCTCCAGGTGACAGCCCATCTCCGGTACACGGGCTGGGAGGGATGCTTGGAGAGAGGCAACCCCGGCCTTGAACCGCCCCATCCCTGTCCCCAGACAGCAGCAGCAGCAATGGCAACACTCTACCCCTCCCTGGAGGACATGAAGGGCCATCAGGTCCTGCAGGTCAGTTCAGCAGTGTTACAGGGGGTGATCCAATGGGTCCCTGTGGGGTCTCACCTCAGAGGCTCCCCAGGGTGGGGGGCACAGCATTGAGCACCCTGTCTCTTGGCAGGCGCAGGCAGCAGCTGGGGTAAGGACCCCCTCCACCACAGTGGTCACAGAGAAGCCAAAGCTCACCTCGGGCACTGGTAAGGTGGGGGACATGATCAGCTCACCCTATGCAGGGGCTGCCTGGATGGGCAGTGATGCTCAGTGCAGGAGGAGCTCAGCTGAGACCCCCTGCAACTCAGTGCACGGGCTGGGGATGGGTTTTGGGATTTCTTTTTGCTGGCCTATGGTCCCAGCGGGCTCCTGGGAGGGAGGGGGCAATGCCTGTGGACTGGGGGCCCCAGGAGCTGAGACTGCCCTTGATATGTCTCTCAGAGCCACCCATGCTGGACCC
>VYXF01008056.1:67688-82029 GCA_013397295.1 Polioptila caerulea | reverse complement strand
CCAACCTAGCCGAGCTGGAGAGCTACATGGGGCTGGCGCTCTCCAGTGAGGAGATCCAGAAGAACCTGCGCACAGAGGACAGCACCGTAAGTGTCTGGGCTGGCAGCTCCCTGCCCCATATGGCTCCCCATGCCATAATGGGGGTCCCTCTGGTTCCCCACCCTGCCTGGGAAAGGGATACCACACTCCCAAGGGCTGAGGTACACAGGGCCCTGTGTCCTCCCTGTCCGCACTGACCCCCAGCTGCCCCGCAGGCACTGACCCCCGCCGGGCCCTCCCCAGGCCAGCTGGTTGCCCCCCTGACCGGGAACAGCGCGGGCCTGCGGCGGGCAGAGATCAAACCGGGTGTGCGGGAGATCCACCTGTGCAAGGACGAGCGGGGCAAGACGGGGCTGCAGCTGAAGAACGTCGACCAGGTGAGGGGCTGGGCTGGCATGGGGCTGGGCATGGCACGGGACAGTGTGACATGGCACGATGTGACATGGCACAAGCATNCCCCCAGCTGCCCCGCAGGCACTGACCCCCGCCGGGCCCTCCCCAGGCCAGCTGGTTGCCCCCCTGACCGGGAACAGCGCGGGCCTGCGGCGGGCAGAGATCAAACCGGGTGTGCGGGAGATCCACCTGTGCAAGGACGAGCGGGGCAAGACGGGGCTGCAGCTGAAGAACGTCGACCAGGTGAGGGGCTGGGCTGGCATGGGGCTGGGCATGGCACGGGACAGTATGACATGGCACGGGACAGTATGACATGGCACGGGACAGTGACATGGCACGATGTGACATGTCATGCATAAGCGTGACAGTAGAGCACAGCGTGACGCGGCAGTGGATCATGGCACGGCAATGGAATGTCACAGCGTGCCACAGCGCAGCACAGCAGGGTGCAGATGAGTACCATGGTGCATGGCATGGCCATTGGTCCCTGTGCCAGCCCTGTGCCGCCACTCCACTGTGTCCCCAGGGCATCTTCGTGCAGCTGGTGAAGGCCAACTCGCCAGCAGCGCTGGTGGGGCTGCGCTTCGGGGACCAGGTGCTGCAGATCGACGGCAAGAACTGCGCAGGCTGGAGCAGTGACAAGGCACAGCGCGCGCTGAAGAAGGCGAACCCCGAAAAAATCGTCATGGTGGTGCGGGACAGGTGAGTGGGCGGTGGCACCGGTGGTGGTGCCAGTGCCCATGGCAGCACTGATGGTGCTCTCCCCACAGGCCTTTCCAGCGCACCGTGACCGTGCACAAGGACAGCACCGGCCACATCGGCATTGTGGTGAAGAAGGGGAAGATTGTGTCGCTGGCCAAGGACAGCTCGGCCGCCCGCAACGGGCTCCTCACCCACCACTGCATCTGCGAGGTGAACGGCCAGAACGTCATTGGCATGAAGGTAGGGCTGTGCCCTGGTGGTGCAGGACACGCCTGGGGGGTCCTGGATGTGGCCAGAGAACCCAGGAGGGAGGGGGATACTGAGCAAAGCTGGGCACCCCTGCTCTCTCCCGCAGGACAAGCAGCTCATGGAGGTGCTGGCAGGGGCTGGGAACGTGGTGACACTGACCATCATCCCCACCGTGATCTACGAGCACATGGTCAAAAGGTGAGAATGTGGGGCTGCAAGGAGTCCCCACCCCACAGGGACCCCTGGGTTTCCCCCACTGACCTCCCTTCCCTCTGCTCAGGCTCTCATCAGGGCTAGTGAAGTCATCCATGGACCACTCCATCCCTGACCTGTGACACCATCGCTGCTGTTCCGGGAGCTGATGCTGGAAGCCCAGAGGACTTGCTGAGGAGACCTCACAGCAGCTCCAAAGGAGCTATTTTAGCACAAACCACCTTATCCCTTCAGAGTCTGGTGGCTGCTGGGTGGTTCTTCCTCTTCTCAGCAGGGATGGGACAGATGTCCTGTACCAGGTTCCCACTGTCCCCGTGTCCCTGCTTGGGCCACCCCCCTCAGGGCGGATGCCAAGGGCTGGCTCCAGCCAAAGCAGACACAGACCCAGCGACATTTATTACATCCACCACAGAGAGCAAGTACAGGACAGGGGAAACAAGAAGAGGGGGGTTACAGCTTTTTCAGTTCTGTATTTAAAAAATATATTATATAGATTTGTCTTTGTCTTTCAAATATAGTCGTTACATTTATTTCTTGGCAAAGCTTTGGATAGTCTAACAGACATGTACACAGATCCACAAATACATTGCACGAGAGGCAAATATCCCAGCTCCGCTTACATCTGCCCCGACTGCCTGGACACTGCTGCTCCCCAAATCTTTCCCCCGGCACCTGGTGCTGTGCTGGTGGCAGAGCTGCTGTCCCCACTGCCCCCCAGCACGGGCAGAGCCGGCAGAAGGGGGATGCAGGGAAGTGTGGGGCACAAAGGATGTGGCATGTGCCCCTCTGGGGACCACTGGACACCGGCGTGTGGAGCATCACCGGCTGCCAGGACACCTGGCCGGTGGCACCCATGGGTGGGGGAGTGGGCTTGGGTTGGGGTTGGGGAAAAACACTGTTAGTTCAAGTCACGAAGAAACCACACACATTCGTGGGGTGGGAGTGCGGCGCGCCCGGGGGAGCCCCAAGTCCCGCGCCCCAACAGCCCCGCTGAGCAATCCTTGCTGTCTTTGTGTTTCAACAACAAAAAAGGCATATTTCTGGAGGCCACCAGTAAAGCAGGGGTTTGGGTGGGCCGGGGCGGCAAAGGGCTTGGCTCTGCCTGCACGGCACTGCCCGCACCCCAGCAAAGGCATCCGAGCTCCAGCACATGGTGGGATCACCGGCATCACGGCGGACAAAACTGCAGGAGCCCCCGGCAGCCAGAGTCCCAACAGCCGGGCTTCAGTCTGTACCCAAAAAAAAAGTGAATATAGTGCAAAGCAAAGGGAGGGAGAGCCCACGGCTTCCTCAGGGGGCTCCGTGTGTGAGCTGCAGCCCAGTTCCATCCCAGTGTGGGGAGGCATCTCCTCGGGAATGGGGGGCTGGCCCGAACCGCTCTGGAGCTGATCCCTGTGTCTGGAGAGGAACCCCCCATCCCCCTGCCCACAGACAGACACTGCACCCCGAGCAAGGAACCGCTGCATCCCCAGCGCTCCACGCTGCCAGCGGCTCCCTGCCATCACCGGCCCGTGGCAGGGCTGGCCCCAGGAATAACCCGGCGACAAACATAAAGCAAGTGCGATGGAGGGAGAGCCCCCCTGGCGGGTGCAGCCCCACAGCCCCCCGCAGCCAGAGGCACAGGCCGGGTGTCCATCGGCGGGAGGCGATGCTGGGTGCCAACACCCCTCTTCCAAGAATGGTTCTTTTCCTCCTCCAGGACAAGGGAGCTGGGGGGCAGCACAGCTCGATGCACGCACAGACCCCTCGGCCCTTTCCCACCCGCCAGCGCCACGCCGGGGCTTTACAATCAGCAGTCGGGTCCGTGGGAGCGGCTGGAGGGCGTCGGAGAGGTCAGGGCTGGGCAGTACCGCCGGGGCCGGGGCTGGCGACGGGGCGACAGCCCATCCTGCGGATGGAGTGCAGGGCGACGGTGCAGCAGCCCCGCAGCAGCGAGCTGATGTTGTAGATGGGCTGGCCCTGCCGCCGCTGCGAGCGGCACAGCCAGGCCACCGTGGGCACCGCCGGCACCACCACCGCCAGCAGATCCACGATGAAGTGGCGGCTCCAGTAGCTCTTGGAAGGGTTGGTCTCGCAGCCGGTCACCTCCGTCAGCTCCTCCTCCGCCCCGCAGGCGATGGCCACCGAGGGGTTGGCGCTGGGGGGCTGCCGCACCGCCGGGTTGCAGGGGACACCCCCCTCGGCACTGGCAGGCGCCCTCGCGGCGTCGGGCTCCGCCACCATCAGGTCCGTGGTCCCGGTGGGGTTGGCGAGCTCGGGGACGGGCATCGTGTCTTCCATTTCAGAGACCCAGGCGGAGGTGGGGCTGCCCAAGCTGCAAGCCTGGGACTTCATCACCTTCTCTAGGATGGTGTCCAGGTCGGGCTGGCAGGGCACGAAGTCCGTCTGGATGGCCCGCTCCTGCATGCAGCTGGCCTGCACCCCTGCCTCCACGCTGCTCCGCAGTCCCAGCACCTTCTCGTAGGTGTTGCTGGGGGGCAGGCGGGTGCCGGGCTCACCCCCCACCTCCAGCGGGTCCGTGTGCCCCGGAGCCTCCTCCATCCCCACGAAGCCGCTGTCGGCCCCCTCGTCCAGCGAGATGGTCTGCGAGCCCCCCACGTTGCGGTCCCCGGCTCCCTGGTCGCTGAGCTTGGTGTAGGTGGAGCTGCGGGTGAGGGATCGGGCCGGGGACCCCCCGGCCGACTCGCCGGCGCCCTCCTCCTTCACCGCCCCATTCTGTGCCACCTCCATGCTGTGCAGCAGCGTCTCCAGCTTCTTGTTCTGGATGTTGATGTCTACAAAATACTTCTGGAGGCCTTTGTCCTTCTCCAGTAGGTTGTTCTTCACTGTGTCGATGACCTGCTTCAGCTGCTTGATCTCCTTGCGAGCCTCTTTCAGCGCCAGCTGGGCCTCCACGCGGTGGCACTCCTCCTCGATCCAGTCCTCCTGCATCCGCGACAGCTGCGTCTTGAGGTCCTCGATCTCAGCATCCCTGCAGAGACGGGAGGGCACCACCGCGGCGCTGAGGGGGCTGCAGGGACAGCCCTGTCCTCGTGTGCCCAGCACTGGGTTGTAACCAGATCACCCAGTAATACTCCCAACTGGGAACAAGGGATGGATCCAGTGGCTTAGGGACCCTCAGGAGTGATGCTCAGGGAGCCTCAGAGTGATGCTCAGGGAGCCTCAGGAGCAATGTTCAGGGACCCCCAGGAGTGATGCTTAGGGACCCTCAGGAGTGACACCCAGGGACCCTCAGGAGTGACACTCAGGGACTCTCAGGATTGATGCTTGAGGACCCTCAGGACTGATGCTCAGGGCCCCTGGGAGCACTGTTTGGAGCAATGGGAGCTGAGGGATCCCTGGAAGTGATGCTCAGCCTTCTCCCGGAGGGGCTGCAGTGCCCAGGTCTCCTGAGGGCTGTGTGGGGGTGGGCAGGTGCCCCAGGCGGGCGCGTGGCAGCTGGCACGGCGACGGGGCCGTGCCTAAGCCTGAGAGGAGCAGATGGGGATTAGCCACCCTCTGACGCTGAAATTCAGCAGAGGCATGGCAGGGACTTAACCATGGTGAGGGGAGAACGCAGGCACTGCAGGTGAGACATGGGGCGCTCCAGTCCCCACATCTGCCGCTCACAGTCAGGCAGCAGTGTCAGATCCCACATCCAGCAATGCTGGAGTACAGCTGTGACCTCGGTCCCTGGGCATAAGCACGAGGACAACGTGCCACGCTGCAAACTGAGACACCCAGAAGGACCAGTCCCAGACAGGAGCTGCCACAGTGGGTGGCGATGGCTGGTGCTGGCACCCTTCCCATGAGCTGACATGCTCACCTGTCCTGCAGCCGCTCCTGTGTGTCCTTCAGACGAGCCTTCAGGTGCCGGATGCAGACCTCCTTCTGCTGCAGGGGAGTCAGGTACTGCTCCGGCGTCGGGGGCTTTATCCCATGGTTGTCACTGCAGAGGTTGTACTTGGACGAGCGCCTGCGGGGACACAGATGTCACCCACTGCCAGAGCAAGGGTCAGCACAGGCTTGACCCAGGGGTTCTAAGGCCTGCTCTTGGGGTGCAGCCTCATAATACATCCCAAAGGAGCCCTGAGAGCAGGAGGGGCACGGTGGGTGCACGAAGGTGCTGTGCCCTGGCAAGAGGGGAAGGGTGGGTGTCTTGTGTGTTGTGTCTCTGGCAGGACAGACAGAGTGGGTGTCTTCGGTGCTGTGCCCTGGCAGGAGGGTGGGTGCAGCTCCTGGACACACCAGTGCTGCTGTCAGGTGCTGAGCCCTGTGTGGTGCTGAGGCAAGATCAGAACTGGGGGCACCGAGGTCTCTGTGTGCCCAGAGTGACCTTCCTGGAAACAACTGATGTGGCTGGAGACCCCTGGGTGGGATTAGCCTTGCCAGAGATAGAGGCACAAGATGGGGAATGGAAGGGTTTGGGATGGAGCAGGTCTCTAGATAGTGGCTGTCCTGCCCATGGGGAGCAAGCCAGGGAATCCAGCATCTGCTCTGGGCTGGGCCAGCAGTACGTCTGGACCCTCCTTGTGCCACCTCTGGCACAGGGGAAGATGAAGTGACACCTCTGGCCCAAAGCCAGAGAGTGTAGAGAGCAGGGGCTGGCCAGGGACAGGGCTATGTGGCCAAGCTGGGAGGCATGTGGAGAGCTGGGAGCTGCAAAAGTGGCTCTGGCATGGCAGTGGGAGAACCAAACTCCCTGTGTATGGAAAGGTGGCATCCCAAAGCCCCCCTGCATAGTGTCCATCAGCTCAGCAGCCTTCAGCCATGTCCAGAAGCGTTGTGTTAGAAGCATCCATGCCTCAGAATGCCCCATGGCAGCAGGACAGGCACTGCCCCCAGCTGCAGCACTCAAGGCACCTTGCTCACCATGTCACCCTCAGGCCCCTCAGATCCTCCCAGAGTGATTCCACCTCTGGGAGCTGGCAGGGGCAGGGGCCAGGCAGGTGATGAGCAGAGCACCACAGGCTGCTGTGCCTGCAGGGCCGGGGCTGGTGCCCATCCCACAGCTTGGTGCCGGCTGTTTGTGCCCCGAACACAGCTGAGCTCCCTGCTGAGAGGCCAGGGGGCCAGCAGCTCTTGCCAAACCTTTGCCGGGCAACACAAGGGGATGGAAGCGAAGCTCTTGCTCTTGTGCCTTTGTTCTGGAAGGATCCGGGTGCTCCTCGGAATGCGGGAGGGGGGGGAGGGAGCGTGCAGCGTGCAAGCCACAGCCACAGCAGGACGGAGGGAAGAGGACGGGGGATCCCTGGGTGGCAGGCGGGGGGACAGGGAGGGAGACGACACAACAACAGCGGTGGAGAGGTTTGGAGGAGGAGGGTAGTGAGGGTCTGTGGAGACACACCAGCAGCTCCGCCAGCTCCGGCTCCCCCAGCCACCAAGCGCACAGCCTCGCTCCAGCGGCTCCTGTCCCCGCTGGGCACCGGCAGCACGGGGGGCTGCTCCCCCTGCCCGGGGGCACCCAGCAGCCACCCTGGGGCCACGGGTGATGGGTTACCTTGGGGTGGGGCTGCTGTCGCTGCCCTTGTAGGAGCCAGAATTGCTGCTGCTGCTCAGCGAGGAGGTGCCGTAGGTGTCCCTCCCGGGGGGCGAGGGGCGCCTGGAGGCAGGGAGAAGAGGCTGTGTCTCAGGCTGAGTGGCTGAGGGCGCTGAAGACTTAAAGAAGGAGGCAAAGCCACTCCGTCCATAAACCCCGCGACTGCCAACCACCACACCGAGAACACACAAGACAAAAGGACAAAACAAACAGCAGGGATCAAAATTGCACGGACATGGTGACGGGCACAAAGGCAGGGCTGGGGGGGATGTCCACCCGCTCCCCCTTCCCTGGCGTGGCAGCCCATGGATGCTGGCACAGCATCCTTGTACCCTGAGGACCTTGGGAGCCCCTGGGATCCCCTTGTAAGCCCCTTGGGAGCCCCATGAGAGTCCCCTGGGAGCATGGTCCCGGCATTGCTCAAGCCACATCTGCCAGAGCATCACCTAACGTGGGCAGCTCTGCCTCTTCTCCCTGCCCACACTGAGCCTGTACCTCCACAATGGCAGTCCAGGTCATGGAGACAATGGGAGGGGAATAAATGCTTTTTTCCTCTTTTTCTCTCTTTATCACTCAGCTCAAGGAGACATATTCCACGGGCTAACATACCTCCCAGTTTCATTGCCCCAACCCAGTGCTCTCCACCACTGCCTGCCTTCGCCTGGACGGACGGAGGGGTCGGTCCTGGCTGTGGCACAGACGGACAGAGGGACAGGGCGTGCAGCACTCGGGGAGCTGCATGCACGGACAGGAAAGTGCTGTGCAGCGGGCAGTGCCATGCAAACCCCTGAAAGCTGGGCTGGGGGTTCGTGCTGCGAAGTGGCAGCTGGTGGTGGAGGTGTGGGGATCGTGGGGATCGTCTCATCCCGGCTGCAGGCGCTGGTGTCCAGTCCCGAGGCCAGAGGTTGAAGCATATTCACCTTCGTGATCCTGTGGACGCGCGTCTGCTCCCCGGCACGGACATGGCCGCGGTGCCACGGCTCCTGGGCACAGGGAACTGCAGGCAAAGCAACAGAGAGAGCAGGTGAAGGCAGGAAAATGGCCCTGGTGAGATGGGGACCCTGTGGGGTGAGCCCTGGCACCAGGGCATCAGTAGCCTCCAAGGCCACTAGTACAGGGACAGATGAGGACAGCATCCCCTGCACATCTGGGCTGAGCTTCCCACTTGTCTGCCATAGCCCAGAAATGCCAGAATGATGCATGCCTGTGGTCCCACCAGGATCCTGTGGACACAGGGCAAGGGTGTGCTTAATTTGAAAGGCAGACCAGAAGCACAGCAGGTGCCTGCCCATGGTCTGGAGCCTCTTTCTCATCATGGGACAAAATTTCCTTTCTCCCAGATCCCCATTCCTGCTAGGAAGAAGGGTAATGCCACAGGGACACAGAGTGCCTGCAGTGGTGGCATTACTGGGGGCAGAGATGGTACAAGGGCTCTAACTCAGCCATGGAGCTCCCCGGGCAGGCAGCTGTCCCTGCAGTGGGCTAGGTGCCTGCTTTTCCTTAATTAAGTGCAAATCCCCCATTCAGCAGTGAAATCAGGTGAGGAAGAACAGATCCCTGCATGATGAGGCAGCAGCTGCTAATCCCAAGGGAAACACAGAGCCCACTTTCCTGTAAATAAATAGGCCAGATCCAGAGGCCTGCAGCACCTCGGGCACACGCAGGATGTGAGGAGTGAGGGAAGCATCTGCTCAGCACCCGCATCCTGCCGAGCATCCCATGGCACTGCTGGGATCCCCACTGTGCTCCCAGACCGCCAGAGACCGGCGGGCTGGGGGCAGCATGAGGGCCCCCCCATCCCCAGGCCGATTCACAATGCCAGCATTTATCTCAGATTTTGGCAGAGCAATGCTGGAGATGGGACCTGCCAACAGATAATCGATGGGTGACAGGAAACACTCCACGCTGCTGGCCCTGCTCCAGGGGAGAGCAAGGAATGGGACAACAGGGGAGGCAGAACAGGAAGGGGGGCACATCCAGCTCAGGCCAGTGCAGCCTTCCACAGTTGCCACCCCAGGTTATTTTCCTTCCAGGATACCTCAGAGCCCATCCTGGCCAGCCCAGGCCCCTCTGCCTAGGATTTGCTGCTCCCTGATCCCCAAACCAGGGCACCAAAGATCCCAGAGCACTGGTGCTGTGAAGTCCCAAGTCCCAGCAGGCGCAGTGCCTCATGCCAGAACCCCTGGGACACTGCAAGAAAAATTTGGGCATCCTGCTGCTCCCACCCGGCATGGATTTGCCCAGAGATGACCTGGGCAGGGGAAGGCAGTGTTCTGTCCTGCTGGATCACTGCTCCCAAGTGGGCAGCGAGCTCTGCTGCTGCAGCAGCGTGAATCAGCATCCACCAAGAGCCGCGCGTGGCCTCACGCTGGAGGGAGCATCCTCCAGGATTCTCCGTCACCCTCCAGCAGTGTCACGCAGGGCTGCAGCACAGCCTGGACTCCAACAGCTCTCAAGCAGATTAGGGAGATTTGAGAGGGTTGATTCCTCATCCTCTCCCCTGCAGTCCAGTGGTATCTGGTATTATCCCAAGGGTGCCCAGCATCAGCCCTCTGGTGCCCAGCATCAGCTCAGCTGTGCCTGGATTGTCCCCACTCATGGCAAGGTCACCCTTGCTCTGTGCCCCACTGACACCAGCAAGTGCCAGCACTGCAGATGGCACATGTATGTCCAGCACATGGGGCTCCTGAGACCCCACACCACATGCCAGGCACCTGCCACCAGCATCTGCAGCCTGGAATGGCTCTGTGGGGACACCTGGATTTGGCCTCATGTCTGGGGACCTCATTTCCTCCTCATCCTCCTCCTCCCACTGCTGCAGACTTGCTGGGTGCCCACATCAAGGCTCGATGCCTCCCACAGCACACAGAGTGTCTGGAATTTAATTAATGATAATAAATTGCCATTATTCCCAAAGGATCAATAGATCACTTCAGTCTCCCTAGAAGCCTCACTGTGCCCACAGGCTGCCCAGGACAGGTAGGATGGGCAGATTCAGCACCAAAGCTGAACACTCACCTTCCCATGTGGTACATGGCTACTAAAGGTGGAGGAAATTATGGATCTGCACTCAGAATTATCCCCATCACATGGGCCAGGGTGAGTAGTTGCAGCACCAATGGAGCTTCACCAGGAAAGCAAGGGGAAATCCAGGATTAACCCTGGTCTAGTGGGTGGCATCCCTGCCCATAGCAGGGGGTTAAAATGACAGAATGGTTTGGGTTGGAAGGGACCTTGAAGACCAGCTCATTCTAACCCTCTGCCATGGGCAGGGACACCTTCCACTATCCCAGGTTGCTCTAAGTCCTGTCCAACCCGGCCTTGAACATTTCCAAGGATGAGGCATCCACAGCTTCTCCCTGCGCCAGAGCCTCACCACCCTCACAGGGAAGAATTTTTCCCAAATATCCCATCTAACCCTTCCCTCTATTAGTGGGAAAGGATTCCCTCTTGTCTTGCCACTCCATGCCCTTGTCCAAAGCCTCTCTCCAGCTCTCTTGGAACCCCTTTAGGCACTGGAAGAGGCTCTTAAGCTCTCATGGGAGCCTTCTCTTCTCTACCAGCTCCCTCAGCCTCTCTCCATAGCAGGGGTGCTCAGGGCAATTCATGGACCAAGGTGAAGCTGACCTGGGGGGGCACTGGGTGGTCTCCATACTGGGGCACCAGTAGGACCCTGCTCAGCACAGCGCCTCTGTGTCTGTCCTTACTGCCTGGGAATGCCAGCACGGGCCGGGACCTGACACTTCAACTTACACCAAGCCCAGAGACTGTCCTACAAACTACCTGCATGTGGTCCAGCACCCTGCAAATCCCCTAAAATGCAGCTTGAGGGCTCAGCAGGGTGGGCGCTGCCCATTGCAAAGACCAGTGTGTTGGTGGTACTGCCGACAGCAAAACTCCCTGTGAGTCTCCCAGCACAGAAGGGCAGAGCTTCTACAAACAACACCACAAACCAGGGCTTGTTCCATGCAGTGGAATTAGCCTGGGGAATTCCTGATAAATAAAAGCAGTGAGCCTTGATAAGGGAAGAGCTGGAGCTACAGTATGAAAAAACAGATCCCCCACAGAGGGCTGGGATGCAGAATCAGCACAAGTCCCCACACTGCCACTGTCCTGGGGTGGGTGACACCATGGGGGCCATCTCCTGGTGGGACCCCAGCTCCTGCTGACCTACTGATCACAGCATGACAGTGATGGATGGCAGAGCAGTGACAGAGTGGGGGCTCAGCCTGGTGCCCCAGAGGAAGATTTCCCCAGGTTCAACTGGGGAAATCTCTCACAGAGATGCTTCTTCACCTCCAATTTTGCCTCTTCCTCACTCCTTGCTGGATCCCCTGGCTGTGCCAGTGATGAACAAACCAGGCTGGGCAGGAATGGCCCTTCCTAGATGCTTCTCACATGGGAAACAGGGACCCCTGGAGAGACCCTCATCACTGGCCCAGTGAAGCCTCCGATGGCTCCTCAGCTTGTTCCTCTGAGGGTTTCATGGCTGCAGGCTCAAGAATTTGCTCCCATCAGCTTCCAAAGCTCAGCTTCTGGGGGATTCAGAGGGATCCAGCTGCTGCCAGCTCACCCCATCCCCATGGGGAACATGAGAGAGGGTGTGAGAGCCTGCAGCTCACTGCCAGTGTCAACCCTCAGCACAACACTGCTGCGCCAGCAGCCGCCACATTTCCCCGGATTTCTCGCTCACTGCTTCCTTTGTCGAGGCTCCCATCATCCTGCCTGCTGCCAGATTCCTGTGTTTCCCTTGGCACATCCTGTGTGAGGAATCTTTTGCAATGGTGGCACTGAGCCCAAGCGTCTGAGAGCAGCTTCACCCACTGCAGAGACCTGGGAGAGGAACCGTGGTGTCCCCATGGGTCCCCTGGGAGACCTTCAGCCTCCCAGGATGAACAAGATTAAAAGCAGAGAGAAGGCGGAAAAGGGAAACCACAGCTTTGTTTTTCCAGGGCCCAAAGAGAGCTCCCAAGGACCTACCCCGCCTTCCTGACACCAGCTCTGCTTTTCTACACACTAAAAATAAGCAAAGTGCTGGATGTGGCCAATAACCAGCAGCTGATGTGGGGCAGAGCCCTCATTCCTGGACAGTGACAAGGCCAGGGCTGCTTGCACTGGAAAAGGGACTGGGATACAGCTGGGTTGCAGTGGGAAGGAGCAGGATCCAGCAGCTTGGGCAGCTGAAGGCAAATACCCATGACTATGTCCACTCCTCTGCCTGCCATGGGGGATTTTTGGAATATAGGAATTGCTTTGCTTTTGCTCCAAGAAGATTCCAAGGATGTGGCAATATCTCCAGAGGCTGGGAGCCTCTGCTCCTGTGGGCTTATCCCAAAGCTTCACCTGGGTTCTAGGCAGAGAGAGATCATGGAATCACAGACCCATTTAGGTAGGAAAATACCTTTAATACCTTCAAATCCAACTGCTCCCCCAGCACTGCCAAAGCCACTGCTAAATCCAGCTCAGGGCAGAGCGGAGTGCTCGGGGCACAAGCGGAGACAAACCCCATGGGGTGTTTATGCAACACCACCAGAAAAATCAATGTTGCTAAGAGTGGTTGTATCCCATTCCAAAAGGCAGGAGCATCTCCTTTTATTCTCCTATTTGTTATAAAACGCTGAGTTGACATCCAGAGATTACAGGAAAACAGACACCATTTGGAACGCTCAGGTTATGCAGCTCATCACTTTTCCAGCTGACCTGGCTGCAATTCCAAATGGGGAGGTGGCAATTCCCAGCCCTCATTAGCTAAAAATAAGGTGCTTGACCAGAGGGCAAAGGCTGGGCTCTTGCTGGGGACTCTGGAGTCAAAGGGAAATGGGAAAAGAGCTCCATGACAAGTGCTGTAGAAGCATGAGAGCAGGAGTGGGACACCCAGAATGCAGACCCCATGGTCTCACCCCGGGCCAGGAAGGTCGGCAGGATGGGACAGAGGTGACATCCCACTGCACAGCCCATCCTGCAGAGGTGCTCCGGCAGGAGCTGAGCTGAGCCGTGTGAAGCAGAAGGAACAGCCCACTCCTTTGAGATACAAAGGCAAAAAAACCTGGAAGACAAACCCAGCTTCCAGTGCAACAGCTCCTCCTCCCCTCCGTGGCGGAAGCAGGTCTCCCCTAACCACCATCCACCTTGAGCGAGGGCTGGGAATGACGGCGGTGCCGGGGGATTAGCCCTGGTCTCCACATCGCTGGAGTGGCCTACTTTAACCACACACCACATCTCCTGCCTCAGCCCGCTGCAGCACTTCCGAGATGGGAGCACGGGCACTGCCCCTCTGACCACCCCCACCTGGGACCCCTGGACACCAGGATTTGCATCTTCTGGCACAAGGTCATAGCACAACGTGCCTGTTGCCCAGAGAGGGTGAGAACACTGGGGTTTTATAAGCAGAACAGGCACCCAGCAATGGGTTCTGTGTGATAACCACAGCGCTGACCTTGTGGGGAGGAGACAACAGAGCACCCGGCTCATCAACCCACTCTGTTCCTGTGTCCCTTTGGAGATGGAGCATGAAGCCATTAAATAATAAAATGTCAACTGCAGAGCAGCCCCAGCTCCTGCAATGCCCTATGGTGCCAGAGATACTTTGGGATGCTGCACGAGCAGATGTGGGGCTGGTGCTTGAAGGGAGAGTCTGGTGCATGAGATGTGGGTTTGGGGCGTGCAGGGAGGGTTTGGGGTGTGCAGGGACGGTGTGGTGCATGTGATGTGGGTCTGATCCATGTGACATGGGATTGGTGGATGCAGGGAGGGTCTGGTGCATGAATTGTGGGTCTGGTGCTTGCAGGGATGGTCTGGTGCGTGTGACAAAGGTCTGGTGCATGCGATACAGGTCTGGTGTGTGTGATGTGGGACTGGGGCATGAAGAGAGGGTCTGGTGCATGAAATGTGATTCTGGAGTGTGCAAGGAGGGTCTGGGGTGTGTGAAGTGGGTCAGGTGCATGAGATGTGGGTCTGGCGAGTGCAGTGCAGGTCTGGTGAGTGCAATGTGTGGCTGATGCGGCTGTGTGGGTCTAGTGCATGTCATATGGGTCCAGGGCTGTGAAGCAGGACCGGTGGGTGTGGTGGGGTCCAGGCGGGTTTGCAGTGTGGGTCAGGGTACATAAGACATGGGTCTGATAAGTCAGACATGGGTCCAGCGCATGCCGTGGGCTCTGGTGCAGCAGTACGGGTCCGGTGTGTGCCGCGGGGGTCTGGCACACGCAATGCGGGTGCGCTGCGGGCCCG
>VYXF01008056.1:52989-67267 GCA_013397295.1 Polioptila caerulea | reverse complement strand
CACCTCAAAAAAAGGAAACCGACCGGGTTTTGGGGTCCCTCCCCGTCTGTGAAGCCCCGCGGGCCGGGTGTGCCCTGCGCCCGGTGGCCCTGGGCTCCTCGCCCCGCGTAACCCCGGAGGAGGAGGAAGGGGAGGGGGGAGCCAGCGCGGCCCCGCGCTGTGGCCGCCCGGCCCTTGGAATCCCCCCAGCATCGTAGTTTTCATTTTAAGCAGTCCAGCTCTGAGGAGATCCCTGCCTCTAATTAGTGACGCATTTTCATAAAGTCAAGTAATTAAATAACCGGAATTCTGTGTCTCATTTCAATCCCTCTGGCTCAGCCCTAATCGCCAGGGCTGGGGTGGAGAAGCAGCAACAGCCACCCCGAGCTGCTGTCCCGGGCTGTGACTGGCATCGGGGAGGTTTGGGAGATGAGGCTGAAGGCTGGTGCGGCACGGCACGGCACGTCCCGTTCTCCAGCACAGCCCGGTTACTCATGGCACTTCCCACACGCTTCCTGCTGTAACTGTCAAGATCAACCTTCCCAAATTATTTGCTGAGGAAACGTCTCGGGAGCCCCCGCGCCGCGTCCTGCAGCCTGTGCGGCGAGCAGCGGGGCACCGGCTCCTGGGGCGCTCCGTGCCCGCGGCCAGGCGTGCCCGGGGTCGGCTGCGGACACCCCCGTGGGGACCGGCGGCGTGAGAGGTGCACATGTGCCTGCCTGTGTTACAAACATCCACAGAACATCCAGCGTGTGTGCATCCACATACGGACTTACAGAGAGAAATATTCACAGTCAGAGCAGAACCTGTGCCCAGTTTGGGTCTGGACCCGGGGCCCATTGTGCTTCCCAGACATTGCCAGCTCCCTTTGTCACTCCCCCATGGTTATTCCAGTGTTTTGACAAACCTGTTTGGTAAATACATGTCAGTCTTTCTTCCAGCACTATTTCCTGCATGATTTGTACCTCATTTATCCTGACACACAGACTGTTTTCAGTGTATATATATATCCTGCCTCCCATTTATTCCTGCCCGCCTCCAGCTGCCTTTTGTTTCCCTCTTTCCCCGTGAATCCAATGCACAGCCTCTCTCCTTGAAAGGAAAATTAATGACTTATCACATCTGCTGCCACTGGAGCAGCTCTGACCATGTGGCACAGGCAGCAGCTCTGCTGTGAGATGCAGTCATTCCTGATGGCTTTTGGGAAAGAAAAATGGTTTCTCCTTCCCTCTGCAGAATGCAGTGCTTGGTCTCCCGGGAGACTCTGACCTGAAGGGTGGGAGCACCACTCCAGGGAGACTGGGCCTGCTGCAGGGAGAGGTTTTCACCAAACCCAACCCCCTTTTCCCAGGTCAGCACCTGGCTTTGGAAGTGTCAGGCCTACCATAAGGAAAAGATGAGCTGCCCGTGGTTCCAGTCTTGGCCTGGGCCACACTCGTGTTTCCACCCAAAAATAGCGTTTCTTTTGCAGGAAACAGAGAGGTTTTTACCATACAGGGCTACTTTACCCTTCCTTATACCCAGAAAAGGAACCCCTCAGAGAACAGCAGAAAAAGCCCATTATTTATTTAATGAAACATTCCTGTTCAGAAAGGACACTCAGAGGGAACACCCCCACAGCCAGTGGCAACCCCATGCCCCTCCCCTGCCCCACACTGGGCCTTTTCACCCCCTTCAACAGACCCTCAAAACCAAACCTCCCCGAATCCTGTGGGACAGGAACCACATACATCAGTGGGCCCAGATAAACAGGGGTGTCACTGAGGTGAGTGACCATCTGGAACAGGTGACAGTATCACCCATCCTTCCCCATTTGAAGTAAAATCACAAAGTCCTTGACTCTGAGATGAACCCACAGGATCTGATCCTTCAGAAGAAACATCAACAAGCAAAGAAAACATCTTTTAATTTTTATTGATTGACATGAAGGAACAGTGATGTCTCCAAAGCACCTAAGCACCCGTGTGGGGCACATCCTCCTACAGGTGGGAGGCAGCTGGAAACCAAGAGCTTCAGAAAATGACAGTAAAAGGGATAAAATTTATCCTAAATTAGATAAAAATGCAAGGAATTAATAATATTTCATTGAGCATCCATTTTTAAATAGGCCTAGACTTGAATAAAGGTGTTAATAAATTAAAAAACTCTGTGAAATCTGAAAATGCAGGATTTCTTGGAAATAGAATTTCTTGCTGCAGCTTCTGGACTCTTCTAGGGCCAGTGTAATCTCTGTCTGCCTGAACACACAAAAGCAATACTGGAGACAGTACTCTGATAGATTTTAAAATATGAAATACTGAACATTCTTTGACAGGAACAATTTTAAATAGTCTAAATTTTTTTTGCTACAGAGAGTAAACAGCTAACTCTTACTGATGGTGTTAGAGAATTAAGAGACACAAGCCTTGTCAAAAATAATTTAAGCTCTAAGGATAGTCTCTGAGAAAGATTTTGAAGGACTTTTATAAAAAACCTTCAAGGACTTTTATAAAATTCCTTTGAGAACTTTTATAAAATCCTTCATAATGCAAATCTCTTACATACAATATATATATTTTAGTAGTATTTTATAAACATACTGTTTAACTATCATGTAACTCATCATGTAACTATAAATATTAATAATAAGCCCCATAGTGATCACCTGGAGCAGGATCCCTCCACAAGCCATTACTGGGGGGTGTAGAGGACAGGGAGCTCTGCTCATCTCCCACAGTTTGACAAGACATTCCACCCTTTTTCCAGGAAAACTATTTGCTGGAAAATGCAACCTAAGCTGTATTTTAATGAGTTTATCTGATCTTGTCAAACATGGGCCCAGCAGTGGCTGTGAGGTCAGCGAAGGGCTCGTGCTGCTGCAGCTCGAGGACCTGCTGCTTCTTCAGCACCAGAAAGATGTAAAACGTGGCTGCAGCTTCTCTGCGGCTGCTCCTCCGGCACAGCTCCCGGAAACTGAAGGAACACACGCCCGAGCTCTTCAGTTGCTGCAGGAGGGAAATGAGCAATCAGCCAGGGCAGCTTCCCCACCAGGAGAACTGGAGCCCATGGAGTCTGAACAGAGAGCACTGCATGGGGTATCTCTGCCTGCACGCCTCAAGGAGGATCCCATCTCCACAGAATCATGGAAACACACACTGGTTTGGGTTGGAAGGGACCTTAAAGGCCATCTCATTCCTCCACCCTGCATACCTTCAACTAGACAAGGTTGTTCCAAGCCCCATCCAACCTGGTCTTGAATGCTTCCAGGGATGGGGAGTCCCCAGTCTCTCTGGCTATTTTCCATCTGTGTTTATAGAAGTGGCTCTTAACATTTTAATGCCATAATAGTACATAAATGTACTATTTATGTGCATTTTAATGCCATAATGCACATAAATACTTGTGTGTGTTACTAAAATCTACAATTCCACCGAATTCCATTACACCAGTGCAGTGCTTCCATCATGCTTTGTGATTGATAACAATAAATATCCTGGAGCAATTCTTTGGTTTCAGAGTTGTCTCTTGTTTTTTAAAGGCTGTACTCAGGTGGAAATATTTATTTATTATCTGCACAGAATCTTCGAAATATGTTAAAAAAAAAAAAGAAGACCATTCAGAAGATTCTAGTAATTCCAACAGCTGTGGAAAGGTCACACATCAAGCACCCAGAATCCTGATTTTTCCACAGAAGTACCAAAAAAAGCACATGCTGCAAGTGAGAAGCAGAGACATAATGGACATAAATAGAAGGAAGAGCTTTTCTAATCTGGTCCAGTTGAAACCAACACCAGCTTTTGGTATCTTATAACAAAATCCAGCACTGGTACCTGTAAAGTTTTTTGTAACCGAAGAGTTCTTTTGCCCCATCTTATTTCTTCATTGTCTTTCTTGGTCCTTGTTTGCTCCTTGAGAGGAAGTAAACAGAAGATTAGTCAGGGTGTGTAAAAAGTCATGAGAAAAAGGACAGGAGTTCCAGCCTGACTGAAAATCCAGACAGAGCTGGATGGCCAAACTCAGGGAATCTGGAGCCTCTGACACCTCTGTGCTCACACAAGGTTGTGTGAAACAAAGGAAAGAATGGGACCTGTGTGCTTTATGCTACAGAGACAGCTCAGCTGCAACAGGACATGGCCATGGTCTCAGTGAGGCAGCTCCACAGCCAGGTACTGCTCTGTGGGACTGGGCTTCTGACAGGATTTGTACTGGCCAGGGGCTTAAAGAGATTTTCAAATATTTGGCTTGGGATTTTGGGCTTAACCTCTGAAGTCTGCAGCTGACTGCCCTGGTTTCAGAGTACCTGAGCATTCTCAGAGCCAGCAAGGTTGAAATTATTTCCTTCTCACAAGAAGCAAAACTCCTGTAAGTTCATTATGTTTTGGGTTTTTTTGTTTGTTTGTTTTTTCCAAAGAAACAAGGTTCCCTTCTGAAAAAAACCCCAGGGCCATCAGCTTAGGACACTCACCTTTGGCACCTCTACCTGCTGTGCTTCAGCCACCTGGCCCACGGAATTTTTTGAGCTCTCAGAAAAAGCTGCTCCATCCTCCTGTGAGCACAAAAAAGACAATCACTAGGCCTGACCATTTATGCACACAGTGCAATTCTCATTACACAGTTCTGCTCAAAGAATTCAGTGTAATGAAGTTCTTCAAAATGAGTTAATAGCTGCTATTTCTACCATGTCTTTCTTGATACAGAGAAGGACCTTGGTGCAGGATTCATTCTACAGCTGAATCTACACCTGTGGGCAGAGTTCAGGCATGGAGCACACGTTTTCTGTTGCCATTAGCTCCAATTTCATCACTTTTCAACATTAATGAGCCTCATATTCTCTAAAGAACTCCCTTTAGCACAAGTGAAGATAGAAGAGATATTGCTTAAGTATTTCCTCAATATGACACACAAAATAAAAGTTTTCCCCTAATAAAGATTATATTTGTCTCTTCAGTATAATATTTCATATCTAATATTAAGCTCTCGTTTATATTTAGTGATTAAATTGTAATCTATACTGATTAATAAACATTTTAATTAATCATTTTTTCATTGTGAGAGTTTACCAAAGTAATCATAAATAAACTTCCATCACACAAGCTACTTAATGCTCTCTTGACTGGTTTTAGCATCCTTTCCAAACATTAGTAATTTTTGAACATGTTTTAAATGGAACCTTAGGAAAAAGTGGAACCAATAGATACACTTAGGTCTCTAAAACTGAGGAAACTGCTCACTATAATTTCACCACAGTTCTCATTGGTTTCATTTCTGTCATTCTGTGATGTCAACATAAAGGAATCATTTCTAATTTTTCTCTCAGTCTCGGAATGAGCTGGTTCCTGCAGGTAACTTGGCTCTTCTACTGGCAGCATCTCTGTATTAAAAAAAAACCAAGGTTGAAGAGGCAATTACTGTGAATCACTGTCCTTAAAAAAAACCTGCTGAAAACCAAAAATCACACCCAAGTTCACAGTCTTTGAGAGGAAGAGCCAAAATGAGCAAATATTGAAGAAACATCATTCCCAACAGGAGCATGGAAGAAGGACCTTCCAAGGCAGGTTTTCCTTTTCTGAAAGTTGATCTTTATGGACTCACAGGAGGTGGGGTTTTTAATTAATTTTTGAGGCAGGTTAGGTTCCCAGCAGAGCATAGGAGTGAAAGTGGATGCATCCTTCTCAGAAGATCTAAAATGGAACATTTCTTCTTGTCTGATATTAACCAAACACATCTTCCAGATACAAGTAGAACTATTTAAATTAATCTGGAATTTTGGAGAGCAGTTTTATTAAGCTTAGAATAAATGGGAAGCTTTTTTTTTTTTTTAATTATGTTAAAAAAACCAAACTCACAAGCAACATTACCCAAATCTACAGTTTCAGAGATAATTAGAGAAAACAAAGATGAAATAAAAAATCTCTCCTTATGAAGGAAGAAAATTCTTGGATTTCATTTAATTTCTAAGAAACAAAAGAATAGCAAAGTAGTTATTTGTGGAATACTGCACACAAACATCTCTTGGGTCTCTCGAACATTATGTAGAATAGAAAATACCTTCTAACAGATAATTCTGCACAACAGAATTAAAATATTACCTGAAGTATCTTGCTCTTTTCTAATTTCTTTCATTTCAGACATCCTCTGTATTCCATTTGGTCTCCTCTTAAATCTGTCAGTCTTGAAGCATTTTTCAAACAACTGAAAATAATAATTTTTTCTATGTTTGCTTTCAGAATATCATGTCAAGTTATTTACAAACATCATCACAAAGATATGAACATAAGCTGTATGTTAATGACTGCAACACAGAATTTCAGTATTTGAATTAGGTCACTCTGAAAATCTGTACATTTTTTGTTTTTAAGCAATAGCCTTCTGCAGCTTTGACATGAATTCCATGGGGAAAAAAAAAAACATCTTAGGAGCAGCTTGGATCATTTTTCTTGAAGCCAGACAGCAAGGAAAGATGAAAGAAAGAAACATCTGCAGTTTTCATCCTCTTAAAGAGCAAGTTGTAATTCTACAGCTGGACTCTAAGTGGTGAAGCTGCGCTGCTGCAGTGAACCCTTCCAGATCCATTAACAATATGCTAATAATAATGTCTGATGTACCTTTAAAGTAAACAAAAGATGTCTCAAATTGATTACAAAGAGGAAATAAACTAGAAAACAATACAACAAAGGAGAAAGTATAAAAGAAATTGACAGAAAAGTCAAAAGCTGTGTCTCAATATAAGACCAGTCAGGCGCCAGTGTGTGAAATGAAACATCAGCTCTCATGTTCCTTTTGTAATTTTTCACTTGTTGGAGCGCAGGAGGTTAAGGCCATGACCCTACAGATGATGAAACAATTAGTGGTGAGTGTGCAAACCATCAGGTGTCCAGCTGACCTGTACTGCAGAGCAATGCTCAGTGCACACCTGCAGCCAGATCCAAGTTTGGTTCAGAGTCTGCAAAACCTCTCAGTCAGATCCCAGCTCTGCAACAATCCTGGAACCTACACAGTGGCACAGACCCCACAAGGAACTGATCTTTACCTTTTGCAGCTGAGCATGAATCATAGGCTGTGTAGCATGGGACAGGAGTTTGTCTGCACCTCCCCACTCCTTCCACATCATCATTTTCTTGGTTGGGGGAGCGAGGTCCAGCGTGGCCAGGAGGTCTGTGCAGTTGGTGAGCTGCTTGTAAATGGTGTGGCAGCTGAGCTCCTTCTCTGCGTCCACCAGCAGCTTCCTCTTTCTTTGTTTTTTTTTCCTCTGGGTGACAGCTAAAGCAAGTATTAATAACAAGTCTTAAGGTCTATTCCTAGGACATTAGGCACACAAAGAAAAAGCTCAGTGAATCAACCTGGCTGCCGACCTTCCTGAACAGTGCCTAGACTTGAAAATCAAAGAACAAGTGCACAGGTCAATCCTTCAAAAGTTTCTATGAAGTTTTCACTCTTTGTACTCTTTTACTGGCAATTCCCTTATGTTTAATTGTGGAAGACAAATGACTCTTTGAATAAAGAACCAGGAACAGGAGAACTTAATGAGAACTCATGATAGAGCAACAAGACTGAATAAGCTGTCTTTAACCTATCAGGAAGTTAAGTGCTCCAGGAACTGCTGATGCACTCAAGAGGTTTCATTATCTCATAATTAATATCTGTATTTGTCAGTTTAATCCTTTAGCAATTTAATCAAGATGTAAACAAAAAAGACAGACACAGATTACTTATATAGCCATAACTTCCTGGATATTATTTGGGCAGGCCAGAAAATTCCAATATTGTAAATATTGCTGTCAACATGAGCTTGTTTATTCATAAACAGCCACCAATGTGATAGGGGACATTTAGATTTCCTCCTCAGATGAAATGTAATACTTTTCACCTTGGATCTTGTTAAAAGTTCTCTTTTAAAAGTTTTCCAAAGCCTTGAATGTTTTAGGATTGTTATTTTAAATATAAAAGTCACTGATGTGTCACTGGAAATTCAAGTTTTTCAGATGAATCTTCAGTACCACCCCTGAGGTCAAGCTTGCAATGCTACCAGAGCTGAAGAGCAACAAAACTTGACTTGGTACTTGGAAGAAACTGCAAGCTGAGATAAATAACCTGACACTGGGTTTGTATTATATTTACTGTAAAATGGAACTCTGACAGCAGGAGCAGATGAAATCGAAGGTGGGAATAATCTATATTGCAAGTATTTTCACTACTAAGAAGCAAACTAAACCTAGTTAATGCAAACATTCCTCAGAAACTAATCAACTTCTGACCTGTATCATCAACTGGCTCAAGCACAAATCCTTCTTCCTGGAACAAAAGGATTGTCTCATTCATTGTGTGATTTACATCCTTAACGTTGGTGTCTGCACTGTTGGACTCAACTGCAAGAAAACCCAGCAAATAACCCAAATTAAAAATAAATTACAATATGGACTAATTTCTCAATCACACGACAGAGAATGATACCAGACAAAAACAGTGAGAAATAGGAAACTGCAGTTTTCTTTATAATCTCACTTATGTTCACCAGTTCCTTCTCATACTCTGCCCTGCACACTTCCTTTCACTGATCCCAGCATGACCAGGCTGTAGCAGAGAGAGAAGAACCAATGTGGAGACAAACCCACCCAAGAGAAAGTGTTTAGGGGCAAAGGTGTTTAGTTTCAACCCCTGTTTCCAGTTCCAGGCAAGTGCATGGCAGTGTGGACATTTCTGTCAACAGAAAAGGAACAAGTAGCACCAGCAACAGAGCAAGGAGAGGCAAGAGCCACTCTATCCCTTTAAAGCTGTTCCAGAATTCTCTGTTTTAAACTAACACTCTAATGGGGGAATGAGGATGTAAGATAGCAAAAATTTTTCAGAAATAGTTATCAAAGCTTAATTTCTTTCATCAACATCAAACCAAAAGAAGATTAACAACATCTTTATGAGCTACTTAAGTGTCATTTGTTGCAGAAATATGGAGCTAGAAATAGAAGCACAGAATTGTTTCTGTTGGAAAAGACCTTTTAAGCTCTCACTAGGAAAGTTCACTGTTACAGGACAGCCTTATTTGGGTTTCTTTCCCCCTCAAAAGGGACATCAAGCTGTGAGCAGCAGGGTGGACTAACAGCATATCCAACAGGATGTCACATGAAGGTCTTTCTAAGCAATGTCAAGTTACAAATTTGGAATCCCTAAATCAAATAAAATTATCCTAAAATGGTGGATGAAGCAGTTTAGAGGAAAAAAAAAAAAAAAAAAAAAAAAAAAAAAAAAAAGAAGCAAGCAAAATAAATGAAGAAAGGAAAAAGGCACAAGGATCCTACAAAAAGCTGAATGTGAGTGACATTAGGCATTAACACAGGAACAGAGGGTTTATGTGAGATGGAGCAGACACTGCAAACTCACTGGCTGTGCTGTTCTCTGGCAGATCTTGTGACAAAGGACATGCTTCCTCCACATCAAGAATGTCTTTATCTAGGACATTTTGCTCATCCCTCAACAGGATTTCTTAAATACAAAACACATAGTTTTAATCATTCTAAGCCTTAGTAGTCATGAAATAGCCTGATACAGCCTAATGTTAGTCAAGGTTAATACCCTGCAAAGAAAGCAAGCTCAGCTTCTGCAGATGGCTGTCAGTGGTATGGCTGTCTGCAACAGCACACAAAGGAGGGATTACTCCCAAGTTTGAGATTTCCACCCTTTTTTTTTTTTTTAATTATGGGCTAGATAGTGTTAACAACCTGTAAAGGTTTACATAAATACCCTAAGCCATAATAATGTAGAAGCTACTTTGCTGCCTTTGTTATAACAACAGTAAGGATAAAAATGCTGTGCTATTTCACCTTTGAAAATAGAAATTAGATTGTTAAACATTTAAGTATAAATGCCTTTAATTCTAAAATAATGAAATACAGCATGGCAGTGTCTAAGTGATCATAGATTTAATGACAGGTAGGAAAAAAATAAGTATGAAAACAACAAACAACCTAGAATTTATGTTTGACAACAATTGCATTGGTGCTGTCTTGACTGTTTTCCTGTAAGAATAAAAACAATTGGAAAGGAACCAATTCTGCTTGCCCATGGCAAACCCTACCAATCATATCTGCAGCATTCTCCTCATCCCCAAAATGGTCATCCTGGAAGCAGTAAAGATCTTCGTGCAGCACAGATTTGTCTCCACTGGTGCTGGCTGAGTTGGGATCGGCCACCAGACTGTTACTGCTCGTCAGGACACTGCCCTCAAAGAAGCTCTGTCTCCTCAGTGCATCTGCTTCTTCATCTGAGGGAACACACAATTCCTGAGCCCTCATCTGCCTGAGTTTTGGAAACCCAGATTTATTAATTTCCTCATTTTTTCAATTAATTTTTAAAAGATTGCAGGACATCCCACACCTCCAATGGAATAAACAACAAGCAGTGTTATCTAATTTAGCAAAAGCAGCAAATGTTTGGTTTGGTTCTCAGTCTCTGACACCAGATTCTATGGCTTACACAAAATTTTAAACCTAAGACAGCATGATAGGCCAATCAGCAAAAGCATGAAACAAATGCACCTTTAATCACAGCTTTTTCACATGTGGAAAGGGCTCACATGAAAGTTTCACATAAAACACATCTTCCCCTTATGAAATATTTCCAATTTCTCAACTTCTCTCACCAAAGTTTCTATCACAGAGAAGTATACTGCTTCCATAATCCTCTGTAAATGTGATGTCTTCAGCTCTGCTCTGATTCAAGGTAAAATGTTCGGCAACATCAATGGCTCTGATGAAAAAAAATTATAAAAATATACAGGGTGAGTTGAAACTCACTGAGCATTCAGATAGAATGTGAAAACTTGTTTCTACACAGCCTTCAATCCTGTAATTTCATCACAAGTCCCCATATTTCTCCACTCTCTTTTGCCAGTAAATTTGAGCTATTGTGATTTTGTTCCCATCCCATCTACCAGGCCCTTGTCAGAAGGCAACTAATTAATGAAACATCTTTTAAATCAAATGACACAACTTTTTGGGCAGGCAGTAAAGGCACCTTTACAGAGTCAGCACACTGAGGCACTTGAATAAAGTGTATTATTTTTGCAGCTGTACTTACAAAAGAATAAACCCTTACTGATCCCCTCAAACTGCATTTATGTGAGGAGGTACAGAGCAATCCTTGGTGGAAATCTCTTGTCCTGGACCTTTGGGGCATCAGAGCCATCAGAAACATGACTTAGCCTCCTGCTTTTAATCAGTTTTCTACATTAATGCTGCTTTGTGTCAAAAAAGCTTAAGAAATATGCTGGCTTTTCTCAGGAGCCAGGCTGACTATTGCTGATAAAATACCCCAGCCCCAGAGAGCAGTGGAGCAGAAACAAAATGAAGTTACCCAGTGGAACAGTGCAACACTGTGTGGTTGCTGGCCACATCTTTCAGGATTAATATTAATTTTTATCTCTTCTCTTGAGGTTCAGAAAGCTGTTTGCATCCTTTACTCAGACAATTTTACATCCTGAAGTCTAAGTTCAAGACATTATTCCATTGTGAAGGTCTGTTGATTTAAAGGACTGAGAAAAACTACCCAAGTGTAATGTCTGCAGCTGTAGCCTTGTAGAGCTCAGAATTTAGGAGAATTCAGATATTAAATTGAAACAACCCAATCTGAGTCTTGATCAGATAACAGCAAGTATAGCTTTTACTCCTAAAAATACTAAAAGAATGAATAAAAACTAGGGAAGCATTTACTTTACATCTGGTAGTGGTGCTTCAAAATCATGAAATTCTTCAGGTAATGTAATGGACTGATAAGCAGCCTCAAAGTTCTCTTCTGGAAGGTCAAGAAGCCCTGAAATAAACAGACAACATAACAAAATAAGTATCAATAAAATAAAAGTAGTGTTCTCTCCCAAGTAGATATAGTAAGCCTATAAACTTGTCAGGAAGGGCTGCTGCCATTCTAAATCACAGAAATGTAAAGCTTAGGCACCCGAAAGTGGAATTTCAGTTTCCATGTGCTTAAGATGATCTATTTTTTACAGACAGATACAAAAGAGTCTGCTGCAACAGGACCTGAAATATGTAAGTACTTGTGTTGGTGAACAGCTGCTTTAAGTCCCTGGAAGGTTCTCCCAGCTGACGTTTAGCCCAGAGTCTTCCACAGCACTGCAAATGAACCACTGTGTTTTCCTTTCCTAGCTCTGTCCCCATAACACTGTTCTCCAGCATCAAATAATTATGTACTCAGACTGAAATTACTTGGGAATCAGAGAATCCTGGGAAAAAACCACATGAGGAGGGATTCCTCAAGGTCATCCAACCCAGCCTTTTGCTCAGGGTCAATTTCAAAGTCAGATCACTTTCAACTATTTCTGTTGATGGAGATTTCACAGCATCCCTAAGCAGCCTCTTTCAGCATTTTACCACTTCTGCTGAGATTTTTCTCCCCACTTCTATCTAGGTAAAGTCTCTGTTGCTGCAGTGGTGACTGTTGTGTGTTTTTGAGCTGTGTGCTGCTCTCCAAGTTGCTATAGGACCTATCTCCAAAACAGCTGCCAGTTGTGACTGGCAGATTTCAGTTGGATATTAAGGAAAATTTCTTCACTGAAAGGATTTTCAAGCCCTGGCACAGGCTGCCCAGGGTAGTGCTGGAGTCACCATCCCTGGAGGGATTTGAAAGACATGTGGTATTTGGGGACACGGCTTAGTGGTGGCCTTGGCATTGCTGGGTGAACAGTTGGGCTGTGTTTTGGAGGGCTTTTCCAGCCTAAATGGTTCTGTGATTCTGCAATTCTGTGATCATATCCTCGAGAATAATACAGAGTAATTATTCACTATTTTGCAAACAGACCAGGTCACAAAGCACATTAAAACTGGCAGTAGACACTGGTATTCTCGGGCTTTTTTTAGACAACAGTGCCTCCCATTTATTGCCCAAGTATGACAAACACAGAGCCTGTTGGAAAAGGCTCCAGTCATCTCAGCTCCCTTCTCCCTGTCTACATGGCTAGAGCTCAAAACACACTGTCAGGTCTGGCACTGACACTGTTAGACATGTTGTTGGTGTCATCAGAAATTAAAATTAATTAGCTAGCAATGAAGACTGAACTCGAGCATCTTCTTATAAGCCCACTTAAGATACTGCCTCTGTGAAGGGAGTCAAAGACCTGCAATGGCACTAAATTAGGCCAGACTACACACCAGAAGTAGGCACTAGTATGTTCAGTTTCCTTTGGGGTCAGTAATGTGTATTTAACAAAAATACCCAAAAATTAACTTTTAAAATGAGAGCTGTAAAGGACACAGATGAAAAAAAATGCTGAATTTTGTGTATACCTGGGCGAAATGCTGTCTTCATTTTGGTCAGAGCTTCACTGCAGTCTGACAAGAGGTACTTTGCTTTCCTGTGGTAAATCCGCACCACTCCCAGGAGTAAGTGTCCAGAGGTTCGCAGAGCTATAGCAAACTGAGGATTTAAAATTTAAAAAAAAAAAGTTGTTCAGGAATTAGTGTTTTTGGAAAAAACGTTAAAATATTACACAGAAGTGACCGAGTTCTCTACGAGAGACCAACACTTCCACCCCAGGACTCTCCAGGAGATCCCTCCTTATGCCACAGCCTACCTTTGGGCAGAGGATTTTTTGTATGGTCACCTCTAAATTGCACTCAAAGATCTGTGCCTTGGTGAGCTTCTTCTCCCAGTGGGCAGCCAGCCAGATTTTGGCCAGCGGCCCTCGCTTGTTGATGAGCAAATGGACGTAGAACATGGTGCCTGGCCACAGGTCTCAGGGCAGCCCTGACAAAATTCCCTAAGCTCTTCCCCTTGCAACAGGAGATGGGCACCAAGTGGGAATTAGAGATTTAGTGGAATCTGAGGGGATGGGAGACCCAATTGGGTGCTATGGGGAAGGGGGAATTTAGTGCGATCTGAGGGGATGGGGGGACACAACCAGGCTCTGAAGGGGATGAAAGGATTTCTGGGATTTGAGGGGACAGGGCACCCAGGCAGATATTGAGGGGATGTGAGGATTTAGTGGGCTCCAGAAGGGCTGGGATCGCCCAGCTACGGGCTGAAGGGATGAGGAGATCCCCGAGAGCACTGAGGGAATGAAAGGATTTAGCGGGACCCTCAGAGGACAGGGGGGATTTGGCGGGATCCTCAGGGGATGGGTCAGGGTGGATTTAGTGGTGCCTGAGGGGACAGCGGGATCCAGCCAGGCCCCGAGGATTTAGCAGGACCTGAGGGGATGAGGTGACCAAAACGCTGAGGGGACAGGGGGATTTAGTGGGATCTGAGGGGACAGGGGGCCTGAGCAATGCCAGGAGGAGCGTGTTGGATTTAGCGGGCTCCTGAGGGATGGACGGGC
>VYXF01008056.1:36022-47058 GCA_013397295.1 Polioptila caerulea | reverse complement strand
CCGCGCCCGGGCCGCCCGCCGCACCGGTGGCACCTATGGCTCGGTACGGCGGCGGCTGCGGAGGGTGTCAGCTGAAGGAACGCGAGCGCTGCTCGAGAGCCAGCTGAGCCCCCCACCCCAGCCCCCCGAGGGGCCCGGCTCCTAGCCGTGTGCACCCCAGGGAGCCCCCGCCACTGGCAGAAACGGGGTCCCCTTGCTGCACTCCAACACCGATACCATTGGGTGAAACTTCGCCGACACGAGCCTTCAGCCACCATTCTCACCTCCTTGAAGCCTTCTTGAATGGTGCTCCGGCCCAACAGCACCGTACTGATGAGGCTTTGGGGTACTCCACCAGACTGCATGGCCCTGGCCTGGGTTGTTCCCCACCACCAGCACTGGGACAGCACGGCCTTGGGACCTTCTGTTGCCTCTCCAGCACCTTCCTGGATGGGATCCTGCCACCAGCATCATGGCAGTGGCACAATCAAGGCAGCCATGGGATTTCTGTGCCATGGTTGGTTGCAGCCTGGGCTGGATGTGAGGCTGGGCTCCTACCCACAGCCAGGACCTGACTGCTCTTCCTGATAGATCTGTTTCTGCCATCAGGGACAAATTTTAGCAATAGTTTCCTGTAAAACTCTGACACAGAGCTGGTGCTCTGCACTGCTTCAGGCAGAAGAGGAGGCAGCAAGCATACCCACCACCCGTGGGGTGGGGTCCAGCCCCCTGCCGCCTCCCAGCCCCTACACTCCACCAGCTCCATGCTGCACAGCAGGATGAAGGGCAGGACACAAGCCCGCACCGTGCCAAGCATCCCGCTACCACCAGCAGCCCTGGAATGGCCTCTTCAAAAACCATGGTGCTCTGTACAGAAGAGAGTGGATGATTCTCAGTGCCTCGAGGTGATGTGGTGGCTGTGTCCCACGCGGGCCTGGCAGTGCTGCTGCTGGGGTGTCCCCACGCTGGCCTTTCTGCTGATTCACGGGCCGTTGTCTGTGGTGTGAAGGCAAAATTGCATCTCGGGAATTAAACATGAAACGTCAATAAAGCACAATGTTCTGTGGAAAGAGGAATGGGTATGAGAAATGTGCTGGGAAAGGGAAATAATTATCCCACTGGAAAATGCAGATCCACAAAAGGTGCTGTTTATCATGAGCTGCCACCAGTTTTCAATCCATAAGCTAGCCACTTCAGACATTTTCAGGCAGGGACAAATCCCTCCAGACAGCCTGACACAAAGAAAGTGATTTTTACATCTGGTTGCCTGGGTTGGGTTTTATTTCAGGGCTTCCAGTGTCTCCTTGTGTGCTGGGAATGGTGTCCTCTGCCCTGTGTTTCCATATAAAGCTTCAAAGATGATTCTTCCTGCTGCTGTGAAGGGCCTCATGCCTCTCTCCCTGTCACATCACCAGCCACTCTCTGTATTTATTGTAGGATCCCAGGAAACAACCTTGAATCACCTCACAATCCTGCAATCCTGGCCCTCAGGCATCTTTCCCTGGGATGAAATCACACTTGGAGTGAAATGGGTGGCTGTGCCACACTGTCCCCAAACAAGCATCACCTGTCCCCAACAGCCCTGGGACAAATGAATTTAATCAGAGCCTGAGGGGCCAAATGAAGGGTCCAAGGAGAGCGGTGGGGGGGGGGCAAATGTCATTGTGGCTGTCACCTAGGGGCTCTAGGGAGGAGGAGGGGATGATGCTGTGGGACGGAGGGAAGAGAGGGGAGAAGAAGGGGGGAAAGGGGGAGCTCTGAGACTTCCCAAGCAAAGCTCTGCCCTGAGAAGGCAGATGTCCCTCCTGCAACTCAGCACTGGCCCTGCATTTCTGGATTAGAAAAATAAACCCATTAGATGGAGAAAACATCCTCATCCCTTTTTTGTTGCTTTAAATAAGATGGAAGGAGTGTTTTCAGGATGAAAAGCTGAGCCTGGTGAAGGTTACAGCTGCTAAGCACCTGCTGTATGTGAGCACAAGAAATACCCCCATGGATTAGGGCATGAGGCTGCTCAGGAAACTGCAGGAAGGAGCTGTTATTGCTTTGTCAGCACGTTGCTGGACTGTGCCTTGAATCCCTGCAGGACTGGGGGGAAGCCTGTACGTGGAGAGAGATATATTTACAATGAACAAACTGTGTCAAGGAAGGAGTGCCATTAAAGAAGATTCCCCACTGAGATCTCCAGGGCCCGGATGTAATCTTGTACACAACCTCCCCGAGGCTGAGGTGTAGGGTGGCTGTGGCAGGAGACACGGAGCTGTCTGACCTGTCTGTCCCTTCATGACTCTGGCAAGCACTGGGAAAGAGGCACCAGCATGTGGTGCTTAATGTGCAGGGGAGTAGCAGGAACCAATCCAAAATATTCCAGAGTGCTGAGAAAGATCTGGCTGGGAAAGGCTGATGCTGTGCAGCCTGAGTGGAATGAGGGTCAATGGCTCTCCAGCCCATCAGTGCTGGTGTTTCGGGGGTGTCTTTCTTTGTGCCAGGGGTGAGCAAAGCAAGCAGGGAGGGCCCGGCGTGCCTTTCCCAGTTCCATATAACGGAGGCTGCTTTGTTTTCCTGCTGGGCCACACACACGGCTTCCCTGTACCCAGGATCCAAGGGATGAAGCACCGGCTGCAGGGTAATTAGCGACGCCGGGGTTCTGCCATCCCATCGGGAGCATGCAGGCAGGTGCGGTGGGCTGGGCGGACTGGCAGATGGCCTGAAGGACTCTCTGGGGATCCTGAGCCATTACCAATAATCCAGTGCCTCTCTTGAAATCAGTAGTGGAAGTGCTGCTGCTGGAGGAGGGAGGCTGAGCCTGTGCCAAGACCGCACACCCAGCCAGCCCCAGCCCCTCTTCACAGCCTCCCCATAAAAATTAACGCGGAGTGTGTTACTGTGCTCCCGTGCATGTTAATGTTTCCTGTCGCTTAGGGCAGAAACAGCAGTGCTGGGGACAGGGACACATGGCTGAGGACCTGAACTGTCCCTCCTGCTGAAGGGAGACCTGGCCTTCGCAGCCACTGTGGAACAAACACGCAAGGGGGGCTGCTGCCCCTCAACCATTCTCAGGGAATGGGGTTTGTGCTGGCCACAAGCCCTAGAGATGGAATAAGGAATTTTCTTGGGATCACTGGTCCTCAGGAGTCACCTCTGCCATGCTCCAGCTCCTTGGTGGCACCCAAGCCAGCTGTGGGGACGGTCTCCTGTTTCCACTGTCCTGTGACATGGAGAGGAGGATCCTCTTACCCATGCCTCCTTTTACCCATCCTTTCTGGAGAGTGGATGGCTCCGCCCTGGGAGCCCAGAGGCTCAGGCAAAAGCCTGCAGCAGACACTTGTCCCCTTTGGAACCCACTCCCCTCCTCTGCCACCTGTTTCCCAGCTGCACAACACCACGGACCCGCCGGGGCCGGGCGCTGCAGACAAAAGCCGATTCCTTCGCCCTGCCGCAGCCTCTCCCCGCGCTGACTCGCTTTAATTAGCCCCATCAAAGCCGGCTGCGTCTCTCCTCCTGGTAGGTCGCAGAACATGATTAATTCAAGCACAGAAAACAGCCGCCCCCCGCAGAGAGGGCCTCTCGATGAGCCGAAGCTGTTTTATTTCCCCCCATCCAGTCTCTCAACCCCAGCAGCAAGGCTGGGAGCTTCTTTTTCCGGGATTGAAGCTGTGGATAAGCACAGGCTGTCCCAGGAGCCGAAGGGGACAAGCAAGAGCAATGGCCTCCCTGAGCACTGGGTCTCTCTTCATCCTTCCCATGCTGCTCTGGTCATGTGCATTGCCCACAGCCCACCCGTGGGTATGCAGATGGGATTTCCCCTGAAAAATCCCTGGATAGTGCAGTGGGCCTGGGCTCAGAACCAGCCCCTCCACGAAGGGGGGGTCCATGCATGAGCCCCAGGGAGATGCAGGGGATGCTCCAACTGCTCCCAGCACCAGATTTCTCCATCTGGTCTTCCCTGCTCCCACATGTGCAGGGCCCAGGGTGGCACGCACCATAACACAGCTTTATTAACTGCATTTGTAGGCAAAGAGGTTTTTAAAGGAAAAAGCCTTTTGGGAAAAGAGATTGATGGGGGGATCCCTTCCCCCTTTTTGATTTCTGCCAATGCAGCTGCGTGCAGTGTTCCAACAGCACTCAATGCCCCGGAGAGGCAATTACTGCAGGAGCAGGGCTGGGCTGTTCTCCACTTCATTTTCCTAATACAGTTACATCGTCTTGGAAAAGCGCTGCTGCTCAGGGGAAGGTACAAAGTGGGCTCCCAGAGTGGATCCTCGGCCTCTGGAAGGGCTCTGGGGCTTCCCTTTGCACAACAGGGAACAGAGGGGCCACCCCAGTAAGCACCAGTACAACACTGTTGTCAGGTTTTTATTTCAGTCTCATGAACCTTCTTCCAACAGATCAAACCACGAGAAGAAAAACAGTGTGAGCCCCTGACAGGAGAGATGAGCTGCAGGCCCAAAATTAACTGAGGAATTAACTGGGGAATCTGTAGGGAACAGAGGCTTCTAGAGAGCTCGGGAGCCTGAGCCAAGCAGATCTCACCCATTCTCCCCAAGCCAGCCAAGCAGAGCTACACGCAACAAGACTGGCAGTAAGAAAACGTGTTCTAGAAACCTCTTTTGCAAAGTTCCCTCCCTCTTACTTCAGATCCATGCAGTGCCCAGTGGGCACCCCTTGCCACACTGCCTTGCAGGGCTTCAGAGATACCCCAAGCACGAAAAACACCACGGCTTCAGGGAAGAGAGGGGGCAAGGTTAGCCAGGAATTCAGTCTATGTCTCTTCTCATGCACATCAAAGCTTTTCTGGTGCTGCTCTTCAAAGCCAGCAAGCACAGCAGTAATCCCAGCTGCTGCTGGGGGTCTGCCCATGGAGACCCTGTGGGTTGGGCATTCCAGCCCTTCAATCAGTGCTCAGATACAGAGCAAGAGAGAAACTCACGCTGTGGGGAGCCCGCTCCAGCTGTCCCCTTCAGGAGGTTGCTGGGGTTTCCTGCAGAGGACCAGCAAGGATCCAACTTCCTTCTCACACCTACCACTTGTAGGACCCCAGCAGCAAGCTCTGCCCCCCCCAGAGAAGCAGAGGAGAAATCCCACAGCACCCAGGCTGTTCCCAGAGTGCTGTGCCCCACGCTCCCACCTTGATGGGTGCAGACAGCCGGGCACCCACACAGGAGCAGAGAAAGAAATGACCTACTACTGCCTCCTCTTCTGTTCTGCAAACAGGGAAGCCTTTATAGCTGATGGGACACATGGGAATGTGTCCCAAAATGGACAGAAGGACAATGCTGCTGGAAAGACCACATCCATCAGACGAGGAGTAAGGAGGCAAAGTGCCCCTGCTTCCCAGAAGACTTGTTCATGAGCAGCCACATGGTGACTCCTCACATGAACATGTCATCGTAGCCTGGAGGGGGAAGGTGGTCAGGATCTGGCCTGGAAAGAAATTCAGAGCAGAGTCAAACAAATGTGAGAGCTCAGGCCTGCAGCAATACAGATGAGCTGGGATCCAGCAGTAGGCTGGAAGCAGCTGGAATACCAGCATGGCCAAGGACCTACCCGGGTCGCCCAACTCCTAAGGGGCCAAAGGGGTCAAATCTGGCGCCTGGTGGAACAGCTCCTGGGGGAAGCCGGCCTGGGATGCCTGATGATGGGTCAATGCCAGACAGTGGGACACCAGAGTGGAGAGGATCCACAATCATTCCCCCACTCCGACCTCTGGAGAGAGAAAAGGCAGAGAAAGAGATGAGATTGGCACTGGAGAGAACTGAAAAAATGCTGAGCATGGGAGCACGGGGTTAACATGACACATGGGAAGGAAAGCTCCCAGGACCAGCCAGTGAGCAGCCCATGGCAGAAAGACAGAGAGCCCTGCAGAGAATCCCAGAATTGTTTGAGTAGGAAGGGACCTCAAAGCTCATTTCATTGTAACCCCTTGCCACAGTCAGGGACATCTTCGATTAGACCAAGTCGTCCCAAGCCCCATCCAATCTTAAACACTTCCAGTGATGGTACAGCCATAGCTTCTCTGGACAGCCAGAGGTCTGGGGTCTCATCATCCTCACAGGAAAGAATTTCATCCCAATATCCAATCCAAGCTGGCCTGTTGTCTGTGGGAAACCATTCCCCTTTGTTCTGTCTCTTCAGGCCCTTTTATAAAGTCCCTTTCCAGCTCTCTTGGAGCCCCTCTGGGCACTGTAATGTGTTCTAAGGTGTCCCTGAAGCCTTCTCTTCTCCAGGCTGAGCAGCCCCAGCTCTCTCAGCCTGTCTCCACAGCAGAGGTGCTGGCTGTTCCCTCAGGAAGCACCAGACCTGCTGGTCCTTGCTGCAGACCCATGTTCCATCCCTGCTTTCCGTCCTGCCCTGCAGTGTTGCAAGAGCCAGCTGGGTTCCCACAAGGCCTTTCCAAAGAGCTGCCTGGAAGTCATTTGCTGACCATGGCGGCTCCTCAGAGCTGCCCCACACTGCGAGTGCCATTCCTCACAGTCGGCTTTGTGCAAATGCGGCTGGAGCCTCCGGACACCACTGCCTTCACACAAGTCATTAACAACCGTGCTAATGAGTTCCATTAGGCCACAACAGCTGCCCAAAGCGCCCCAGGACAGCCAGGTCCCATGAGCATATTCCTGGGAGTCTGGGTCTCCAGCCCCAGCACTGGCAGGTGTCAGCACACGAATCTGCTTCCATTTACCATCTTTTTTGGACATTTACAGAGAAATCTCTGATGAAGGGCTGAAGGCAGCAAGAGAAACAGGGACACCCTCCCCCCCAAATAAATCCCTCTCCTGGTGCAATCACGTTTCCATCCAGTCTCCCCAGCTCCAGGCCTCTCTTTCCAGCTGTGCAGGGACGTTTTTAGCTGTCCCTTTTCTAGCCAAACCCATGGAGAAACAAGTCTTGCAAGAGAGGAAAAAATGCCATCCCCACAGGAGTGGTTCCAAAGAGGAGTCTCCTCTGGGCTGCAGGACACTCCACAATGACACCACAAGCTGGTTATTGTCTGACTGTGTGCTTTTAACTGGAGTGGAAGATGACAGGTTCTCCTTGCCTGACCAAACCAAATATCGAGGATGTTATCTGTGAAGCTCAGCCCAGCCTATGCCCAGGCTTTCTCCAAGTGCCTCAGACAGCTGGGAGGCTTGTGACAGGACTTGAGAATCTGTGAACTCGGCTTTCAGCCTCCCCTTCTGCAGACTGCTGGGCTGGAGACACAGCAGCTGGTAACGGTTTAAATTAGAGGCTTACATTCACTTAACGATGTATTCAGCTTTGATTTACTGCAGGAATTACTGTGTGTTAAATGAATACAAGCTGATTATTAAACAGTCACAGATTGCAACCTATCATCTATGCAACAGACGGGATCTTATTACGATATTAAAACCATATTGAGCTTTAGCAACTGTCAATTGGTCCCTCACAATTTGCACTGAGCAACTGCCCCCACTCACAGACACTTGGCTGGTACTGTTCCAGTGGTCTCCAACCACCCCACATCTCCCAAAGGCAGAGCAGGGTGTGCTTCAAGAGCCATACTCACCCCAAAGGGTTCAGGTCTTCTCCACCAACAGCAAAGGGACTCAAGGGGGAAGGCCTGAAACAGAGGACACAGCAAAATGCTCAGGAAGAGCAGAGAAGCTGTGTGGAGCTATGCCCATGGGTGCTCTCCCATGGCAAACAATGCAGCACCTGGAGGGCCCTGGG
Organism: Polioptila caerulea; assembly: GCA_013397295.1. Taxonomy (NCBI): domain Eukaryota; kingdom Metazoa; phylum Chordata; class Aves; order Passeriformes; family Certhiidae; genus Polioptila; species Polioptila caerulea. The sequence continues at coordinate 39,387 of VYXF01008056.1, read as the reverse complement.
ATCTGTGGGACCCTGCATGAGAGGACTGCCACTGGGAGCATTCCCTGCTCCAGGGCGTCGCTGGATGAGGACATTGTGTGGCAACAGCTTGCTGAGATAAAGGGAGCCCTGTCATTACCCCTGTTGTTCCCACTGCTTGGAGCAGGTGCTGTCCATGGAGTTTCCATGTCAGGGGATCCCTAAACAGTGCTGGGTTAGGCCAGGCTCTCCAGCATGTCCTAGCCAGAGACACAGTCCCACTTCTAGGAGTGTGGGGACAGTGGGGTGGTGGGCCTGCAGTCAGCTGGCACATCTCCCTGTCAAAAACCCATGCCAGTAACATGGTCTGAGAGCACTGCCCAGCTCCAGCCTGTCTTCCCAGGCCTCTCCATGGAGCCTCTTGCATCCTGAGTGGCAGCAGACAGCAGTGGGGTGACACACAAGGCAGAAGTCACAGCTGGACCCAAGAGATGGCAGAGCTACTGCAGTGTCTCTTGACTTCCAGCCAAAGGGGATCACAGTGTGTGTGCAAGAGGAGGGAACCTGCCTGCCATGTACAGAGGATGATGGAAAGGGCCAGGAAGGGATGGCAAAGCAGATGCCATGTGTCCCTCTACCCAGCATTGCCAGCAATGGTTCCAAGGGCAAAGTGCAGTCAGGAGAACAGGAAGTCTTGCACCCCACCCTGGCTGAGTGCACCTCTGGTATCCCTCCCAAAAGCTGCTCAGCCACAAAATGGCACTGTCCTTCCTACTGGTGTCCTTGCTCTGCCAGCCTCGATGGTCCCTCACCTCCCAACCCCAGCCCCTGCCTGTTCCCCCCTGGGTCTGTCAGTCCAACACACAGCTCCAGAACAGCCTATCCCTCTCCAGCAATCAAATCAAACCCAACTGTCCAGGCTGATCCAGCTGGGGAAGGGCTGCATCCTTTCCACTCCCCATCCCACATGTGCAAGATGGGGACCTGAGATGTAGTTTGGGGAGCTGTGCCAGGACCACATCCCCTCTAACAGAGGGATCTCAGCACCCACACACTCTGTACTCACCTCGATGGGGCCCTTGTGCCCATCGGCTGCCGGGGAGGGAGCCGGAGCGGGTTCTCATCCCAGTGCATGTCCTCTTTGGACTCAGGCTCCTTCCCAGCCTTTCCTGCAGGGGCCCCGAGGGGAGCAATGATGCCTGAAGCAATTCTTGTCCTCAGCTCCTCGGTGTTTTTGTACACCCTGCAGCACAGAGAGGGAAGGCAGTGGGGTGGGGTGGCCATGGCAGCAGGACATGGGGTGCTGCAACAGGCACGGGGAGGGGACAGACAAGCCCAAAGTGTCCCTGGCACAAAACATGTCCCCCACTGGCAGCACACAGGGGACAGAAAGGGGTAACAGCATACAGGAGCACTAAAGTAATTTCCCCCTTTCATATGGGCAAGGTGCCACTCAGCCACTCCCTTCTGCTCTAACCCAACCAGTTTGCACTGGAGGAAAGCACATGACACTGTGGATGTGGCTGAAGCTGTCACACTCCTGGGCAGCATCCCCCCAGCACAATGCTCTGGAAATAAATGTGCTGGCCTGGCCTGTTCCCAGGTGGAGTGGCCCTCCTGTGGGCTCCAACCCATGATCCCACTTTCCTCTATATCTCTTGTGCCAGTGGAGAGGAAGGCAGGGAACAGAATTCTGGCTGCATTTTAGGGCTGGCCTGGTTTTGTACTGGGGAATATAAGTCCTCCAGCTCCTCCCAACATGATTTCCACCCCCCTTTCCATGCCAGTAGGATATTTGCTCTTGCAGAAAATACCAGGAAACTGAGATTACTTGTGGAAATCGTCCAGGTGCTCCGGGTTGATGTAGTCGGCCACTGCCAAGGTCACATCTGCCACCCTCTGAGAGCTGCGATCCTAGAAAAACACAGGTAAAGCAGAGTGAGAAGCCTGGCAGAGCTGGGAATGAGGGACAGAAAAGTTACAACAGCCCCAGGCTTGAGATACAAGGAATAGGGCTCACCTGCTTCTTGCCATGTCCCTGTGCTGTGCCTGAATCCCCAGGAGCAAACCCCAGTGTACAGCAAGATTTTCCCTGCTCCCTCTCCCCAGATCAGGCTGCAAATTGTGAAACCCTGAACAAAGCCACCTGGAGCAGCTGCTTGTTGGGGGCTGCAGAGAAGTCCTGAGCTGGGAAAGAGACAAGCAGGGCAGCTCCTGTGCTGGAGTGTTCAAGGCCAACTGTCCCACTGCCCTGACACAGCCAGGGTTTGACCAGCTTCATGCTGGGCCACATCTGACACAAAAACACCCCCTGGGTCTGCCCCATCCTGAGGGACAAACACCACTTCCAGGCAGAACAAGCAAAAGCCAACATTTAAGAAATTGCCCCTGGTGTTCTTTTCAGCCAAAGGACCCCAAACCCACAGGGGCCACATGAGTGCTCACCATGACATTGAGGATCATACTGCCCTCCACCATGATGGCCTTCAGCAGCAGCTCATGGGCATCATCTGTGGACTTGTAGCGCAGTGCATACACCTCCTTGTTGGCCTCCCAGCCGGCGGGCAACAGCTCTGACTTCCTTTCATCAGGACCTGGCTGCAATGGAACGGACAGGCTGCTGAGACCCTGCCTGGGCCGGGAGCCCACCATGACCTCCTAGAGCTGGGAGTCTTGTCTTGGCCGCACAGGGGGATCCAGGAGGGAACTGAGGTTTCTGGGAAGGGATCCCTCAATGCTTTCCAGGTTTTGACAGCACAAGCAGGACTTAGTTTCCTACAGGCTGGCCCTGCCTGCTTGCCAGCCTCCCACAGCAGCCCTGTGCTGGAAGAGAACACAACCACTCTTTGCTGAGCAGGAGGAAATCACAAAGACCCAGATTAGGAGACAATGCTCTTCCCTCCAGACACCTTTCACCTCCACAGCATGATACGGAGCTGTCTGGGGCATGGGGGAATGCTGTCATTATGTCTGTCCCAGCTCCACATCAGTGCTTCTGGAGGGCCTGCTTTATACTGTCCGCTCCTATGGTACAGGGGAGAGTCCTCTGCTGCGACAGTGCCCTGCATCTCCCATTATCCCCCAACACCATACCAGGCATTCTCCCAACACCCATTAGGATCCCAATTCACTAGACCCCCATCTTAGCACTGGGTCCAGAACTAGACTGCCCCACTCTCTAGCGCAGAACTAGACTGCCCCAGTACATTTCCTCCCCTGGACTGGACACCTCCCTTTTAATACAGAGCTCTGCCTCACCACCAAGCTCCACCTAGTACTATACTAACTCTCTTCCCGGAGTCATACTGATCGCGCCAGCATCAAGATCTCCCGTCCTGCGACATCCCACAGACCACCCTCAGCATCAGGGCCCTCGGTGCCTCCAGTACCGGGATCCTCTCAGCACC
>VYXF01008056.1:20209-35627 GCA_013397295.1 Polioptila caerulea | reverse complement strand
CTCGTCCGCACGGCGCCGGCGAGCGGTGCTAGGAAAGGCCGAGGCTTCATCGCGGCCTACTAGGCCTCCGCGGCGGCGCAGCGCGGCTCGGCCCGTACCTGGTCGCCGATACACAGGCAGCGGTAGCCATGCCGAATCAGCTCCCAGTGGATGCCGCAGACCAGAGCGTTCTGCGGACGGGAGATGGCGGGCCTTGCCCAGGCGTACAGCGGCTCCAAACCGGCCATGGCTGCTCCGGGCCGGGGCGGAGCCGCGGCCGCACCGCCCCTCACTAGAGGGCCCCCGTCCGCTGCGCTGGGTCCGAGCCGCCTCCTGCGGCCACGGGGCTGCTGACTGTTTGTTGTGCTCTGCACTGCTGAGCTTCTTGGAGTTCTGGGGTTGGTTTCGGGCCCCCCAGGGCAGGAAGGACATTGAGAGGCTGAAGCGTGTCCAGAGAAAGGAATGGAGCTGGGGAAGGAGATGGAGCACCAGGAGCAAACGGGGAGCTGGGGGGACTCAACGTGGAGAAAAGAAGGTTCAGAGGGGACCTTCTCTCTCTCTACAACTGCCTGACAGGAGGGTGCAGCCAGGTGAGGCTCCCAGGGAACAGGGACAGGACAAGAGGAAACAGCCTCAAGTTGTGCCAGGGAACGTTTACTTAGGATATTAGGGAAAATTTCTTCACCAAAAGGATTAGTGGTGAAGGCACTGTCCAGCTGTGCTGGGGCAACAATTGGACTCAATGATCTAAGCTGGCTTTTCCAGCCTAAAGGATTGCATGATCCTCTGAAGGATCAGCCCAGCACCATCCAGCTCCAAGTTTGTCACTTCGAGCCTCCTTCCCTGCTCCTGGCTCTTTCTTGTCAGCAGAAAAGCATTTTGAGTCCATGCAGGGTCTGCTTGTGCTGCCATAGCAAGCCTTCATGCTGACGCCAAAGAGACCAAAGCACCAAACAGACATTGATGGGTTTATTTCATCCCTTCCATAACTCTCTTGTCTGGGTCACAGTGCTTATAACACCTACATTCTATTAAAGTTGCCATTGAAAGGCATTCAGGGACTTTTTTTCTTTGCCCCTGGGCCAGAGCCAGTGTCCTCAGTGTGGCTGGCAGGAGGCTGGGGCTCGGGACAAAGCCAGGGAACACCATCATCTGCTGCTTTCCTAATCTGAGCTTCAGCTCCTTGGGGGATGCTCATCTTGACTTCATTATGCGTCAATTAATTAACTTGCACTGCTCGCTCTTTCCATTTCCCTCTCAAGAAGTCACTGAGGCTGAACAACCGACCACAGCCTGACAGGTCCCATGGGAATCACCACCAGGAGACACCACACCTCCTGCCATACTCCGCCACTCCTTTCTTCAGGGAAGACAGCTGGACTCATCAGAAAGGCTGCTGTGGATATTCCACAGGGCCAGGATTTCAGCACAGGAACTCCATGAGAGAGGCATCGGATGGGGATGAGTTGGGAACAGCAGGAAATGCCTCAGCCTGAGCTTCTCCATTGCTGAGATGTGATTCAGAGCAGCAGCAGCATTTCCACCCCATGGCTCGGCTCACTCCGGGCAGCAGCTGTGGTTTCAGGCTTTGATGGCATCCACATTTCACTTTCCCAGCACAGCCCAGCCCTGGGTGGGCCAGGAGCCTCCCAGTGGCTCCATTTGAATGCCCACTTCCAAGGCAGAGTTTGAAACCTGATCTGGAATCCTGTATCCCACTGCTGCTATTGGACTCCTCCTACGTTCCACAGGTTCCTTCAGGTGCAGGAGCACAGGGTATTTGGGATCAGTAGCCTCAGAAGCTGTCAGTATGTCAGCAGGATCACACCAAAGCTCTTCTGAGTGCTTGCCAAGCTTTCTGTTTCCCATCCAAATTTCTGCCATCCCTGTTCACCCACCATCCGCTCCCCGTCCTCTTACCCCTCACTACCTGCTCCCATCCAGCACTCAGCTTGTCCTACTGTGGTCTCACCTCCATGTTCATCCTTAATTTATTTTCCCACACTGTGTTGTATCAGCTGCCCTGGACCACTCTGGAGAAGTGACTTTTGGTGCCAAGTCCCCCTTGACCTGGTCAACCCCTGCCTGGGCACGACAGGGAGGAAAGCAGAATGCCACCATGCATTCCCTCACCACGGGACCCTCCTGGGAGCCAGGCCTCTGCCATACCTGAGCCCGTGTCCCCAGGGCTGACTGCCACTACATCAAAGCCGTTATTCCAGCACCCATGGTGCCATGCTGGCCCACATTGCCTGACTCCCCGTTGTCTCCTGCCTCTGCTCCCGTGCTTCACTCACTCCGTGGCTCATTGATGATGAAAACCACTGGCCACATGAAAGCAGCCCCCTAATGTGAGTTAGGGGCCTGCGAACTGCGTGGGAGGTACGGAGAGCCCGGCCCAGCGAGAATCAACAGCCAAGGCACTAACGAGGTGGTGAGGATTGCAGAGCTGGCGCAGTTGTGCTGCAAGGCGAGTGTGTCAGGGCGGCTGCCAGGCACGCTGGTGCCGTCGTTGGAGCAGCCATGTCCTTTTTGTGACTGCTGCAGCCTAGCTGGGAGCAGGAGCGATGCTGTGAGAGCTGAGCGAAGCCCTCAGAGCAGCCAATGCCCCGATGCCTCACACGTGTTCATGACGATTCATGCCCAGCTCTTGCACCAAGGAAGCTGCCCTTGGCCATTTTCCTCCCTCTTTTACCCAGGACCGTGATCTGCAGCGATCTGCTCCCTGACAGAGCATGGATAGGGGTGTTGTCCCAGGGGAGGCAGTAGCTGGAGCTATCCCAGCCAGACGGCGGTGCTTGGAGCAGGTAAAAGGCTCCATCAGCCGGGGTCACCTCCGTCACACAAACCGCAGTCTCCCCTGACCTTCATACTTTCCCACTGCCTCACTGCTCCCATTGCATGCGCCCACTGTGGTGTCGTAACGAGCAGAAGAGGAAACAGATTTCCCAACCGCCCGCCCCGCTGGCAGCCCATGAGCCCTCTGTGCTGGGAATGGCAGCCAGCACGGCCAGGGCAGCTGGCTCACCCCTGTGCTGTGCTGTGCCTGCTGGGTATGACCCGGAATCTCACAGGAGAAGGCAGAGAGGGGCTGTGGATAATCCCTGGCTGATGTTCAGGTGTTGCAGGCTGCTGCTTCCCTCGGGGTCAGCTTGCTGCTGCTCCTCTCCCATGGATGGGAAAGCCCCCCCATGCATCCCCCAGTGTGAGCAGGGCCAGATGATGGATGGCACCGCCATGTTTTCTACCAGAATCCCTGTCCTGCTCCATGCAGGCAGCAGTTTCCTAACACACAGTGGGAGGGAAAGATGGGATCCCCTGCTGCATAGCAGGGAGAGCCAGCAGCGCTGGAGTAGCTCCTCCACAATTTGCTCAGTGCCTCAGGGCTTATTGGCTCAGAAGGAGCCACCTGATTGTGACTGAAATCACCAGTGGGACGTGGACCGGGGCAGGGGTTCCTGGAATGGGCTTTACCCCTCACTGCCATCATTGCCTTGAGAGGGGAGGTAGTCACTCCATGAAAATTTGGCCTCCCCTTCATTTCCCCTAAATTCAATTCCAGGGAAAGATGACACTGAGGCAGGAGAAAGGGGTTTTTTCAACGGGGAAGAAATGCAAACCACATGCAGGCAGGCTCGGGCAGGAGGAGGGACTGGGGCTGCGAGAGCCGGCGCTCAGCAGCGACCCCCGAGCTAAAGTCAATTAGTGCTTCAGGACTCCAAACACGCCTGAGTGCTGCGCTTCGAGCAGGCGTGATCCCTGTCGGAGAGAGGCTGCCAGTAGGGTTTGAAAATAATTAGGAAATCCAGAACCCCAGTGCTTCCCAGAAAAGCCTGTTAGTTCTGCGGTGGAAACCTTGCTTGCAGGGAGTGCATCGCACAAACAGAGTCGTGACTCATCAACTGGATGGAGCTAAACTCCATTTTTTGAAGGTCATCATGCTCAAGTCCTAATGAGCTTTATCCTTGGTAGGGTTCCTATGCCCCCGCTGTCGACCTGAATTCCAGGGATGCCCAGCATATCTGAGAGTAATGGAGGACAGTTTCAGGGTATGAATTTCATCTAGAGACACCAAGAACTTCCAAGAGGGCAGTGGTGATGGGGAAACTGAGGCACAGAGGGTTCAGACCACCAGCCCACTGCCTCCAGCCAGAGCCTGCGCCCCACCAACCCCATCCTTGCAGGCTGGGTGGACACTGCCAACCCCTGCTCTTGGGGGATCTCAGCTGTGAATCCGAGCAGTCCAGGACAGCCTTGGAGGAACAAAACAAGGCAATCAATCACCCTTGCTTCATCCCGCCCCAGTCTGCATTGTGCAGAGCCTGAGGGACTCCACATCAAAGCAGGAGCAGCTGGCTGCCGGGGTGTCCCAAGCTGGCTGCCGGGGTGTCCCAGACGGGCAGCGCCCTGCCCACGGGCTGCCTGTCTGCACTGCCCACACGGGCTTGGCCTCTGCTCAGTGCCTGAGCCCCGGCAGCAAAGCCGGGATGCAGCGCCGCTCCCTGCTCCGAGTACAGAGGGAGATGTCCGAGGTCACGGCGGCTGCAGAGAGCACCAAAGGTGGGGCTGCATGGATGCGGGGACACCACTGTAGCATTCCAGGGCTGGCAGCACCTTCCCTCTGCAGGGGCGAGCAGGAGGTGGCATTGCATATGGGGGAAGAGCCAGTCCCATCCCAAGCTGATCCTGGAGCTGCGGGAAGCCTGCAGAGCAAAGCCTGCTCCTGCCGCGCAGCTCCCGCTATCCTCACAAGACCCTTTTCTTTGCAGTTCCTTCCATGCCACACGGCGGGCACTTCCCCCAGGCTGCAGCCCCAGCGCTGCTGCAGACAGTACATTAATTTTTGGATGTCTTTTGCAGCTCCCCAGCGTTTGTCCCCATCCCAGGCACGCACGGCTGGGATGAGGCAATGTTCTTGGGGAGTATTGGATTCCCGACTGGTGGGGAATATTCCTTGATGAATCTGGTCCAGCATGCTGCCCGGTGGGGCTGGGGATGGTGATGGGATGCAAGGGGTCCAGTCGTGGTGGGCTGAGCTGCACCATGGTAAACCAGCAGTGTTGACCATATGGGATGGGGCACCTGGGCAAGGGAGAGCATCTGGGTCCCCCTGGACAGCGCTGTGTGTGGGTACAGCAATTTGGGTACAACCCTCCAGATAACCCCTGTTTTCCCTCTGGCTCTGCCCTGTGACCACAGCATGGGGCAGAGCAGGGAGGACACGTCTCTGGCAGCCTGCAGGACACACGTGCCCATGGTGGGTAACAATTGACATTTTTTCCAGTTCGTTAATTAAAACACAAAACAAAAGTCACTAAAGTGTGAGGCTGGGTGTTTACAGGGAAAATTCCTCTTCAGGTGCCAGGTTTATTAATAGAAGAGGAAAAAAACAAGGGGGAGAAGCAGGGCCACAGCTGGACAAGGAACATCTGGGAAATATATGCTTTTGTGGGGGTGGATGGTGTTGGGTGTGTGTGTGGGATGGGGGTGTGAGGATGGGGGTGCAGTAAGCACCCGTATCCCCTCACCACCAAGCCCCCAGGATGCTGAGTGGCCGTGGGGAAGCCATGCCGTGGGCATTGCTGTGAGGCAGGAGGTTCCCAGCTCTCCCTGTGGGACCCTGGCAGGGCTTGTTCAGATCCTTTGAAGTTTTCCCCATTAACTGCCACAAACTGGTCAGGATCCAGGCTGATGGAGCAGGACACGCTGTCAGCATTGCCATCAGAGCTGGAGCTGCCGGGACACAAGAAAGACATGCTCAGCCAGGGTTCATGGTGTGAAGTTTGTGGCAGCAAAACCCCCCTGGCTGCTTCAAGCTGCCCCCAGGAGTGCAGGGACTCCCAGCAGTGTTGGGGGGTGGCAGAGCTGTGCCCCCCAGACCCACATGCCACCCACCTCTGCCAAGTGCCTGCACACAGGCTGGCATTTGCACTTCCATATGTGACACATTAGGATTTGTTTAGAAGCCCTTTATTGTCATATTTTGTTCTTTATTTCCTACAAATTCAATTTGCTGAGGGATATGTGTGGATTGTGAAATTATTTTGAGAATAGTTCCTCTGGGTTTTTTAATTTCCTTTGTGTTAAATTTTTACAGTGTTTAAAAGGCTATGAAAAATTATATGGTACCAAAAAAAAAAAAAGTAAAACCCAATTTAAAAAAAACCAAAAAAAAAACCAGGAGGGCAAAAATCCAGGGAGGAAAGGAGAACCCAAGAAGGGTTGGTGCTGTGGGTTGGTGCTGGGACCAGGCCCTGCCGCCTCTGTCATGGCAGGCGCCGGGGATGGTCTGGCACTGATGGCCCCTCCTGCTCCCACTTCATCCTGGATGGAAAACCAGGCTGGGAGAGATGTGGCCACTGCCTGAAAACGGGTGCCAGAGTGGGACCTGCCATTTGCTGAGGCCTGGATGATTGTGGTTTTTCCCACCACTCAGCCTTTCCCTTTCCCTTGCTCTCCATATGGGAGCAGGACACAGATGCTTTGCACAAGGCCGTGGGGCTCCACTGAGCCCCTGCCTGCCTTTCCAACCCCTCGCAGTCATTTGGTGCAGACATAAAAGCCCACGGCCACTCTCAGCAAGAAATTCCTGACAAGAAAATCTTTGAATTATTCCCAAGCTGTGACTGTGGAAAGTCAGGCTGGCTCCCATGAAGGGCTCCACAGCTTGGAGGCATTAGGGACCCCTTTTGCTTCCAGGGCGATGGCCAGTCGGGAGCCACCCTCCTGCCCTCTGTCCCCTATGCTGGGTGTTTCCAGCTTCTTCAAATCACAGACACATTTTTCATCTCCTTATTTCTACCATTGTCATTGTCATTGTTCCAGGCTGGTGCAAATTGGGAACTGGCCGTGCACTGACACTGCTGCTCCCTTTGCCCACAGCCGCCCTTGTCCCCAGAACCAGCAGGAGGGCCCATTTCAGGGATGGGGATGGTACTGCATCCTGCTGCCAGTCTCCCAGGGGCTTTTGCACGTTGGTCCATGCTCCTGACTGCATGCTGCATCCTGCCTCTCTCCAACATCATTTCCCCTTTGCAGCCTGCCTGAGGGCTGCTTGGAGAAGGGTACAGGAAGTGTGCTGGTGTCCGGTGAAGTTCTGGCTGAGACACCCCCCAGTGTTTTGAGGGGGCTCCTGGGGCCTCAGCAGCACTGAGGAGGTGGCTGGAGGCTTTGGGAATGATAAAATCATCCAGTTCCACCTCTCTTGCCATGAGCAGGAACATCTTCCACCAGACCATACTACCTGGCCTTTGACTCATCCAGGGACTGAGAAACTCAAACCCAGCAGCACCCCCAGCCTAAAGGGGCCAGGGACAAGGACTCCCCTTTGCAGTGCCAGGGTGCCCAACTCTTACCACAGCTATGCAGGATCTGTAGGGTGGTTGGTGCCTCTCAGCACCAGGGAAGGGAGATGATGTGGAAAATAATTATGCAACAGCATTTATCCATTATTAACGTGGAAACAGAAGAATTCAGTGAATGCGTAACTTTGATCGAGAGCAAGATGCCAAGGCTGCAGAGTTGTCCAGTGCAGTAGGATGTGCCAGACAACCAGCAGCACCGACCATCTGGGAAGAATGACAGGATGTTTGAATAAGCTGAGAACAGAACAGCCTTCCAGGTTACAGGGATTAGGGGGTAGAGGGATGTATGGATGCAGGAATGTGGGGATTTGGGGGAGGCAGACATGCAGGCACCCAGAACTGAAGGGATGCAGAGATTCAGGGTTGTGGGGATGCAGGGATGCAAGTCCTGACCTGATGGTCCCTCTGCCCATCACATCCCTCTGCCATGCAAACCCTCTCCCTAACCCCAGGGTGCCGAAGCCTCCTCAGATCAGCCTCACTCTGCTCCTCTGATCCCTCCAGGGAACTTGGAAAAATGATGGAGGAGGATTGCTGAAAAGATCCCAGCTTTTGATCTGTTCTAGGAAAAGAGAGGCCACACCAAGAACTTTCTGAAATTCCTTCCTGAAGCCTTGGCTGGGAGCCGCTGCCGCTTTGCTGAGACATTCAGACCCTGGCAGCGCTGAGGCTTGAGCCTGGCCTGGCCACGCCATCCTGCCTCTTCCCAGCACCCAGGTTTAGGGAGCTGCAGCCTTGGCCAGGGCTCTCTGCTCCGACCTGTGGCCCTGTGCAGGTGTCTGGGTGTGGAATCTCCCTGCCAGCCACCTCCTGGCTCCTCTTTGCCCCTAGAGTCATGAGGTGGTGGCTTCTCCAGGCCACCAGCATTGCTTTCCCCGCCACATGCTGGCAAATTCCTTTCACATGAACAGGAAATACGAATTCTCCTCTTCTCTTTGTTTTTTCAGGAAAAAAAAAATGTTAAAAAAAAATAATCTAATCAAATGCTGTTTGTTTGTGGTCTCAGTGATCTCCAGTTGTTTCGTTGAGGCTCAATGAAATGCCATTGGGATGGCCAAGGACAGGGACACTCCAAACCTGCTGCAAACCCAGGTGCTCCCAGCCCTGCCATTGCCGGCAGAGCTGGGGCTCATCCCCATGTGGGGATAGACAGCCCCAAGGCTCCCCTGAAACTGGGGGCACTGGAGCCAGAACTGGTTTGGCTGATGGAACCATTGCTGGCCCTGCTTCTGTAAGGCTGGCTGGGAGAGTGTGGGAGCACAGGGTTTGTTGTGTGGTCTTCCAGGAGGGCTCAAATTAACAAGCCAGCATTGTTAAACAGCTCAAAACATCAGTAACCTTTAATTATCCCCTTTTCCTAAGGGAGGAGGCATTTTGCACCTGGGGAGGCCATGCCACACATCACTCTTTCATCACAGTATGATGGGATTTTTCCTCAGTGCTGATGTCTGGAAGAAGCCCTGCTCCAGGCCCACAGTGGAAAAACACTGCTATGCCAGGACCCTGGAAATCCCCATCCATGGGAAGTGCTGCTGTGATCCTCGCAGGACTCCTATTCCTGGGTATGGCCCAGCACAGGAATATCTCTCCTCCTGCACAGAACTGATGCAGGTATATTCCCTGTCTCCAGGGGAACTCTGAGCAGCATCAGTTCTCTTGGGACTGGAATCACACTTTGCACCCCAGAGCACCCCTAGGCCAGGGCTGGGACCTCAGCAGGAGGGATCCTCTGCCTACAGGAATGTGCTGGAACTTCCCTACTGCAATGGATGGCCGAGTTGGTTCTGTTGGGAGCCTTCCAGACAGCCAGGGAAGAGTGGAGATGGATGGAAAGAGCTGAGGGCACCAGGTCCATGATGTCTCTCCATGTTGTGGTTGCCTCAGAACCGAGACAGAGCTCTCTCCTGTCCTGGGGAGCCTTGAACCCCCAAAATGCTGTGGGAAGGAGAGGCGGCAGCTGAGAGCGCCTGGAGTGCGTGTGGGGTGCGGAGGAGGCTGGGGATATTTGGAAATGTTCTTTTTCTGCTTTCATGGTGCGGCATGCATTTTTTACTTCATTTAATCTTTTTTGCTCAAATTCCCAAGTGAAGAATTCTTTCCATGAGCCAGAGCCTCCTGCCACGGCTTTGCGCCCGGCCATGGCACTGGGGACCAGTTGGAGACCATGCCCCTGTATCCCTCCTCCAGCTGCAGCAGCACGGATGCTCAGAAGTGGGCATGAGACTCAGGGCACCCAACTGGCACCCTCTCCATCACTGCTTCAGCTCCACTGTCCCACCCTAACCCCCTTTTCTCCCCACTCCTGCGATTTGGTGCTTTTTGGGGTGATGAACCTCCTCTGTGTGCTTTCAGCGGGAGCTGCCCACAACCCATTTTAAACAGTTCAGGCTTTGTCTTTATTCCAGCTCCTGAAAATTGAATTTGTTAGTGGCATAAACAGGATATAAAAGACTGAAAAAAACCAAAAAGGAGACGGGAACATATTTCTCCATGTCTTTTCCTTCAACCTCTGAGGACCATATCTGCTGGTACTCCTGAGTGTTAGTCAGACTGCTGATGGCAAACAGGCCCTGGGGACGTGCTTTTTCCAGCAACCCAGGATACTCCTGATCCTGGATTTTTTAATACAAAGGACACAATTTTTGCTCTTTTCCTTTTTTTTCCCCTGGTGTTCTCCAAACTAATGGTGGTTTATGGTGCTCTTTGACGTCAGCCACAAATGGGGCTGCCAGGTGGTAATAATTTTCCTGAATGTCGGCTAAATACAATTATCACTCCATTTTCACTTCAGAAATATTAAAGTTTGTGTTCCTCCTGTTATTAATTCTGAAAAAAAGCCTTTACAAGTCACCGTGGCACACGGCCGCCGGCCCTGGGGTGCTGGCAGCCACAATGGGGCTGGTGACCATAGTCCAGGCTGGCCCTGCTGTGCCACGTCCCTGGATTGTTCTGGAGGGGAGGGATGGCAGGCAGTGCCCTAGAGACCCAGGGACAGAGCCAGGAGTTGGGATGTCAGCAGGACTGAGGATGGATCCTGAGGCTGGGAGGGTGAGGAGGGACTCACTGTGGGAGACCCAAATTCCAGTTCCTGTGGACCACGAATTTAAATCGGGTGTTTCCCAACCCTGTGCCAGCACTGCAGGGTCCATCAAAGGACAAGCTCCTAGACACGCTGTTTCCTCCTGGCTTGGTGTCCAAAGCATGAGCACATCCCTGCAGCTTTGGCCAGGGCAGGCAGGAGCTGAGGAGCCGCTGGCTTTTGTCACGGAATGATCACATCCTGCTGCCAAGAGGGGTCCATGAGGGTTGGGATGCTGCAAAAGCCCAAGTTCAGCTGCAAACAGAGGACTCAGGGCAGTTCCCAGAGCTGAGACACTGGGGTTGGATTATCAGCAAAATGGCTTAAAAGTAAACTTGGAGACAAAGCCACCATCACAGCCTTCAGTGGTCGAGTCTCAGCTGAGTGATGCCAGCACCATCATCAGGTTCTCAGCCCTGGCACAAGCTGAGATGCAGGTACAGCCACATATCCCATGTTTTCGTTCCCTGAGGGCACGCAGATGGGCATCCTGCTTGCCTTCCACTGCCCAGAGTCACCTCAGCCTCTCACCACATCCCCTGACTGGGAGCACATGCCCTGAGAGCTGCAGCTGTGGCAGGGCATGGGCAGGTCAGGGGCAGGGCTGGCTGTGGGCACAGGAGCCACGACTGCAGCGGCTGCCTCCACATCCCTCCCTGGGCTCTGTGGTTGTGGGGGGAATTTTCCCCAACCCCAACCAGCAGCCTGCTCAAAGCCTTTGTCTTCTGCTGAATTCCAGCTGGTGAGAGTCATCCACCAGAGTCAGAGGATTTACCCTCCTGGGGAATGATGTGCAAGAGGGAACCATGTAGTCACATTAAAATTATTTGAAAAAGAATGGGACTTCTGAGTGCTGTCTCACGTGGAGCCAGGAACATCCATCTGACTGATGCTTCCATCTGTCTTTCTCAATAGTTTCCTTAAATAGTCCAAATATAAAAAAAAAAAATCTATTGGAATTTGGCATATATGGTTCTTAGGAGAATAGAAGAGGGCCAGATACTAAAATACCACTGCCTCACTCCCTTCCAGTAACAAACACATGATTTTCATTGCAGGGAAGGCAGAGGCAGCCGATAGTCACATCTGGCACAGAGGAGGATGCTACATGGTCACTGATGCTTTGGCTTTGCTGGGAGAGCAGGCTGTGCCCAGGCTGAGGGGTCCTGTTGGGCACAGCAGCAGCACCCCACTCATCTGGGGATACAGCAAAGGAATCTGCAGTCCAGCTGCCCCAAACCCCAGGCTCCCTGTCCCACACTGCAACTCCCATCTCCTGCCTTTCCTTGGAGAACCCTTCCCTGAGCCCACACTGTGCACAGCCAGGGGGAGTGGCTGCAATGGTGGGAAGAGATTCTGGAGAGCTTTTCACACCATGTCTCAGTTCCTTGAAGACCTTGCCTACTGTTGCACTTACTATCACCTCCTGCCAGCTGTTCCCTGGAACCCTGCAGTGCCCACAAATGGGAATTGGTTTAGGCCTGGCTCAGTGTTGGTGACTCCTCACCACCACGTTTGCTCATTTCATCCATTCAGCTCCACTCAAGGAGCGGCGACAGATTTTCAGTGACAGAATTTCAGTGGCTCGTGTGGGATGGAGATCGATGTTGGCTTCAAGGATGGTGCTTGGTGCAAGTGCTTTCCCACAGGGATGCTGGGGGCCTTTCCCTGCCCTGGTGTCACCCACTGCTGGGGCAGAGTTGGATAAAACCTTCAACAACCCCCAGCCTTCATGTTCATCTCCTCCTTTCACCTTCTCCAGTGGCAACCGAGGTCCCAGTTCAACAGTTCATGCAGCGAGCAAGCCCATCCTCCAACCTCCCAAGGTTCTCCACATTCCACCATCCTCATCTCCTGGCTACCTGAGAGTGCTGCCCCAACACCACCTCCCCTTGGGAATCCCCAGCTCAGCCATAACCACGAGCCCGGCAGAGAGAGCGGAGGAGCCCAGTGTGGGGCCGCCGTCCTTCCCAGGGCCCGTCGGTGCTGGCCGGCGCTGAGCCCACCCCGCGCCAGCCCCGGGTGTTCTCCCCGCTCCGACAGCTGTACGGAAATTGGGAGGCGGCGCTGACATGTGTCAACAATAACCGGCGAACAAGCGCCAGCGGCGGCAGCGGCTGTCCCCACCACCTCGAGGAGGCTGGCCACTCTTGGCTGAAATCACGGCACGTTGCGGCTGGAAGCAGGAGTATTGTTTCAATTATTTCCATTATATAAAGTCAGGCCATTTAATATATTCTGCCTCAATGGGGCTCAACTAAAGAGATAAAATAAACACTGGAATTCTGCTCTGCTGACATGGACCAGGAATTCAGTTTCGACACCAAGCCTTCCCTCCCATCTCGCTGCTCGTCTTCCCTTTCATCCCGGCTCCCTCTCCTACTCTTGCTGCCCCTCAGCCTTCAGCGCCACTTGATGCCAATTCCCTCTTTGGGCTTTGCTCCTGTTTTGGCAGCTGGAGCACTTGAAGGCTGTGCAGCCACGCTGACGTCCAGGACTGGAGCAAGCCAGAGGAGCCAAGAAGAGAGATGGAGCTCCAGAGCTCACTCTGGGGTGAAAGATTTGATTTATGGCAAATCTTAAGCCTCTTGGGATGCCACATTCACTGAGAACAGCAGGAATGGCGGGTGGCACAAACTCAGGAATGGGTGGAGTGTGGCGAGAGGAAGAGGAGGAGAAGAAGGAAAAGGAGAAGGAAAAGTAGGAAGAGGAGGAGGGGAGAGCAAATGTGCCATGAGCGTGCTGTGGGCTGCACTTGGCAATGTCAGCACTAAAATCAGCCTCCTTCACACCTTCCTTCTCATCTAGGAGAGCTGATGGCATCCCAGCACTGAGTGACCTCACTGGCTCTGTGCTGGCATGGGAGGTGGTGAGTTGGGCTGCCAGGAGGCTGGAGTTGCTCCCACCAGCTCTGACCAGACAGGAGCTGCTTCCCATTAATGCTTCCCATGGCATCAGCCTCCCCAGAGCGCCCCTCCCTTGCAGGGCTGTGCTGGTCCAGGTATTCCCAACATGTTGGCATGTGGGAAGGAGCAGCAGCCACACTAGCGGTGAATCTGTTACTCGGCCTTTCCCAGCACTGCTCCGAGCTCTGCCTCTCCTGGAGCGGGGTCACGGGCAGTGCCACCGCCAGGGACCCGGCTGGTGGAGGGAGCCGTGTCACGGGATGCCAGCGAGGGCTGTGGTGCGGCGTGAGGTGGAGCTGGCATTTCATAAGAGCAGGGAAAGAGCCTCTGCCGAACTGGCGCGAGAGCAGCTGTGACTTTCCATTCCTGTGGGAAGTGGGCTGCCACCGTCCAAGCATCTGGGCTTGTTATGATGGGAGAGGAATGCCAAGTATTTTTCTTCCTTATCCACTACCATCCGCTCAAACCCTCCCCTGATCAAACCCACATTCATCGCCTGGGATGCACTGGGGGAGATCCCTCCCAGCCCTCGCGGCTGCTGGAAGCTCCTGGCACCTGTGGAGATAACCCCGCCCTCATCCAGGGGTTCCCTCCATCCCCCTGCCCCTTCCTGTCTCCTTCTGTTCCTAGCCAGCTCTAGACATTTAATTTTCACTTTACTGCCTTTGCTAGGAGCATCCCTACACCTGCATCCCTGTGCTACCACCTCTGTCACTGCATCCCTGCTGACCTGTGGGCCCGGCGGGACCACACTGTCCCCTCCAGAGCCCAGAGCATCCCGAAAGCAGCCACTGGGATGGTGCCACGGGCGGGTGCCCTGGGGCGCCTGCCGTGCCGGGAAGCAGGCGGTGCAGCTTTGGAAGGTCACCAAGATTTTTCCGAAGATGAAAGTGCGCTCAAGTGTCAAACAAACTTTCCAAATTATCTTTCTGGACACTTTCTCCCTTCTGCTTTGGAAGACGGAGGAGGAACATTTCATTCCCTTTGTGCTGGCGTGGAGCGGGGCTGCGTGAGGAGCCGGGAGCTGCTAGCGGTACCCGCGGCTCAGCCTCGCTTCTCCCCGACATCATCCCTGAGTCACCGCGGGTGCTGCCCTGGCATCATCAGCTGGGCTTCCCCCTCCCCGCAGCCCCCCAAACCGCTCCCAGCACGACAGAGGGCTGCCAGGTGCCCAGTTAAACAGCAGACACCACCTCTCCTCCCACCGACAGTTGGATTTGTCATTAACAGACAAATTAAGGGAATTTAGGTGTGGATTTCTCTGCTCTCTCAGGGATACCTGGCACACAGCAGCAGGGGCATGGGGGCAGCGGCTATGCCGCCCTTGGCAAATCCCCCGTGATCCCAAACAGCTGGGGATGGGCTGAGCAATGGCCACGTGGTGCCCCCAGGATCCAGCACTAATGAGAGCTGTCTAATTAGTGCGTCCTCCTGTGACGGGTCACCCTGGCAAGGCTTGCGCCGACATCCGCTCACCCATGCCAGCAGCCGGAGAGCGTGACCAGGAATGAGGTGCTTCCCTGGCCCTTGCCCAGTGTTTGCCTTCCAGGTCTGGACAAGGAAATTCCCTCTCGGCTCTGGGGCAGCTGGGCTGGCACCCAAGAGGACTTACGGAAGCTCCTTGCCCTGCGGCACCCATGTTTCATCCTGGCCACAGCCATCCACACCAATGCAGCTGCCTGCAGCCAGGATGTGGAGACACTCACATATCCCCAGTGCCATTGCCGTATCCCTATTTTTCTATGCTGGGATGGCAGCAGCATCCCCACGTCCACATGGGCCCCCCAGCCCTTGTGAACTCCTGATGGTGATGCCACGCTGCAGGTTTGGTTGTTTATGGAAATTTCGGCTCGGCCAGATGCTGCTATTTTATGTGTAATTTTTCAATTTATTTCATAATTAGAAAAAAAAACCCTAAAGTGATCCCAACCATTATTACTCCTGGTTTCCTCAGTTATTACTCCTGGTTTCCTACAGTGAGGCCAAAGGGGTCTGAAATGGCTCCTTTGTTGTCTGATCATTAACCCTTCAGGAATGAAATGCAGCAGTGCCGGATGGGAGCGGTGGGGAGAGGGGCTCAGGGGGGCTGG
>VYXF01008056.1:9336-20136 GCA_013397295.1 Polioptila caerulea | reverse complement strand
GGGGAGAGAAGGGAAACAGGAGGGAGAAATTCAAGGGGTAGAGAGATTAACCCCAGTGTACTGTCCCTGGGCATGGTGGGACACCCCAGGACAGATGGACACATCCACTGCAGCCCTGTGGGTGGTCCTCTCCGCTGCAGTGAGTTTGCTGGTTCTCAGCAGCCCCAGCCCATTGGTCCCTGCCAGGCAATGCAGACCCAGAGCATCCCGAGTGGAAAGGAGCCCTGCAGCTCATGGGTGTGTGGGATGAGCACGTGGAGGATGATCTGCCCCAAGGTGCTCAGAGGGGTCCTGTGTGCCCAAAAAGTCTCTCTGTGCCCCCTCTGGGGTTAGAGAGGGGCACCATGAGCTGCTTTGCACGTGGTGATGACAGGAGTGAATGCGCTGTCACCGGGGCTGTCACTGGTGGCCAGTGGCCTTGGAGCCCTGGCTGGGAGGTCGCCAGGCTGTTCCAGGGCACGGCTCCTGGCACAGAGTTGGCACGACGGGACGAGCACGCGAGGCTCCCCGGATGGGGACCTGTGTCCATAGGTCACCTCGGGTACCTGGCGAGTGAGGTGTGGCCCTCCTGTCCTGCATCCCACTTCAAGCACAGCCCCTAGGGTGGATTTGGGGGAGCACAGCGTGGGACAAGGGGTGTGGACAAGCCGCATGGGAGCCCGGAACAGCTCAGTGAGCTCGTCTTGGCTTGGAACAGCTTGGCACAGCTCGGCTCGGCTCAGCTTCGCTCTCGCAGCTCGGAGGGAGGTGAGTTAAGAAGCGCTCGGAAAATCAGAGTCAGCTGCAATCCTGGGGACAGCCGGGGCAGACCCAGAGCCGCCGCTGGAGCTGCCGGAGACCCACCACGGCTCCCGGCGACCGGGGGGCTCAGCCCTGCCCGGGGAACTCAGCCCTGCCCTGGGGGCTCAGCCCTGCCCGGGGGCTGTCACTGCCCCCCCAGCCCTGCGGGACCAGGAGCGGGGGGCTGAGCCGGGGGGGCGGCACAGGCAGCGTCACCCGCCTGGCTCCACCCCCCCAAAATCGCAGGGGGCTTCGCTGTGACCCCGGCGCTGGGATGGCAGCGGGACAGTCGGACCGCGGCGGGACGGCGGGACGCTTCCCAGCCGAGGTGGTGGCTGGAGTGCTCCGGGGGGATCCAGCCAGGGCGTTTGCCAGTCGCTTTGTTGCTGCTGGGGGATTTTTTATTTTTTTTTTTAGGATTATTATTATTTTGAAAGGGAGGGTGAGGAGAGGGGGCTGACACTGACTATAAAGGCAGAGCTCCCTGGAGCAGCCGGCACTTCCCCACCACCATGAGCACTCCCCGGGCCTGACAGCCCCAGCCTGCCCCACTGTCGCCAGCTCAAGCTGCCCTGAAGTGTGGCTGTGTGTCCGAGGCTCGCCTTGGGATGGTGTGAGCCCGGAGCCGCTCGTCGCCCTCCCACCACCCCTCACCGGCTCTGGCAGGAGCCGAGCCCGCCAGCCGCTTGGATGATTTGATTTCTTCCCTGTCCGACACCACTCCTGCCCAGATGCAGTGGATAATATTCATGTTGCTGTTATTCATCAGCTCCATGGAAATGCTCACGCAGAACCGGTGGAAGAAGCAAGGTATGGTGTGCGCAGGGGCTTGTCCCGCTCGGGTCCTGCGGCGTGGCTTTGGGACACCAGGCTGCCTGTCCTGCCTGCACGGAGCAGGAAGGAGTTGTGAACCAGAGCTGGAGGTGCCAGGAGCCAGCAGACCCCCGACCCTTCCCTTGAGCCCCTTTGGGGACCGTCTGTGTTCCCCTCTGGGTGCGTGGCACGGGGCTGGCTTGGCAGTGCGGGAAGATGCAGAGCGCAGCCCCAGAGCACCGCCTGCCCAGTGCCAGCCCTGCCTTTGGGGCTGGCAGGAGACAAGGGACATTGGCTGGCAGTGGGAGCAGCTCTGCAAACCCCTGCAGAGCCAGACACAGTGGGGATAGCACAAAAAGGGCTGATTTTCCAATATTTCCTTTCTCTGCATAACACACTAAGTGCCTTAGGAGTAAAACCTCCTGGAAGGATGCTCAGAGCCACGGCAGGCACTGCCTGTCCCTTGCCCCATCCTTTCCCCAGGAAGAGGAACCAGCTGAGCCACTGCTTGGTGCCTGGGCAAGGGCAGGGTGTGCCGGGGCTGTTCCAAGGCACATGCCCCCTCCACTGGGCACTGGGTCATGTCCCCTCACCACGCAGTGCCAGCTGGCTGTGTGGAGGGGGTCCAGGGCTGGTTCTCAGCTCTGTGCCAGGAACACCTTGATTTTGGGGCCAATATGTGCCAGGGTAGGGGCAGGACCTCCCAGGACCAGGGCTCTCAGTGCTGTAGCCCAGAGAGCTTCCCTTGAAGTTGTTCCATGTTAAAGGCATGCGGAGGCAGTAGGTGTGTGTGATTATGTGGGTGGCCAGGCTGGTGGCCAAAACACCCCTGATGGGAAACAGCCAAGCACCAAGAGGGGCTCCAGCTACCAACACTCGATGCTGGGTAGCACAATGCTCCAAAGGCCTCAGATCTTGGCAGTCTGGGGGTCTGGCCATGGCTTCACAGCCCAGCCATGTTATATGGATAACCTGGGATAACCCACACAAAAAAGCCAGCACAGGGTCCAGGAGCCATGAAAGGTGCTGCAGCACCCCACAGCCACTGGGAGCTCTGTTCTGGGCAGTCCAGTGCCCCAGGGACTCATGGTTCCCTGCAGGACTGGGCATAGGGTGGGCAGAGGTGGGGGATCACATCCATGTCCAGCACAACCCACTGTGCCCCATGCCCAGTGCCCATCCCAGCTCAGCCCTGCACTCTGCCATCCCCACTGGACAGGAGGAGATGAACCCACCACTTGTCCCTAATCCCCAAGCCCACGGTTTCAGAGTGAGCCACATTCTGTTGTTCTCTGTGGTGGCTCCCAGTGTCACTCTCGGTGGCTGAGATGTCCATGCCATGCCAGCAGCACCGTGGAGTGGAGGAGGATGACCCCACTTCTCCCACCTCCATACCATGGGATTATTTCCAATGGCAGTGAGAGGAAGGAGGCCCTGGAGCCCATCCAGGGCTCCCCACCTTCTTTGCACTGGCTGGAGGTGGAAGGAGAGCCGCAAAAAAAAAAAAAAACAACAACAAAAAAAAACCCCACCAAAACCAAAACACCCTAAATATCAAAAAGAATTAGGGAAGGGAAAGAGGCTTGTAAATCCACAGGTCTCCAGGGAAGCTGCTCCAGCTGCAGCCAGGAACACAAATGTTGTCAGCATTTGGTAAATATGTAACGGAGACCATAACAACTTAATGGATCCAAGGTGCTTCGTTAGCGCTCCCAGCAGACGCAGCTCTAATGAAGGCTTCTGGCAGTGCTGCTGTCCCAGACAGTGTGCCCAAAAGAAAGGACACATGAGCCAGGTTGGGGACAACTGCATGGCACCACAGCACTGTGGACTGGCTTGTGCCAGGGGCCAGCGCACGGGGCTGCGAGGCATCGCCCGCCATCATCGTCTGACAGAATCCTCTGCCAGCATCCCCCCGGCTTCCCCAGCACCTCTGCCCCAGCCCCACAGCCGAGGGACCCTTCTGATGCAGATTCTGGGGTCAGAGGGACCAGTGCCAGGCATTGCTCCCAGGGCTGAGACTATGTCCCTGCCAGGCAGCACTCGGCAGGTGGCTCGGGCTTGTAGCAACCCTGTCTAGTGGAAGGTGTCCCTGCCCATGGCAGGGAGTTGGAGACGATCTTGAAGGTCTCTTCCAACGCAAACCATTCTGTGAGTCTATGGCTCTATAGAGCCCAGGTCCTAAGTATGCTGTCCCGGGGCTTCTGGCACTGTCACTGCTCCTCGGGCTGTGGTGCCAGAGCCAAGCAAACGGTTCCCAGCACAGGGGCATGGTGAAGGCATTGGACGCCTGCATGCAGGAGTTCAGTGAGGTTGCAAAAAAAGACACAGGGCCCCCCGAGCTCAATGCTTCCCAGCTCCCAAAGTACCCCTGTGCCAAGAGCATCCCTCCAGGCTGCTTTTATGTGGGCTTGGAGAGCAGGAGCAGTTGGCGGTATCTCTGTGGGCTGGTGGATGTTGGCACCCTGTCCTTGTCCCTGGGAACAGAGGTCACCCACCTCGGGGTCAGTCACCCTCCCACAGGCTGGGAGTACAGCACAGGCAGCCACGGAGGCAGCAGAGGCTCTTGAGCAAACAGACAAATTTTTTTCTCAGCTCCTCTTGAGTGCATCCAAAATGCCCTTTGTCCTCTGACACTTAACAGGCATCAACTGATTAATCCAGGTCAGATCATATTTCTACCCGCTGACCCAGTGGTTGTTCCACTTCCCACGGGATGGGCAAGGCAAGCTTGGGGTGGGGCTCCGACTGTCACCCATGGCAGCGCTGGGCATGGGGCGAACCTTTGGGCTGGATCTTGGAGTGGTGGAGGCCATCAGTGATGACCAAGCTGGGGGCGATGGCTCCATGTGCCCCTTTGCTGCCGATATGGACAGGGGTGGGGATTTGAGGAGCAGAGACAGGTGGGGTGGCATTTGCAGGGGGACAGTGCTGTCACGCTGGTGTGTCAGAGAGGGGCTGCCACGAGGCTGGGAGCCACTTCGGCCCCCGTGCCACAGCCTCTCTCCCCCATTTGTCCCCGCAGCGAGTGCCAGCCTGCTGGAAAACTGCACGGGCTGCGTCCTGTGCTCTGAGGACAACGGCTGCATCACCTGCCACCACCGGCTCTTCCTGCTCATCTGGAGGGACGGCATCCGCCAGTACGGGATGTGTGTCCACACTTGTCCCCCAGGCTACTTTGGTGTGCGGGGTCTGGAGGTCAACAGATGCACAAGTACGTCCCCTGCTCCTACGAGTGCCCCCTGCTCCCCTCGCCACCCTGCGGGTCGCGGTGCTGCGGGAAGGGCGATGGTTTCCTTTCCCTCAGCATCCCTGGTGGCACTGGATCCAGGGGCGGCCGGGTTGGGAGGTCTTGCTCCCCTTTTCCCTTGCCCAGAGCCGCAGCCTGGACCCCGCGGTTTTGGGTCCCCGGTGGGTGCCGGGGGTGCCAAGCGCCGCGGGCTGTCCCGCTGACCGGCCGTCCCTCCCGGCAGAGTGCAGGTCGCCCAGCTGCGAGAGCTGCTTCAGCAGAGACTTCTGCATGAAGTGCAAGGACAAGTTTTACTTGTACAAGGGCCAGTGTTTTCGGCAGTGTCCCCCCGGCACTGCGGCACAGCCCGGCAGCCGCGAGTGCCAAGGTAAGCAGCGCCCGCACCCCGCGCCCGCCGTCCCTGGGGACTGTGCCTGGCGCCGAGGGGTCACCAATGCGTTCTGTCCCTGTCCCTGTCCCTGCAGAGACGTGCGAGCCGGGGCCGTGGAGCGAGTGGAGCGCCTGTGCCCACGAGAGCCGGACCTGCGGCTGCAAGTGGGGTGTGGAGACGCGGGTGCGGGAGGTGCCGGAGGCTGCCCGGGAGGAGGGCACTGCCTGCCCCGCGCTGCTGGAGACCAGGAGGTGCCGCATGAAGAAGCACTGCCCGGGAGGTGAGCACCGCGCCGCCGGGGCTGGGGACAGCTTCGCGTCCCTCCAAAGTGAGCCCGAGGGGCGCTGCAGGAGGACGGTGGCAGCAGGGGTCTGGCAGTGGCCAGCGAGCCATACTGTCATCTCCCAAGCATTTTGAAATTCTGGGTAAAGCCGTCATCTCAGGCACATGTGCTGAGCAGCCCTAGGGCTGGCTGCTCCCACCTGGCAGTCCCCGAGACTGCCTGGGACGTGCCAATGTCCCCTTCCATGCTGGGCTGGGCTGGGCACTGGCACGAACCGCCGTGGTGGGATGAGGCTGCCGAGCTCCAGCTCCCATCCCGCCACAACCTGAAGAGAGGCTTTCTGTACTGCAGCTGTGGGTAAGGAGGATTGAGGCACACAGGGGAGGTTCCTGCAAAAATCTCTGAGCTCCCCCGAAGCTGGAATGCTCGTGGAGCAGGAGGGCATCACCAAGGGGATTTCTGATGGCCAAAGTTTTGGGAGGCACCCCAGGGCACAGTCCCCGTCCGTGGCTCATCTGGCCAGATGTTCAGTCATGCTCCTGCACTTCCCCCCACCTCATTCCCAGGCTGGGGGCTCCCTGGCTCAGGGATCTCCCCACCTTTCACACACAGACCCACTGCAGTGTCTGTCCGGGCGGTGCGTGCACGGGTGCAGGGCTGGCGATGGGAACCAGGACATGGCTGATGTCATTTTTGGACGCAGGCGTCTGGACTGAAGCTACCCTAATAAATCTCCACTTAATAACTGGCAGAAAGGGGGATGCATGAGATACCGATCTGAAGTGCCTGGCAGCAGATCTGAGCCACCGAGGGTTGCGGTTCGGAGCTGCGGGATCACTCTGTGCCGTGGGATGAGCTGGCCGGCACCGCCAGCGTGGCGGGGATCAGAGGACGGGACTGGGAGGGTGGAGAGAAAAGGGATGAAGGGATGAAGAAGGGGGGCAACCGCTGAGGACGTGCGTGCTGGGCGAGGGCCACGGAGCCAGGAGAGAGGCTTCCTCCCAGCTCCATCAATCATAAGAAATACTTTCCTGCTGACAGTGCAGAGGAGCTGATTCCCTTCCCCACCCAGGTCCCAACTCACGTCTTTGGGGTGCCAGGTGGCATCGATTTTGAGGATGTTCCCCTCCCTGCTGGTGTGTGGCAGCTCCAGACCCGCAGAGCTGGTGACAGTTTGATGCAAGAAATTTAGTGTGGGAGGACAGGCTGCTCCGGAGCACTGTGTCCTGGAGCACCGTGCCTGTGCCCTGCCCTGCCTGGCACACAGTGAGTCCCACAGCAGGGACTGCTGTGCCAATGTTTCAGAGGCATCTCATTTTATGAAGTTACTGGGAAGGCACTGGCACCCCAGAAAAGTGCTTGGCCTCCCGCCTCTGCCTGTGCTCCTACAAACTGGAAGCCCTGGGACTACGGTGATGTGCTCAGGGACTGGCAGGACTCTGCTATTGAGGCTGCTGTCTGGGATCAGCTTCAGAGACAGGCCAGCCCCCTGTCCAGCAGAAGGAATCCCATGAGTGCCCCCCAAGCAGCCCCCTCAGGAGAGAGCAGCCCCTCCATGTCTCCCACTCCTGGGCAGGCTATTCCGAGTCCCGCCACGGCAGAGCGTGTGTCTGCCCTCGCTCCCAGGCTCCTGCCCGCCTGGCCAAGTGCTGGGTTATGGGATCCAGATGCTGGAGGAGGACGAGGAGTTCACTTGATGCATCTGAGACACCCCCAGCCCAGGCGAGCCAGGGCAGGCGGCCGAACCCGACCGTGTGATGAGAGATTTGTGCCACCACTTCTGAGCCATCCAGGCGGCTGGAAGGGAAAAGCTGCCGCGCTTGGCCGTGGCACAAACCCCTAGCGCTGCTGTAAATCTGCCTTGGGTGTCTGTCCCGCTCTCCAGACGCTTGGCGTGCGTGCCGTGCCCTCTCCTTTGTGGGTGGCAACTGTCTGGAGATCAGAGCCGAGAAGCAGGGTTTTAGAGCCAGGCAGGACAAGAACTGGAGCCCTCAGAAGGGACTGGGGACAGCAGTGCTGGCACACGCAGCACCAGGGACAGTCATGGTCCCTTGTGCCCCTCACAGCACTGAACCCCCCCCTGGAGTGGGCACAGGGGGGCAAGGACTGACAAAGCTGCCCAGTTTTTGGGGTGACCATTCTGAGCCATAGCATGGACTCCCCCTCCCACTGGAGCCCATGGCACAGAAGGGTTTATCCTGAATCCCAGTTTCTTTGGCATCTCAGCATCAACACCTCAGCCAGCTGGAGGGTGTGTGGCAGCTTCTCGGGGTGAGCAGAGATTTGGATCCCAATACCCAGACCCTGGAAACCGTGGAGTGGGTTGATCGGGGATGCATCCAGGCTCCACCAGCACATTGGTTGTGCCACTGGGATGGGGACCATCCACACATGGAGGACATCCACTGAGAGAGAGAATCAGCACCTATGCAAGGGTGCTCTCCAAAGCCACATTGCTTCCCACCATCCCCAAATCCTCCCAGGGGCTGTCTGGGTCCCACGGTGGTGGGCAGGTCCCACATCATGGCAGAGCTGAGCACGGCTGTGCCGTGGCTTTGGGATGTTGGTGCAGCCACTGCCCCTCTCCAACACCCACAGTCCTGCATCAAAGAGAAGCTGGGGTTTCTCCAGGCAGCTTCTGCTTGGGTTGGGCTGCCCCACCCCATTCCGAGGGATTTTGGGGTACCAGGACTGAGAGTCCAACCATGGGAGATGTGGGGACAATACACCAGTGTCCCTCTGCCCATGCCATCAGCACACCCAGATGCCCCACAGACCCACACTGCTGTTTCATGACTGGGAGAGGGCTCTGGGGTCCCCAAAATCAGAAACTGGGTCCAGCATTAACACCCTGAGGGAGGATATGGGATCATATCAGCCATGGATGAGGCTCAGGTCAGATCATGTTGATGATCTGACCAACGCTGGCCAACGAGCGAGCTCCCCTTTTCTCCTCCTTTTTCTGTTGCAGAGAAAACCGAACCCAAAAATAAAGGCAAAAAGCGACAGAAGAAGCCGAAGACAGAAAGGCACACAGGCACCTAGCAGGCACCAGCAAAGGAGCTGGGGCACCATGGCATGAGATCCCAGCCAGCTCCTGCCACGGTGCTCCAGCCACATCACCCCTGGTTTTCCATCCACCTAAAAAAAAAAAAAAATTGCACAATTTTCTCTGTTCCCCCATCCCCCTTTTCTTTTGAGACAATTTATAGCCTGTAAAACATTTCCTTTTCAGAAAATCTAATTTGCAATGTCCAAAGCAAAGCCCTAGGGCTTGGGGAGGGGGTGGCTTCTTTATTCCTCTGGTCTTCCCTCTCCCCTAGCCTGGTCCATCCCTTCCCTTCCTCCAGATGGGTGGGATGGGGTCAGGCCAGGGTTGGACCCTGCTAATGAAGCTGATGCCTGCCTGGATAGTGTTCCCCAGGGCTGGGAGATGCCCTGGCTCCACAGGGTCCTGAATTTATGGGAGTGCTGGGGGGCACAGTGCACCACTGAGCTGCTCCAGGTGCTGGATAGTGTCCCCCATCCTCAGCCACAGGCATGGGAAGCAGCAGGACTCCCGGGTTGGGACCCCTCTGGGGACCATCCCATTGCTCACAGCAGCCCAGCCTCGTATTCAACATCCCCACCTACACAACCAAGGGCCAAATCCTGCTCTCCTGGGACTCGGAGGGCAGCTGGACCTCTGGACTGATAACCCTTCTTGGGACCATGCCAGCCCAGCACTCAGCACCCTCATGGGCCAAATCCTGCCGTCCTCAGGCTCACAGAGAGGCTCTTTGGAGCTTCTCTCCCAGCTGGATGTGGGCACAGGAATTTGGGGTGACTCCGTTTACATTCAGTCTAGGACGGGGACACACACAGGGAAGATGCTGCTGCCTCCTGCGTCCCCAAACTGGGATGTGCTGGAAGCAGCGCTAATCCCCTCCCAGCCACCACCGGGGGCGTGACCGTGGGATGCTGAGCCCAGGCGTGCCAGTGTGTCCCTCCCTGCCACGCTGTGCTTGTCCACAGCCGCAGAGGGCTCTGTCGGTATATATACCATGTGTGTGCTTAAATCGCTGCCCAGCCGCAGGCAGCTCTGCATTTGGGGTGTGCCGGGCTCCGAACTCCCCGGCCCTACCCTGAGCAGGGGGAGGCCGGGGCTGGCCGCGGGGTGCCGAGGCTGCGGGGGCTGCCCAGACCCTTCAGGACGGGAGCGCTGGGTGTCAGCATCGAGCCGGCCCCAGAGCCGGCACAAAGCTGCCGGAGCAGCTCCTCCGATCGCTTCATGACAAATAAAGGGATTAAACTCTCGGCATCGCTCCTGCGTCCCTGTTTTCCCCATTCCCGCGAGTTGCTGCCGGAGGGGGTCTGGGATGCTGGCCGTGGCCACGGTGCAATCCCGCATTCCCCACAGCTCTGCATCTTGGGTTCCTGTGGGGGGACACGCTGCCCTGGTCCCTGTGGGGGGACACACTGCCCTGGCCCCCCAGCACTGGGGTACTGGGAAAAGATTTCATTTCAAGTTTTTGTTTAAAGTACCACCAGCATTGCTCATTGCCTGAGCCAGCACTGGGGCAAGCGGCAAGTGTGACACTGGGACTGCCATTCCACAGGACTGGGAACCACCAGGGGTTTTTTTTCTGGGTGTTGGAGAAAATCCCCCTCTGCTAAGATGCTTGGGCATCCCCTTGGCAGCCTGTCCCCACCACCGGGATTGTCTCCTCCTGGGGGACACAGCCTAGCCCCTATCCCAGTACATGGGCTGGCAGACGTGGTGACCCCCAGTCCTGGCTGGTGTCCATCAGCCCCCGACCGACCCCCGGCCTGGGGCCTGGGCACGCCCCTGCACAGGCTGGCTGTGTCCTGCCAAGCTCTGCCTGGGCCACAGCCCTCCTCCTGGTCCCCACGGGCTCATCCCGTGGCCAGAGCCGCGCAATCCAGGCCTGGCTCCCGCGGGCATTATAAATAGCCGGGACTCGGGGAGGGAGCTCTGCTGCCTGGGAGGGGGTGCCTGGGTGTGGTGAATCGCTGCGGGTGCTGATCGGGGGGACCCGCTGGGTGCAGGGCTGGAGGGTGGGAGGGCTCGGTGCTGCCGTGGCGCTGTCCACCCCGGGATGTGCGATGAGTTCTGCAGAGAACGGCCGGGGGAGGCACGGGGCTGCGTGTGAGTGTGTGTGAATGTGTGTGTGTGAGAGACATTTATAGATCACGTGTGAAACTTGATCTCCCCGCAGTGGACTCAGAGGAAAGAAAAAAGATAGAAGTATTGTTTTTAAACAGATTTTTTTCCTTTGTTTTTCTTTCGGGGCTTTTTTTTTT
>VYXF01008054.1:37547-56442 GCA_013397295.1 Polioptila caerulea | reverse complement strand
CTGTGCCCCCAGGGAACAGGGACAGGAGCAGAGGGAACGGCCTCAGGATAGGCCAGGGGAGCTCAGGGTGGATTTTGGAGGAAAAATCCCTTCCCAAAGGGGTTGCCCAGCCCCGGCACAGGGTTGGACACCAAATTCCTGGGGGTATTTAAAGCCCTGTGGAAGTGGCACTTGGGGACACAGGTCACTGATGGCCTTGGCAGTGCTGGGAAAGGCCAGAATTTATCTTCAAGGGCTTTTCCAAACTTTGCTGTGATTCTCTGATTCGAAGCTCCTGCTTGTTTCACAGATTCTCAATTAAATACCTGGAGTTTACCAGTCTGAGATGGATTTTCTGCTCACACACGCCTGAAGTGGGTTCAGCTCAATCAACATCAGAAGCAATTAATAGATGTCTATTGATTGCTACACTTTTATTTGCCATTCTGCTTTTTTGTTGTCTTTTTTCCCTGGTAGAAATGCACTTTCCACAAACCACTGAAAGGAACTCTTACAATTCCATGTACCACAATCACACTGCTCTTAAAATAAGGACATTATTTATGTGAACATATAAAACGTTCCACTTTGACCCAGCACAACTTCCCTTTCTATTTGCAAACTGCTCCTGAGACTTGTGAGCTGGACATGAGTTTATTTGCCAGTAGTTAACAAAGGATTTTTGGACTGCAAATTTGCTGTAGCTTTTTTCCAAATTAATTTCTAATAGTTTTGGGTTTTTTTTCCATCTAGCAATACTCTTGAAAGAGCTCTCCAATAGGTCTGACAGCCCACAGAGAGAAGCTCCTGACATATAGATAGCCCTGGCCTGCAGCAAAGAGTCTTTCATTTCCACCTATTAAAGGGGAGCCATAAATTCTGGGGTACCTCAGCCCTGCTCTTTCCACAACCACTGAACTTCCCAGACACAGCAAAATGACCCAAAGCCATTTGGAGATTTAATTTTGCCCATTTGTTCCTTTTTTTCTCCTCCCCTGCTAAAATCTCTGCATATGCTCTGTAATTTCCAGCCATGGAAAACAATCATAAAAAGCCTCTGATAGGAAAGAGCTGTTGTTAAAACCTTAATTTTTAAATATAAATCTTCCTGTTCAGCGAGGTGAGGGTTGTGTCTGGACTCTGCCAAATATATTAGGAAGAGCTGCTTCTGATTTGGAGCTGAGCATTTCCACAAGTTCCATCACTCACTGAATAAACACAATTTGACCCTTTAAAAAACATTCCCAGAGGATGAAAATAAAGAAAACTCAACGCTATCAGTCTATTGGTGCTCAGAATGAAGATAGAGTCACATTTATTCCCTGAAAAAACCCCACAGCTGCAGGGATGGGGAATTCTTAACAGTGCCCCCTCGTAGAAAGTGGTTTAACATCTATAAAAACAGCCCATAAACATCACGTCACACCCCTCAGGAGAACAGCTTCGTGTCCTTGAAATATTCCCCAGCAATTCTGATTTGGTAGCAGAGTGGCCATCAGCCAAGGCTCCAGCAATATCTGAAGCCCCAAGGAAGGCAGACGCTGCAATGCTGGCTGACAGACACTTTATATCCAAATAAAAATGGTTTGAAAATGTATCAAGGACGCAGGAGCAACTCTGAGGATGCTGCTGGTGGTGTTTGTGTGGAGGCAGAGAAATGAGAGGTGTCAGCTCAGGCAGGCTGCAAAAAGCTGCTGGGATTGTGCAAAAACCACCTCAGGACAGAGGGGATGCAAAGGTTTTGGTATCACTTGGGTGCAAATAGGCTTTGCCTCCTTGAGTCAAAAAATGAAGGACTTGGAAGGGTAAAGAACCAAAGAGAAAGTTCCCCAAATATTCTGGTGGTTGTTACTTGTTAGCATTTGACCCAGCAGGAGCCTGGACTTCAGGAGGTGAAAGAAGAGGCTCCCAGAATGGCCAAACTCAGATGGAGTTCATCTTGTAGGCTGAAAAGACAATTAGTTAAGAACATTATTAATCTGGTGGAAAGAAAATGATATGCCCGAAGGGGATGTGCTAATGGGAATTTCANAATTCTTAACAGTGCCCCCTCGTAGAAAGTGGTTTAACATCTATAAAAACAGCCCATAAACATCACGTCACACCCCTCAGGAGAACAGCTTCGTGTCCTTGAAATATTCCCCAGCAATTCTGATTTGGTAGCAGAGTGGCCATCAGCCAAGGCTCCAGCAATATCTGAAGCCCCAAGGAAGGCAGACGCTGCAATGCTGGCTGACAGACACTTTATATCCAAATAAAAATGGTTTGAAAATGTATCAAGGACGCAGGAGCAACTCTGAGGATGCTGCTGGTGGTGTTTGTGTGGAGGCAGAGAAATGAGAGGTGTCAGCTCAGGCAGGCTGCAAAAAGCTGCTGGGATTGTGCAAAAACCACCTCAGGACAGAGGGGATGCAAAGGTTTTGGTATCACTTGGGTGCAAATAGGCTTTGCCTCCTTGAGTCAAAAAATGAAGGACTTGGAAGGGTAAAGAACCAAAGAGAAAGTTCCCCAAATATCCTGGTGGTTGTTATTTATTAGCATTTGACCCAGCAGGAGCCTGGACTTCAGGAGGTGAAAGAAGAGGCTCCCAGAATGGCCAAACTCAGATGGAGTTCATCTTGTAGGCTGAAAAGACAATTAGTTAAGAACATTATTAATCTGGTGGAAAGAAAATGATATGCCCGAAGGGGATGTGCTAATGGGAATTTCATGTGGGAATGGGGATGAGGCACCAGCTCAGGCCCAGGGCTGCAGCAACTCACCCCACAGCCCAGCAGGGAACCAGGGAATTGCTCAGCTTGGAAAATTCCTCCCAGACCATCGAGCCCGGCCACTGCCAGCACTGCCGAGGACACCACTGCCACATGTCCCCAAGTGCCACATCCACAAGGCTTTGAAATCCCTCCAGGGATGGAGACTGCCCACTGCCCTGGGCAGCCCATTCCAATTCTTTACAGCCCTTTCCTGGAAGGAATTTCCCCCAAAATCCACCCTGAGCTCCCCTGGCCCAGCCTGAGGCNTGAGGCCGTTCCCTCTGCTCCTGGCCCTGTTCCCTGGGGGCACAGCCCGCCCCCCACAGCTGTCCCCTCCTGGCAGGAGCTGTGCAGAGCCACCAGGGCCCCCCTGAGCCCCCTCTGCTCCAGCCTGAGCCCCTTCCCAGCTCCCTCAGCCGCTCCTCAGAGGATTTTCAGCACCCGGGAGGTGCTGGCAGCTGCTCGGGTACCCCGCAGATTCAGGGACGGATAGGACTACACTACCCAGCGCGCACCGCGCGGACGGGCGCTCCCGCCCCCTTCCCCCTTTCGCGGAGCATCACGGGATTTGTAGTCCTCGCGCCCCGGGTGAAGTTCGTCCCGAAAAAGTTCCCGCACCTTTCCGGGTACCTGTCGCTCCTCTGCAGGGGGGCCGCGCCGCTTCCATGGCGACGC
Organism: Polioptila caerulea; assembly: GCA_013397295.1. Taxonomy (NCBI): domain Eukaryota; kingdom Metazoa; phylum Chordata; class Aves; order Passeriformes; family Certhiidae; genus Polioptila; species Polioptila caerulea. Next base: position 53,035 of record VYXF01008054.1, on the reverse strand, counting down.
CCCGGCTCAGCCAATAGCGAGCGGCGTTCTACGGGCGGGGGCGCGCGGCCGGCCAATGGGAAGCGGCGTTACTGCGGGGCGCGCTGGCAGCGCGCACGCCGAGTCTCCTTGGGGCCGTCCGTGCGTCCGCGGGCCAAGATGGGCGGCGGCGGCAGCACCCGGCGCGTCACCTTCGAGGCGGACGAGAATGAGAATATCCCCGTGGTCAAGGGCGTGCGGGTGAGCGCGGGGCCGGCCCGCGGCTCGCCGGGGCGCTGCGGGCTTGGCCTGGCCCCGGCTCCCCTTCCCACTGTGCCTCTCCCCGCCTCCCTCCCTCCCTCCCCGCGTCCCTGTCTCTGCTCTGGCCTCGCTTCCCTCCCCCGCCCGCAGGGATTTCCCCTCTCCCCGGTCCCGTGCGGGTCCGGAGCCCTGTGCCCCGCGGGGTGAGCTGCTCTGGGGGCCATGTGTGAGTGCAGGAGCTGGGTTTGTCATTCCCTGACCTCCACCCGCCGGAGCTCCTCCCTCGCCCCGCTCCTGCTTCCTGTGCCCGGTTCTCGCTGGTGATTTTCGGTCCCAGCGTGGTTTGGGTTGGAAAGGACATTAAAAACTCACCCAGTGCCGTGGCAGGGACACCTCCCACTGTCCCAGGCTGCTCCCAGCCCCGTCCAGCCTGGCCTTGGACATTCCAGGGATCCAGGGGCAGCCACCTCCAGTGGCAGGGCGGGTGGCAGGAATGCCATCCCTGCTGTCTGTTCCTTGTGGCACAAAGAACTTTTCGAGAATTCTTGCAGCTTAGGAATTTTATTCTATGTCAAGCGCTGTGTAGCTCATACCAGCAGTGAGAAGAATTTATCATTTATTGCTGCTTTTAGGGAGGAGAGGGGCAGGAGGAGCACCGAGAGTTCATTCTGTTTCAGCAAACTGGTATTTTCCATTTCTGGACATTGAATGCTCTTGAGTAAATAGGTGACAGTGAAGAAATGTAATATAATTTATATATTCCATATAGAGTGGGGTTCATGTGCTCTGAACATGGCACAGGTTGCCCAGAGCAGCTGGGGCTGCCCCTGGATCCCTAAAAGTGTCCAAGGCCAGGCTGGACGGGGCTTGGAGCAGCCTGGGACAGTGGAAAGTGTCCCTGCCATGGCAGGGGGTGGAATGAAAAGCTCTTTAAGGTCTCTCCCAACCTAAATAATTCTGTGGTTTCATGACAGAAGTTCTTATGCTAACAATTCTTTCCCTTTTATTAATTTTACCTGTGGGCTTCCACAGATCTCACCCTGGAGGCTGCTCTTACTCTGTTGGGTTCTGCAGAATTTGAGTATTTCCCTGTGTGCTCTGTCAACACTGGACTGAACTTTGTGTTCCACTGTGGCCACTTCTGTTGCCCAAGGCCTTGGAGGGCTTTCCCAGCATGAAATTCTTCCTGGGTTGAGTGCTCTGCACCTCAGAAAGGCAAATTAAATCACTGAGAAAGCCAAAAATGCTGATTAATTGCCAGCCACACCCCCAAAAGTGTTATTTCCTTTCCTCTTGCCTGTATCTGTGAGAGCAAACCCATCTCGTTCTGTTGAATTGGTCAGAATTCAATGAAATTAAACTCACCACACAATGAGGGGATGGTTTTGGGTTGAATTTTAGCAGCTGTCACATCTTGCAGAGAGGCTCCAGGCTCTGTTTTTATCAAGTTTTGTTCCCTTTGGAGGGGAAAGGGGGATAAAGAAGGAGCTAAAGTGTGGCCCTGCTGTGTTTTGCAGTTGTCCGACAGCGTCATCGATCGGATGAAGGAACCTTCCTCAGCCACTGGGAGACAGCCCCGAGGATCAGGTGCAGGTTTGCTCCTGGGTTTCAGCTTTTCATGTAAAAAAAAAAGAAATCAGATGTGCTCTTCAGAGCCCCCTAATGAACTCATTGCCCTTTGCCACTGATGAGTTTTGTGACATTCACTTCTCAGCTCCTCTTTAGCTTGCGGCCTTTCAGAGGAGTTGAGTTCCTCTCTGTTTTCTTCTGGTTGACATTCAAGTGTAAAACACAAATTAGACTTGGCTTATCCATTGTTAAAGACTGAAAAAAAACTCCAAAACACCCCAGAACAAGCAAATATCCAAATATGTCTTGAGTTCTGAAGGGAAAAATTCTTGATCATTTAATCAAAACTGACTTGTAGTCTGGGAAAGTTCTGCTAAAAGACACTTAGGCAGACATTAGGAGGAGAATGTGCTCTTTTCCTCTCCTGGAATGGTGAAATGAGTGATGTACAGCTCCCACAGATGGATGGCTTTCTTAATTCTCACTGAGGGCTGCTGAAATGCATCAAACCTCGTGCCAGGAAGGCTCTGCTCTAATTTAAAACCCTTCAGCACAGGGCAGGGCACAGCCATGGAGCAGTGGCAGAGATTGGAGCAGGTGATTTGTGGCTCCCTGAAACCTGGGAAGTTCAAGGAAGGCTCTTCTCAGTGCTCCAGAAATGTTCCTGAGAGCAGAATTCCCCCAGGACCTTTTTGCCTGGGTGCTTCCAGGGAATCCCAACAAACCCAGCACTGATTAAACACCACTCCTGTGGCAGCCTTGCAGCAACACTTGAGCAAACAGAATTTAGCATCTTTCATTTTTCTGGAGCATAAATTTGGTTTCCTGTTAATTGGAGGAGCCTGTCCCAGAATCCAGAGTGGTTTGGGTTGGAAGGGATTGAAAAGATCCTTTCATTCCAACCCCCTGCAGTGGGCAGGGAACCAGGGACTGGGAATCTTCTTAGTTTTTAGGTTTGTTTTCTTTTTTTAAATGTGGCTTTTTCATTGTGTCCCTGTATTTCACTGTGGTGAGGAAATTATTTGAGATAAAGGATTTTTATGGAACAACACTTGCCTGTCTTACCTGCTTTCCCTGAGGTGTTTGCTGTTCATCCTTAAATGGGAATTATGGGAATGGTCTTGTGAGCAAACTCCTGGGATTTTGGGGGGTGGGAGGGCTGTAACACCCCAGGAATTTTCTGTAACACCCCAGGAATTTTCTGTAACACCCCAGGAATTTTCTGTAACACCCCAGGAATTCTCTGCTAATTCACTCTGTTGCATGTCTTGAGTTTCATTTTTGTTTCTCTTTGTTTGTGGGAAATAATGCTTTTTTAAAAAAATGTTTTTTGGTTGTTAGTTTGGGGTTTTTTTTGAGTTTTGTTTGTTTGGTTTGGGTTTTTCTTTTTGATAAAAGACCTGGAGTGAGTCCAGAGTTCTTCAGGGGGATGAAGCAGCTCTGCTGTGAGGAAAGGCTGGGACAATTGGGATTCTTCAGCCTGGAGAGGAGAAATTTGGGGTGACCTCATTGTGGCCTAAAGAAAGATGGAGAAGGCCAGGAGCCAGGGAATGGCTGCCAGTGCCAGAGGGCAGCCATGGATGGGATGTGGGGCAGGAATTGCTGGCTGGGCTGGAATTGCCAGAGCAGCTGGGGCTGCCCCTGCACCCCTGGAATGGTGGAAGTTTTCCCTGTCCATGGCAGGGGAGGAATTAAAAGCTCTTTAAGGTCCCTTCCCACCAAAACCAAGATTCCATGAATTTCCTTCTCAAGCTTGGAAAACCTTAAGAGTATTTTTCCTTTAAGAACTTGTGATTTTGGGGAAGTGCTTCTGCATCCCAGACAAATAACACTTGACAAAAGCAAGAAGAGCTGTCTAGAGGGAGAAACCCTTGAGCTCTTAAACCCAACCCTTTCCCCAGGCAGGGCTCTGATAGCTTTTGGTGGAGGAATAATGGAGGAAGTTCATGAAAGAATGTTTGTCTTGTTGCTTGCCAATAATGATGAATTTATTGACTTCAGTTTGGGGCCAGAAAATGAAATTACCCCCATTTACACTGAAATCTGACATCTAAAGACAATGTCTGAAAGCATCTCAGCTTGCTTGGCTCACTTGCTGGCTTCTGAGGAATATTAAATGCACTAAAATATTTAACAAGTGTAAAATCTTTCATGTCTGTCTGTAATTCCTAAAGCAATATTGATGGAAAGTAATTTGGGCAGACAACAAGGTTTTCTGTTTTGTTTTTTGTTTTTTTTTTTTGCTGGGTGTGTGTTATACCTAAGGTTTCAGACAGGGAATGGTTTAATTTATTTGAGCTTAGTGGATATTGGAAAAACTAATAGTTTATTAGGGGGAAAAAGAGGAATAAAAGTTTAAATTATCAAGAGTATCAGTAACTCAGTAATTTTTTTTCTCTTTTACAGAAGCAGATTGTATTAAGGGCACAGAGGTGTTTTCCTCCTTTTTTTAACTGTATTTATTATTATATCCTCATTAAATAAATCAGCCAAGGCCCCCTGTCACAAAATATTGTGTAGGGGTGTAGTGAAATGAGCCTCCTCAGAGCTGGGTCACACCTTGCTTGTTTTCATGGATTAATTTCTGGGGATTGGGGTCATTTTTTGTGTTGCTGTCTGATTTTGGGGGGAGTTTCAGTGGCTCTGGGTACCTTGTGTCAGTCAGAAAGGTGTCAGGGTATTCCTGGGATGCTCAGGAAGGAGGATTTGGAGAGTTGGGTTCTAACTGGAGACAAAGCCAGGATTTAACTGAGCTTTAGGAGAACAAACTTCACCTTTTGGTTGTGGGCTCACATGGGGGGAAGCACATTTGGGGAAGATGGGACATCCTTAAGGACATCTTTAATTCCTGGTGCATGGAAGCACATTCCAGTACTCAGGAAAATGAAGATTTTTCATTTCTTTAATGTTTTGGAAGAGTTGCAGCATGTCCTGATGGTATTAGCAATTACAGAGAGCTGGATATTGCACAAAAAACTGAATTTAAAACTGGAATGTCTCAGGAGAAACGAGAGGGAGGCTCTGCAGAACTGCTTGTGAGAATTATTTTGTGTTTTCAGTTTTTGTGAGCACCTGGAAGTTGAGAGAGTTGGGCTGAATTTCTGCCAATTAAGCAAGAATCCTCTCCAAATAAACCTTGCCCTTTCATGTATTAATTGCTTCCATCCACCTTTTTTGTTCCAAAACACTTTTTCTCTGCATGATCTGAGAGATGAAATAAACTGACATTTGTGATGTTACTTTTTAGAATCCCTCTTATTTTTAGAATGGGAAAACCCAGAGGTTTGGCAGTGCCTGGGTTGATTCCCTTTGCTGGGAGACACCTGGAAGGCTCAGGAAGTTCCTGGGGTGGATTTTCCACCTCTCTTCCTGCAGCAGGAGCCAGGAGAGCTTGGGTTTTGCATTTGTGTTTATTTACCCTCCTCTATTTACAGTTCTGGGAATTCTTTCTAAAAAGAAACCTGAAATAAATTGAGTAGGACCCTCAGGCAACCCTGAGATGGTTGTGGATCACTGATAGCCTCAAAGGCCATGATTTGCTTGTTATAAATTAATATTACAATAAATAATAATATTTTGCTATTTTTTTGTCACAGAGTTTCTCAGAGATGACTTTTCTTTGCAGTGATGTGCCTTGATATCCTTTGGGTTAAAGGTATTGCTGGAAGTGTTTTATTATCCAAAAAAGAAAACTCTTGGAACTCTCCAGGCTGCTAAAGGTGCCAAAGTTTTAGTGCTGGCAGTGGCACAGCAAATCTTTAGTGGAGCTTGACATTGCTGGCAGTGGATTGCAGGAGAAGAGGGGAGATGGAATGACACACTGGAGTTGGGGGTGCTGCAGGAATTCCAGTTTTGGCTGTCTAGGTGATGTGCAGGCTGTTCTGGGGGTGCCAAGGTCACAAATGGTGCTGAAATTCCAGGGAAAAACTCCAGGCAGATCAGGGGAGATGAATATGAANGAAAAACTCCAGGCAGATCAGGGGAGATGAATATGAAGCAAATCCCTGATGGTGTAAAAGGAGCGTGCAAATCCCTGATGGTGTAAAAGGAAAGTGCAAATCCCTGAAGGTGTAAAAGGAACCTGCCCCATCCCTGCAATGTCCCAGGCCAGGCTGGACATTGGGGCTGGAGCACCCTGGCACAGTGGGAGGTGTCCCTGCCATGCCAGGGGTGGCACTGGAGAGGCTTTAAGGTCCCTCCCAACCCATCCCATGGACATCTAAAACCTGGAGAATTTTCATCTTGCAGGGTGTGAATGAAAGGCTGGGTTATTCTCTGGTGCTGCATTCCCAGCATTTGTCTCATTCCCAAGCAGCATTTTGAACGTTCCCTGCAGCTCTGCTCTTGGCATTGCAGCAGCTCTGGGCTGCCTGGCTGAGTTGCTTTCTGAGTGCTGAGACATCCCCTGCAATGAGGGATTTTACACTGAAGGCAAGCAGGAATAAAAGGCAAAAGGTGTTGGAACATCTGCAAATGTGATGTTTTAACCTGTAATTGGGGTTAGGATGAACCTCATCTGCTCGTGTCCCTTCTTATCCCAACGGGGTGTGCAGGGATCTAAACCACCAGAAACTGCCCCCAGGAACAGTTTAAATAAATAATTAAATATATTTAAATGTGCTCCAAGAAATGCCACTTGGGTTAACATGAACCTAGAGACTGACATGATACAAGTTTGGGTTGGTTGAAGAAAGTTTTTTACAGAGAGGGTGAGGAGGCCCTGGCACACGGTGCCCAGAGCAGCTGGGGCTGCCCCTGCATCCCTGCAATGTCCCAGGAAGGATTGGAGCCCCCTGGGATCGGGGGAGGTGTCCCTGCCATGAGCTTGGAGGGCCCTTCCCAGCCAAAGCATTGCAGCATTCTGGGATTGGGGACACTCCCAATCCATTTGGAGGGATTGGGATGGAAAATGGGGAGAGAAAAGAGAGGCAAAGGAACAGANNNCCCTGGCACAGTGGGAGGTGTCCCTGCCCATGGCAGGGGGGACTGGACCAGCTGAGAAGTCCCAAGTCCATCCCAAGCCATGCTGGGATTCTGTGTTCTGTGACTGTGCAGTTCACAGGCCAGGCCAAATGTAGCAGGGGTTTCTCTGTCTCTCCCTTCCTCTTTTGGTTTCTTCCCTTGGAATTCAAGAATCCTGCTCAACTTTGCATGGGCCAAGTGGCCCCTGTGTGGGAGGCACTGGAGACTGGAACTGCAGTGGGTGATTCCCAGCCCCCTTCTGCTCCCACTGGTGCTTTATTGGTTCTTCAGCATTGAAAGGGAACTAAAGCAGCAAATTCTGAGGTTTCCAGGCGTTCTGCAAACGGAGGAATTCACTTTTTCAGTCTGGGGGATTGAGCTGTGGTTTTGTTTTGCTTCCCTACATGAGGGCCAGGGCAAAAACCAATTTCTCCCATGACTCTTGTCAGATACCAGGGGGACATTTAATTGATTTAATGGTTTCTTATTTTACCACTGATGGAAAACTTGGGCTATTCCAGATGAAATTTAAAGGAAGAGCCCTGCATGTGCCAGCTCCTGTCCTCATATGTGGAAGTAAATAGGACTCAGGCACTCTCATTCCAGTGACAGTCACTTCCTTCTGTAGTTTTTGCTTTTTCCAAACGATTTTCTGTGTGTGGCTTCTTGCAGAGAGGCAGAATTTATTTTTCAAGCAGCCTTCATTTAGAAGTGTCACTTTTTGTTTCCATCTATTAGAAACAGGTAATTTTTATGTACTGCCTTCCATGTGCTTTTTGGGTCTCTGGTGGATTTGGGGAAATTAAATTTCATGCTATTCTGCTTTAGGCTGCCTGTGCTCTATTAGGGTTTGCTGAGTGCAGACATTGCCTCTCCAAATCTTGTGTAGCACACAAAGAAAGGGATTTTTGTCCTAGCTGTTGTTTAACAAGCACATCCAAAGTATTTGCTTAGCAATGGCTTGTGAGTGAAAAGTTAAAACCTTCTGCTTTTTAACGTGGGAGCACAAGATTTGTGCTTGTTAAAGCCTCATCTTCCAGTGCTTAGCAGGAAAATCGTTTTGGAAAACAACTCTTGGTGCCTGGTGTGTGATTCTTGTATTAATTTCTACTAAGCTTAATTCAGGAGGAAGAATTAAGTTCATGGAACCCTTTGCAAACCATCAGGAAATAATGAGTTTGAAGGACTGAATCTTTATGCATTTATGGCTGGAAGTGGTGCCATTGCCTTTTCCTCGTCCTGAGTAAATTGTTTTGTAGTTAAATCCTGGCAAAGCTTTAGGACTTTGAGCCCAGCCTTAGGCTGAGCTTGCTGAAAATGCAGCCAGAGTTTATCTCCTGTTTATGAGCCAGACTTGTGTGGTAGGGATTTGGAGTTTGGTGGTTTTCTGTATGTTAAAATTAATTAAAAATCTATCTAACAACGTTTTGGGGTTTTTTTGTTATTTTTCCTTAGATTAGGTTACTTTATGCATTAAAAATGAGAATCTGATGGAAGAAAATGCCTGTTTGGGCCCCATTTGTCGTGGTCTTTGTTAGAAATCCCCTATGTGTGCTCTTGCAGAATTGTCTGTGTTCTGTCCTCTCCCTCCTTTGTCCTTCACAGACCTTCCTGGGATTCCAGGTCACAAAGCCCAGATAGTTGGCTCAGATAAAGAGCTTTGTAATTTAAGGGATTGTGGGAATAGAAGTCAGTTGGAGCAGTTTGAATGATTTTTTTTTTTCCTCTTTAATCCTAAAGAACAAAATAAAAACCATTGACAATTTTAACGAGATAAAGCCAATGAGTAAATTAGATCTGTTTGATTTCACCAACACCAGTCTTGAGAGCACCAGGGAAGGAAATTGTCCTTGTGCTGTGTAGAATCCTCTCTGGTTTGAGAGTACAGCAGATATTCCCAGCCAAATTTATCTTTGCACTCACTGAAGGAGCAGAGGAGTTTAAGTGCATTTGTTTCTTTTGTATTATTGAAAAATAGCACTTGTTAGATGTAACACGACTTCAGCAGCAAGAGGAGACCCCCAAGTAATAAAACCTTTATGTTTTAATAGTAAATTGCTACTTTTCTTCCCATCTCAATTTATTTACAGCCAGACACTCCTCGGTGTGGTGGAAAAGAACACTTTAAATGGACGATTTAATCGCATTAAGATGAAAAGCAAAGCTTTGTTTTATTCTTTCATCTTCAGGCTGCAGCAAAGTGTTCCTAAAGCTCTTCATCACTTGTCAGCTGAGGCAGGTTAAGTGTTTTGTTGGTGCTGCTGCTTGAAAGCTTTGTGCAGTTGTTTTTTAGTTAAACAGGAGCTACCACTTAGAGATCCTTTTCCTCAGTCCCGGGGGAATGGGGGAAACTTTTATTGCCACATCTTTTCCCCCATCCTGCTTCTCCTGTGTTCTCAACTCCTGGACTTTCAAGGGTGTTATATTAAAGTTTTGGCCAGCACCAGGCTGAAATTTGGGCTTCAGATATTCCTGCCTGTTGGTTGAAATTGAAATTTAAGATGTAAGGAAAGGACATTTCTTGCCTTTCTCTTTTTTTTGCAAGGTTTGTTGTGTGCCTCTGGCAATGCTTCACGGAGCCAATTTATCAGATTCTCATTTTGAGCTTCATTAACCACATTTGATTTCACCTCATGTTAATCACCTAAAAACAAGCATTTCATCTCTGCTGCTTTTTTAGGGTGGGAGATGGTGGTTCTTCCCAGAAAGGTTCTGCTTCTCCTTTTACCTCTGAAACTTTTTTTCTGAAGGAATTGAATTATTTGTCCAAGCTGTTTCACTTTTTGTTTTCCCCCTTTGACTTTTTCCCTTTCCCCCCCTTTCCCCCCCCTTTCCCTTTTCCTTTCCCTTTCCCTTTCCCTTCCCCTTTCCCTTTCCCTTCCCCTTTCCCTTTCCCTTCCCCTTTCCCTTTCCCTTCCCCTTTCCCTTTCCCTTCCCCTTTCCCTTTCCCTTCCCCTTTCCCTTTCCCTTCCCCTTTCCCTTTCCCTTCCCCTTTCCCTTTCCCTTCCCCTTTCCCTTTCCCTTCCCCTTTCCCTTTCCCTTCCCCTTTCCCTTTCCCTTCCCCTTTCCCTTTCCCTTCCCCTTTCCCTTTCCCTTCCCCTTTCCCTTTCCCTTCCCCTTTCCCTTTCCCTTCCCCTTTCCCTTTCCCTTCCCCTTTCCCTTTCCCTTCCCCTTTCCCTTTCCCTTCCCCTTTCCCTTTCCCTTCCCCTTTCCCTTTCCCTTCCCCTTTCCCTTTCCCTTCCCCTTTCCCTTTCCCTTCCCCTTTCCCTTTCCCTTCCCCTTTCCCTTTCCCTTCCCCTTTCCCTTTCCCTTCCCCTTTCCCTTTCCCTTCCCCTTTCCCTTTCCCTTCCCCTTTCCCTTTCCCTTCCCCTTTCCCTTTCCCTTCCCCTTTCCCTTTCCCTTCCCCTTTCCCTTTCCCTTCCCCTTTCCCGTTTCCCCCTCTCCTTTCCCCCTCCCATGACAGGGAATCACTTTATCCTTGGTAAAGGTCTCTGTTATCCCTGATGCTCCTGATTGACATTTCTCAATTAGGGGAAATGGCACCAATTTAGGAAATTTAAGGAGGAAAACCAAATAATCTCAGGAGCAATGGGTAGGAAGAATGAGAAGGCAGTGGTTATTTAGAGGAGTGATTTTGGTGTTAATCAGAAACCCAAGAAATCTGAATTTTTGGAGGAGCACCACTGATACCAGATCACCTTGGTCAGAACTCGGTGGTTTTGTGTTTCTGTGCCACTGTTGAACACATTTATTTTTGCTTTTAGCCTACTCTGTTGGCAGAAGAAGAGACAATGTTCCACTCAAAGTGAACCTCAGGAATTCCTGAATTATCTGGGAGCATCTCTGTAATCATCAGATTATTCTTTCTCCTTAAGATTTTCATATTTCACCTCTGCAGCCTCTTTTTTCCCCCTGCAGTACCTTGGTTTTCTTCCTGCCCACAATTTGTAAGACTAAAAAAACCCAGTTTATAATAAGTATTGCATCAGCTGAGACCAGTCATTGATACAATGATTTTTATTTGCAGATCTCATTGCAAATCATTAAAAATGCCCGTGTTGGATTAATGATGTTGTGAGAATTTCAAGCATTTCAACATTCCTTTATTTTTATACAATTTCTGAATAATGAAAATAACCATAAACATCATAATGACACATTGTTTACAGCCTAGTTTCAGTTCTTATTAAAAGCAGCAATACAGGGCTGAAAACACACATTTAAAAATTGCCAATGCTCTAGCTGTGTGCTGATAATTCAATAATTCAGCTGATTTTGCTGGAGTTGGAGAAAAAGCATCAAAATTGTCTAAATCACCTCCAGTTTCCTTGAGAGAAAGAAATCCTTGTGCTGTGCAGGTATTTGAAATGGGAATTTTGGCTAGTTCTAAGCTGACTTCTTGGCTCCTGCTGTTAATATTACATGAAATAAATATTTTCCACTTGGTCACTGAATTCACTTGCAGATTATTCTCCAAAATAAACAAGCTGCTGGATGGGGTGGGGGGATATGGAAATCTTGTCTTCAAGGAATAAGGACACCCTTGGAAATTCTCCTTTTTAAAAGGAAAATTCTCCTTTTTAAGGAATAAATAAAGAAAGGAATATTCCTTTTTAAGGAATTCTCCTTTTTAAAAGCAATTCTCATGTCCAGGACATTGTACAAATGTTTCAGTTCTTTGCTGGAGTTTCCGGCAGGGCTGGATAAACAAATTTCCAATTATGGTTTTCTCAGCTCTGATGGATCCTTTGTGGCAGCCTCTTGTTATCACCTGGCTGAGTGAACAGGAGCTGAGATTTGCTGAAGATCCACTTATTTCTCCCTGCTGCTTCCTTTGTACCCAACTGGAGATGAAGGGATTGCTTTCCAAATTTGTGCAGCCTTTTGGTGCCCAATGTGATCAATAAATGAAATTAGGACTTGATCTAGAGACAGCCACCTTTTTTAATTTTCTCAATATTCAGCTTCTACTGGGGAAGTTTTTTAAATCCCTTTTAAATGTAGTGCTCAGGTGTTGAATGGCTTTAAAAATGTCCAGTGTGGAGGTTTGATATCCTGATTTATCTTCTCGTGCAACTCCAACCACTGAGAAATCTCTTTAATGGGATCAGCAGAGGTATTGATGAGCGTTATCTTCTTTTTTCTTTCATTAACCTTTACCTGTAAGGACATTTCCCCTGCTTGGGTTTTTCCACAGGATTATGGACTCTTGATGTTTTTCTCTCCCTTCTTTCCCAGAACAGCTTTTAAAGGTATTAACCAGTTTTAGCCACAGAGGTTGATTTCTCAAGGATAATTAATTTATTCACGTGTTTTTTTAAAATCTTGTGAAGGGATTGGTGTCAGTGGCACTTGCTGGAGTTCTTCCACTCCCACATGACCCTCCCCTGATAGGGAAGAATTGTCTTTTAAGGTCCTTCTTCAGTAAAAAACGAACGGGGCTCGGGGCTGTTCTCCATCTCCAGGTTGGTTGTTCTTTCCTTCTCAGCAATTTCTGCCCCCCAGGCTTTACACCAGCCTGGGTGAGGGAGAAAGGCACCAAAGAGCCTCCAGCACACAGATCCAAGGCTCTCCTCAAGATCACTCCCCCAATTCTCACCCCAAACGTGCATTATTTCTGCTTTTCTCCCAATTCCTGACTGAACTTCTGCTCACGGAACTCTGCCCTGCCCCAAATCCTGCCCAATGGGCCCCAGCACTGCAGGATGGGCAGGAGATGGAGGAGGAGGAAGAAGCCCCAAACCCACCAGGATCCTCCATCCTGTCTGCATCTCCTCCCCATCCTAATATTGTAAATGAGTGCTCCAATGCAATAATTAAATGTATTAAGTGATCAAAGTATCAATCTGGGAAAAGCCACGAGCAATTCAGCTCTGAGCCAGGTGATCAGAGTGGGGGAAAGCTGAGATTTTGGCCTCTGTCCCACCAAAGTCCCCGTGGGTCTCCAAAGATCATTTCCCAGAGGTTCATTTGATCCAGTCTGGGCTCTGCAAGGGATCCTCCATCCTGTCTGCATCTCCTCCCAATCCTACCAACCCCAAAAATCTCCATTTCTCACCCTGGCATCAATCCCAGATGGTGCCACTGCCTCATTGCCATTGCTGCTCCTTCTGTCTCATCCCAAAGCCCAGGGAGCCTTTCCATGGCCAGAGGTTAAAGGCAGGATTGGGCAGAGGGTTGGGATCCTTTCACACACACAGGAATATTCTCTGCATTCTGGGTTCCACCAGGCACTGTTGCAGTTTTGTGGCATTCATTCAAACTTCCTCAGAGGGATGTGCTCAGGACAGATGGGGAGAATTCAGAGTCGATGTGGATCTGCTGCAGAACGGATGCAAAACCTCTCTTAGAAACACCTTTTCCATCATTCTTGGCCACTTGCTTTTCCCATCATTCTTGTCTTTTCCTGGTTTAATTGTAGATTTACTTCTCTGAGTCCCACCTGCTTTCCCTTCCACCTTCCCAATGCTTTGAAAATTCTGCATTGTTCTTTCCATCCTCCTCCTTGCTGCATTTCTTCACTCATTTAGGTTGGAAAAGACCCTTAAGATCATAGAATGATGGACTGGTTTGGCTTGGAAGGACCTTAAAGAGCATTTGTGCCATGGCAGGGACCCCTCCCACTGTCCCAGGCTGCTCCCAGCCCCAAGGTCCAGCCTGGCCTGGGACATTCCAGGGATGCAGGGGCACCCCCAGCTGCTCTGGGCACCTTGTGCCAATGTCACCACCTTGAAAAACCAATTTGTGTCACACACATTTGATCTATGACATCAAGGAACAACTGGATGTGGCACTTAATGAATGGCTTTAATTAACATCAGTTAAAATGAGGGTGGGTGCTGGTTTGGGGGGTAAATCTGTAAAAGCAGAGCCAGCAGCCCCACAGCCAGCTGCAGTGTGAACATTGGACACTGCAATTCCCTGCCTGGAGCCTGATCCCTGCCCTGGCCAAGGTCTGAAAACACCTTCCCTCCCTGGGAGTGAGTGAGGAGCAGCTCTGGGATCCCTCATTCCTGCCCAAGGGTGCTGAAATCGGCCCAAATTGGCTTTGCAGAGCCACTGATGGTGCACGGTCACAGCTGGAGGTTCCTCCTTCACTGTGATGGTGGCACAGGAGCTGAACATCCACATTTGCTGTTTTTGGGGCCCTGGCAGTGCAGGGAGGCCCATTTGGGAGTGTTGCACTGAGCAGGAGTGGCTGGCAATTCTTTGCCATTAGTGGTGACTTCTAAGAGATGTTTCAGTGAAAAATTCCCTTTTTTTTCCTTCCCTGCTCCGTGTAAAAATCCATAATGATTTCCCTGCCCTCTGCAGTGGTGGAAGGAGTTTGTTGGAATCCGTGTGAAAGAATTTAAAACAGGTTTTGTGCAAGAAGATGAAAAGAACACCAGTAAATTTCCCTTGCACTGTCAGATAAAACAGCTTTAAAATAAACTTGTGAACCATAAAGATCAGGAACCGACCAACTTAAATTGTCCTGAAAGGACACCACACGTTTAATCCTCTTGAAAGCAGAATCATCAAATCCTTCTTAGCATTGCTTACAATATGATGATTATTTTTGTACTGGTGAATTATGGAATCCTGATGCTTTTATCCATTGTGTTGCACAAGAAAAGCCTTCCAGAGTGTGTGGAGCAGGGATTACTAAACCAGCTGAAATGGGAATTTTCTCCACTGCTCTGTTCAGTTGAAGACAGGGATGGTGTTTTAAAGGTGTTTGATACTTCTGTTTCATTATTTTAATTAATTATTTGAAATTACCAGCAGGGCAGAATGACTTATGGCTAAACAGCTGCTGGAATAAGTGATTACCTCTAGATTTTGAAGGAAATCTAGAGAATGAAGAAATTGAAGAAAATGAAGAAATTCCCTCCCTTCCAGGGGCATGGAGAACAATTGAAAAAGTCACATTAAAACTCCACGCAGTCATTTATCCACACAGTTCCTGCAGAAAAGAAAAATTAGGGGAATTTTTCTTACCTGGCTGTTTTTAACTCAGTGCATTTCTTGGTGGGAAATACCTGATTTTGTGGGCTCTCACGTATTTTGAGATGCACTGAACATATTTCATGTTTCTTCTCTTGCACAACGTCCCTGTGTTTAAATTTAAGTCCTCCAAGACAGGATATTTCCAAATATCAAAAACATGTCAAACCCACATATTTTTGTGGGTGAATTATTTTTGTAAAACACAGACAGGTAGAACCTAATTCAAAAAATCACAGGGGAAAACCTCCTAATCCTGATTTTTTCCAGCCCCCTCATAAATCCAGTGTGATTTGCTTTAGCCCAACATTCATGGGATATTAAAAGGAAAATATTCCAAATATAATAGGAACTAACTTGGTTTTGTTACTTTTAGACCATGCACTGTCTTGTTTCTGATTGAAATTAATATCAATTGATGGATACCCACATTTCCATTGGAAAATAGGGAATGTAATCTATGCAAGATGCCTTTGGAAAGGAAAATATGAAATCTTTTTAAATTATGCACCCTTAATTGCATTGTTTTTGTATTTCATTATCCTACGAGCTCGTCAGAAACATTCCTGCACATTACCAATATTTAACAGTTCATAAAAATTTCTCTCCTTGGAGGGGAGCTTTGTTTGTACTGAATTTCTGGTTGGAGGAAGTGCCTGGAATTGGGAATTTCCGTGGAAAAGTTGCTGGATGTGTTGGTAATTAAACTTGTGTGAATCTGAAAGTAGAGTTTATTCTTGAAAATACTT
>VYXF01008054.1:16598-32050 GCA_013397295.1 Polioptila caerulea | reverse complement strand
GCCTCAGCTCAAATGCAGTGGATTTTTGAGACTCTTTCCCAGCACAAAAAGCCTGAAATCCTCTGTGCCCAGGGTTCCAAGAGGGAATCTGAGCCAGGAGTTTGGGAACCACCTGGAAATCCAGAGCATGGCAGAGGATCAGCTCGGTGTAGGTGGGGTTTTCTTCCAGGCAGGATTAGGGTTAAACTGGATTTTGGTGGCTTTCAGCCCCGTAGGATTGGTGGCTCTCCAGTTTTTCTCCCTCTATTCATATTCTTGAAGAAGTTGCTTCCCTGCTTTTTTTGTTCTTAACCAGATTTTCATTGATTCATCTGACAGAATCCAAGTGAAGGAAATATTCTTTCCATATCTGCTTGATTAAACAAAAGCAGGAGAACTTGGGGCAAAATCTTGGTCTAGGAGCCAGAAATAGGAATATTTAGGGTGTTGTGTGAGCTTTGTTGTGTAAAATGCATCTGAAAATACTTGATTCGTTACACAAAGATATTTCTTTTGGTTCTGTTTGAATAAAAAGCAGCATTTTATGACTTGACTGTTTGTCTGTCTCATCCCCATGGTTTTACTTTACAAAAATATTTCTGAAGAAAAATTTACATTTAATGTATAGTCCATGTTGTTTAATTTTCAAAAGATTGCACTAATTGAAAAGCTGTTTAATAAGAAAACTTTTTAAAGGCTCGCTGGTGTCGTGCTAAAATTTCAAAGATAGTTAAAGCACAAGAAAGCAACTCCAGCTGCTGTGAGGAAAAAAGCAAATAAAGAATCAAGGGCACTGTATTATGCAGTTGTTGCTGTAATTAGGAATAAATTGTGTTCTGTTAACATTTCCTTGCATTTTGTTTTAATTGCAGTTAATGATGAAGAGCTGAAGAGAAGAATAGCTGAGGAACTGGCACTGGAACGAGCCAGGAGAGACTCTGAAGCTCAGAAGAGGAGGTTGGTTCATTAATAACAAATATTTCAAACAAACTTGGACTTAATGCTTTTATTTTATTTATCAGCTGACTGGAAATAACTGAATTTAGTGCCCTGAGACAAACTCTGAGAGCTTGGGGGCTGCAGCAGGTTTGGATATTGAATCCATGTTCAGCAACAGATGAGCTGGAATTTCCTTGTGAGAGCTGCTCCAAACTGTTGCTCTAAATCCCTTCTGGCCTCTTGAGTGTGGCTTTTTTGGTGCCTTTTTTAAGCTCAAGCTTTGCTGATTTCTCTGGAGCCCAAATGATCATTTTGTGCTGCAGAGGCAGAGCAGGGCTGGGTCCCTGTGACCCCAGGGGCTGAGCAAAAGTGCCTTGGAACAGCAGCAGAAATGGGAATTCTGGATATTTCTGGGAATTCTGGCCATTTCTGGGAATTCTGGCCATTTCTGGGAGCTGCAGGATGTTTTGAGGCACTTTGAATACATAAAATACTGTATTAAACCAGTTGACACCAGTAAAAGCCTTTTGATTCCTTTCTGTATATTGAAATATTCCTTTCTTAGCCATTTTTTTTCCTCAGAGGTCCCAGTGACTGTGAAAACCTGGGCAGAGCCATAATTAGCAATTAAAAATTCCTCTTTAAATGTAGAAATTTGGATATCTGCTGAACTTCTGTGTTCATTTCTCCTTTCAGTGATTGTTGTAAATAGATTGCACGAGTATAAATATAAATATAAATATTCCTCATTGCCCTCCACTGAGAATGGGGAGAAAGGCTCATTATGATGGATTAAAAAAAATTAGGCTGTAATTAGTACTACTTCAACTGTCTGCATAGATCTCAGTTGTTTCCTACCCAGCATTCTGTTATTTAATTGAGTTAGGTTGATGGAGTATATAATTAGCTAGGACTTTATTAATGTCCCAGGGAAAAAAAAAAAAAAAATCAGGCTTTTCTCTTTTTTTTTTTGGCATCAGCAATAAAGGAAATCAATAAGTTGCAGTGAAATCCCCCCCTCTCCTCAACTGGGCTTTGACAGGAAAACTTGGGGTTTTTTTTTTAAGGCTTCAGCTAAATGGGATTAAAATATGGAAATATTTGGTTTGCAACTTCAGCATTTTCTCAGGTGAACTTCCCCAAATTCAGCTTGCAGGGTGTGTGAAAGGGAGGGAGCAGATTGGGTAAAATAGCAAAATAAATTAATGGTGGTGATGATAAAGAAAGGAAAAATACAAAACTTGTTAACAGCTTTACTTCTTTTCTAGGTTTGGTTTATTGAATTAATTTTTAGCAATAGCAAGGATTGTTTTGTAACCATTTTTACCCAGTATTTGTAATTATAAAAATCTGTTTTTAACAGAGCATGGAGGCTTTTTTCTCTTGGGTGAAACAACTGGGAAAGATAATTTTCCAAAAGTAAACTTAAAGTCTTTATGGGCTGAATTCTGGTGGAGTTTTGTGTTTTCAAGACACTCCAGAAACTCACATTGCTCAGATAAATGATTTTGTCTGGCCTGTGCAGAATGTTCCAGTTAACAGAAACATGGAATTAAACTGAAATAATTGGTGACATAAATACAAACACATCAGTGCAGTGTTGGAAAACAGAACAAAAACCTGAGTTTCACGTTTAAGCTTCTTCCCTTGCACTTGTGATTTATTAACAATTTCATTTCATCACCCACTAATTTAAAGACAAATCCTGTTGGGATGTGACATAAAAATTGAAGTTTTTACCTCGATGATGTATTTTACATGTTTATGTTCTCACTTCTTTCTCAATGAAAGAATATTTAAATGAAATAACACTGAAATATAAAAATCTAAATATTTATATTTCAATGAAATAACATTTTTTTCCCCAATATTTCAATGAAATAACATTTAAACATAAAAATACCTGAAACTTTTGACTGTTTGTTGTCTGATCCAACTGCCTAAAAGCTGATTTTGGTGCTGTTCCCTGAGCAGTGTATGACCACATTTGGGTTTGATTGCAAAATGTCTTTTACTCATTTCAGACTGAGGAGGGAAGAAATCTTAATTTGAACTTGGAGAGAAATTATTTATTCACACATCCATCCCCAGTACAGATGGGCTGCTCTATCTAAAGTTAAAATCTGTGCTTATTTTGGAGATCAGAGCTGAAGAATGGCTCTGAAATTGTAGTTTAATGCCATCAACTCTCTAAGAATAAATGGATTACAGCCTCTATTTAACAGGACCTGGAATAATTAATAAAGAACTGATTTAGACCCACCTTGGGATGTATTTCCAAAATTCTGCACTGATTCCACTCTACTCCTCCTTTTACTCAGCCTAATTGTTCCTCATGTTGGATTTTGAACATTTTTAAATATTTCACCTGAAAAGCGTTTTCATTTGGGAAAGTTCATTTAGAAAATGGGTTTTCATTGATTTATAACAGAATTTGCAGTGTCTGCAGGAGGAACTGTGAGCTGTTAATGTGTCAGAGCTGCAGTCTTAGGGTGACACTCAAGGGAACATAAAAATGAGGGGATGGACACAAAAACTTGAGCTTGACAGTGGTGACAGGTAATAAATGATAATTAAGAGAAGAATTCTGAATAATAGATAAGATATTATCTATATTCTGAATAATAGACTCAATGGACCAGTGGGTGATAATTTGAATTTTGCATTTTCTCTGCTTATTCTGGACAAGCTCAGCAAATGTTTAGCATTTTTTTCTAATTTCCCGAAAAAAATGAGAGCATTTTTCGTGTTATCTGAGAACAGGCATTGGGGAAATGAGTAAATTTCTTTCTCCCATCAGAGTGGAATTTATCCACTCCATCCATTCACTTTGTCCTTGGATGCAAAGCTGTTCATTTCTTGGGCTCCATGACACTGATGGTGCTCAGTAAATCTGTTTTTCAAGTTTGCTGTATGAAAAGTGCAGGCAAAGTAAAAAGTATTTTCAGACAGCAAAAAGAACAACTTCTATCATCAGCATAATGATAAAATTTTAGATCCTGCCAACCTCATCAGAGTGCTGGATTCCTCCACTAAAATATCCAAACCACTGCTTCAGAGGCAAGTGATGGATGTGATTTCCCATGGAAATTGAATGTTCCTGAATGATGATTTGCCTCTTTTCCCCCCTGAAAATCAGAGAAATTTCAGCCTTTTTATTTTGCTAATCATTTAGCTCAGGCTCATTATATTTGGGCGGGGTTCAGTTCCTTGCTTTTGGCAAGTGTTTCCCGGCTTCCCATCTTTAAATATGATTTGGCACGGGGCAGAAATTAATTCTGTGTAGAGTGAGGGGTTTTTGCAAAGTGCTGTGCATGGCAGTGCCTTCAGCAGTGCAGGGAGTGTATTTTGTTCAAGTCTTCAAGGTGTTCATCCCTGGAATTGTGTTGGTGAGCCAGGATTGTGTCCCTGTGCAGTTTGCTCCTGACTGTCCTGTGCCGTGATTCCGGGATGGGTTTCTTAGAGGAAAACTTCTGCTGTAAGGAGGAATTTTAAGGCAGGAAAAGGCTTAAAAGTAAACTTTGGTTTGCTTTGGTGGCCCTTCAGTAATGCTGCTGCCAGCTCTGCTCTAAAAGTGTTTCAGGTGTGAGAGGAGAGGAGAGGAGAAGGCTCCAGGGAGAGCTGAGAGCCCCTGCAGGGGCCCCAGGAGAGCTGCAGAGGGACTGGGGCCAAGGGCTGGAGGGCCAGGAGCCAGGGAATGGCTGCCAGTGCCAGAGGGCAGCAATGGATGGGATGTGGGGCAGGAATTGCTGGCTGGGCTGGAATTGCCAGAGCAGCTGGGGCTGCCCCTGCATCCCTGCAATGTCCCAGGAAGGGTTGGAGCCCCCTGGGATCGGGGGAGGTGTCCCTGCCATGGCAGGGGTGGCACTGGAGGGGCTTTAAACTCCTTCCCACCCAAAGCATTCCAGGATTCTCTGGTGCCTTTTGATAACTCAGCTTTTCCTGTGTCTCTGCCATCTCATCACCTGTGACCCAAACTTGGGTAACCTTTCTCTTGGAAAGGACGTGGAAAATCCTTTCCTTGGGTAATGCAGGCCAGAGCTCATCCAGCATTCCCTGGGAATGAGCTGCTGGATTCTGTTCCCTGTGGCTCACTCAGGGTGTGACATTTTATCTGTCACCAGCTGGACAACTGATGGCCACCTCTGTTTGTGACATCCTCATCTGTTTGGGGGAATCTTTGTAACTGCAAATCAGCTTTGGCTCCACCCTGGTGCCCAGAGTTGCTCTGTGGTGGGTATTGAAATTGTAACCATTAGATTTTTTTATTTGTTGTTTTGTTGTTGTGCTTCAGGGAGGGTCTGCAGATAACTGCTCGTGGCTCTGGGGTTTCATTGATGCTCTGAGTGCTTCCCCCCAGCCTTTTTTTTGTCATGTCTCAGCAGTACATTGCATAAATGATGAGCTCTTGGTAAACCTTGAGTAAAGAGTTGGTGCAGAACAAATTCACCAGTGAGATGTAAAGTGAGAGAAGAATGAAGAGGAGTATTGGACAAGAAGCCTTTGGGAAACTGCAAACCAAAATTGTTATATTAAAATCAATACTGGGGCTTGACCTTTCTGTGCTAGTGGATACTTTCAAACTTCCTATTGATTTCTCTTGTAATGACATGTTTATTCCAGTTTCCTGGCACAGGTGTGGAGAACAAGGGGGAACATAAAATGGATTTCTTTACAATATTCATTTTATATTTCAGTGAGGTGAAGGTATGAGGAGCATCTTAATATGTCTTCAGTTCTGATGGGGAGCGAATTAATTGTGGTGAAAACTTCTTCAAATAATTCTTTTCCTCCTAAATGATCATTTTGAAGCCAGTACTCTGCTGTGTTGAATTGGGAAACCTGCTTTTTCTTCTAGGATTGTCCTCAGGGAGAACCAAAAGCTCCTTTTTAGGAAATAGTTTTTGTTTTGTCTTCTGCCACAGGGACCTGTTGGTGTTGTTTGGATTAAGTGGGAAGAGAGTCTGGGAAACTCCATCTTCCCTGCTGCTGACAGTCAGAGGAAAAGCTGGGAACACTCTGAAGCAGTCAAAGTGGTTATAATTCTTAAGACTTGGGGTAGCTCAAAAAGAAAAGTTTAATATTTCCTGGCAAGAGACGCTGCACTGGTTTGGTAAAACCAGAGATGCCACTTGATAACCACATCGAGGTGATTTTACAGGGACAACTGATTTTAGAAATATTTAAAATAATCCCT
This sequence comes from Polioptila caerulea, assembly GCA_013397295.1. Classification (NCBI taxonomy): domain Eukaryota; kingdom Metazoa; phylum Chordata; class Aves; order Passeriformes; family Certhiidae; genus Polioptila; species Polioptila caerulea. The sequence continues at coordinate 25,935 of VYXF01008054.1, read as the reverse complement.
TTTTCCTTGGAGTGCCAGAGGGCCCCTTCAGCCTCAGGGCTGTGCAGACAGCAGCGGATTTTGGCCTCACCTCCCACCTTGAGTTCCTCTTTTTTTCCCTTCCCAGCCATTCCATCTGTCCCACATTTTCTGCCCTCTCTCAGCAGACATTTCCCTTGTCTGATCTCACACTCAGCAAAAGATTCAGCAGTGGATTTGCTCTTCAGCAGCCAAAATATCCCTGAGGTCTGTAGGATTACGGGATAATTCTGCTGGGTCACAGGAAAAGGGGAACCAGGAGGGTCAGGCTGGGGCAGGGCTGTCCCTCTGCTGGTGAGGGGAGAATCCAGGATGAAGTGGGAAGGAATTTGGGATTTAAACAGAGGTTTAACTCTGAATTAAGTGCAGTGAGCAGGTGAGCTGTTGTAGCTGGTGCCTTTTTGGGCAGCCAGCTCTTCAAACCAGAAGAGTTGAGTGTGTGATTTTTACCTGCAGAATGCCAAGGAAGCATAAAAAATGTTTCTGAAGTTGGGAAGTATCACACAGCCTTAGAAGCCTGTTCAGTTTTTGTTGTTTTCAGTGAAAAAAGGTATTGTTTTCAGAAGAAAAAAAGGTGTTTTGCAATAGCAGAGTTACTCTCCAAGATTTCCTGCTCTGATTCTCCATTAATCCCATTATGTCTGGCTCTCAGGATATGGAGAGATGAATCTTGGAGATGGGAGGTGGAAATTGGAGAAGGCAGAGCTATAATTCACTCCTGCCTTTATAAACCCCAATTTTCAAGGGATTATTTTTCACTTGGATTTTAAAACCTGCCATCTCAGCTGACAACTTGGATACAGAACTTCATCTTGATCAGTTTATTTCTAGGAGAGATGGGAAAATGTCTTGGAGCCAGTGAGAGAGTGTCCACAAAAATAATCCTGCTTCATAGTTTCAGATTCAGGTAGGAAAGAGGAAAACTATTCCCCCCCTGGCAATTTTAAACAAACCTTTGCTTTCAATCTGCTGAGCTCTTTCATTTTGAAAAGCACCAAATGAGCAGCAGAGAAACACTTAAAAATAATAATAATAATAATAGTAATGATACTAATAAAAATTTTTCTAACTGTCACTTCATTTTCACAGATAATTAATGGTGTCATAATTCCAGGACTGCTTTTGCAGATCCCAAGGGGAAGGATTTTAAGTTGGAAAGTAATTTCAAGTGGAGTTATGTGGCTAGCTAAACATACACAAATTATGGAAAGCAGTTTTACAATTCTGACTCGGGTTCTCCATGTGCCTCTGGCATAAAGGTGGGAATTTGCTCATCTATTTTGTCTCTATATAATACTGATCTAAATGCACATATTTTAAAAGCAATGGCTTTATGAATTTTAATTAAAAATCCCCTCAAACAACCAGCCCCACTTTGTACTCACCCCTCCTCCTCCCAAACACCAAACACTGCCTCAAAAACACCCCCACAGCTCAGGAACCTCCAAGAAAACTCCACCACTGACAAGAGTCACTGTCCTTGTTGCTCTGAGTGTTCACAAGCTGTCCAGGGAAGAGCTGTTGATGAATTGAATTAATTGGAGTAAGCTGAGTAGATAACTTGAGTTTTGAAATGAATGTCTTGGATCTCCTGATCAAGGACTGGCACATAAAATCCCGTGGCCATTAGCAGGGATTTTGCCACTGACAGATGTTAGGCTGGGCTTGGAAGGCAGCTGGGAAAGGGAAAGGGATAATGAGGGTGTTCTGCTGCTTGATGGGGCTTGGACTGAGTGTTTGGGTGATGTGACAAGTGTGGTGTGTGAAAGGGGCAACTGAGGCAGTGATGGTTATGTGGGACAAGGTGGAAAATACCCTTAAAACTGAATTTTCAGTGTTTTGTTGGGTTTGAGAACAGATATCATGGAATCATAGAATCATGGGATAGAATCATGGGATGGTTTGGGATGGGAGAGACCTTCAAGATCACCTCATTCATCAGGGCCAGGGACTGATGTCCCACTGTCCCTCCCAGCCCCAGTGTCCAGCCTGGCCTGGGACATTGCAGGGATGCAGGGGCAGCCCCAGCTGCTCTGGCAATTCCAGCCCAGCCAGCAATTCCTGCCCCACATCCCATCCATTGCTGCCCTCTGGCACTGGCAGCCATTCCCTGGCTCCTGGCCCTCCAGCCCTTGGCCCCAGTCCCTCTGCAGCTCTCCTGGAGCCCCTTTGGGCCCTGCAAGGTGCTGGAAGCTCTCCCTGGGGCCTTCCCTTCTCCAGGAGAACATTCCCAGCTCTCCCAGCCTCACACTGGATCCAGCTCCTCTCCAAGGAATTGATGCCCCCAGGCCCTTCCCTTGCAATCCCAGCAAACCACCAAGGCTCTCTGTTCCTTTGCCTCTCTTTTCTCTCCCCATTTTCCATCCCAATCCCTCCCAATGGATTGGGANTCTCAGGTGAGCACCCCCAGCTCTCCCAGCCCTGCAGCAGCTCCATGGATTCTCATGAATTTGCTCCAGCAGCTCCAGGTCCTGCTGTCTTTGAGGGTCTTAGAGCTGGACACAGAACTCCAGGCAGGAATTCAGCCTAAAGGAAGATCAGAATCCCCTGATCTCTTGCCCTCCTTGTCACTGCTGTGGAACATGTCCCAAAGTCCTGTGGGATGTGTGACAGTGTGGGATGGGCTGAAGATGAAGGAGGAGTTACTGGGGTGGGAAAAGATCAGGGGCAGCTCCGGGATTGGTGCTGGAATCCCTTCACTGTTCTCAGCCCTGTGTGTAATGAATCAAGGGCTGATTTGTATGCATGTATGGCAAATGTTAAGGAGGAGCAGTCACCCCGAGGAAGAAGTGGATACGGAATAAAGCAGTGGAGTTCTCATTAAATTTAATAATGTGAAGTTCAAGCATAATTGCTCACAAGTGTGATCCCTTCCCTCTTCTGCCTGTGCTGGAGTTAGGAGAGGCCTTGGTCAGTTGGGATGGATTTGTCAGAGAGTTTTAATGGTGCTGGGTCTGGTGGGTAAAGTGAGGCCAATTTGGGTCCCCGTCCTTACATTTGACTGGTTTTGCACAAAGGCCTCGTGAAATGATGACAGATCAGGGGTTTTTATGAGCTGTGGGATCCTTTTTGAGTTCATATTCCCATGATGTTAAAGCTTCAGCATTTTGCGTTTGGATTTGGAAATCTTGAAATCATGGAATCTTTTAGGTTGGAAATTCCTTTAAGATGGAATCCAACCATTAATACAGCACTGCCAAGCCACCACTAAACCACGTCCCCAAGTGCCACATCTTCAAGGTGATTAAATCCCTCCAGGGATGGGGACTCCAACACTCCCTGGGCAGCTGTGCCAGGGCTGGACAATCCTTTCCAGGAAGGAATTTTCCCAGTATCCAAGCTAAACCTCCTCTGGCCCAGCCTGAGGCTGTTTCCTCTCTTTCTGTCCCTGTTCCTGGGTTTAAATCCCAAATCCTTCCCCGGCTGTCCCCTCCTTTGTGCAGTCCCAGGGTCCCCCTGAGCCTCCTTTTTTCCAGGCTATGCAATAGAAGCATGAAAAACTTGAAGGCAAAATGTCCTTTTGACACCATGGCTTTCAGGTGCAGGAAAATGCTATTTTCTGTTAATATTTGCGTGATCTGAAATGTTTAAAAGTGAAATTTTAGAACATTTGTTAAGAATGTGGTTGCTGCTAATGATAGGAACAGCTCCTGTCACCTGTGCTGTGCAAAGTCTTATGTGAGTGGAGAATAATGTTTTTAATGAGTGAACACTGGTAGAAACTTCAGTTTTGAAGAACTTTTTTGTGTTTTCTGAGACGTGACCTTTGAGATAATTTGTTTCCCTAGCTCTGTCCTTAGCTATGTGTTTGTAAAATCAGATGAACTTGAGGTAATTTCTCTGACTTTGCAGACGGGTGAAATGGAGTTGGAGAAATCTCCTTTTCACAGCTCCCAGAGCTCAGCTCAGCTCGGAGATGTTTTCCTGACATCTCTCCCATCCTTTCAAATCCCTGCTCAGCTCTGGTGATTTCCAGCCGTGGCTCTCCGTGGCACAGCCCGCCTCCCGCTCATGAAATATTGAAACTCAGCGCTGGCAAACATTATTCCCTCATTAATATTGCAACGTGGCCTAAACACATTGCTCAAAACGTTTTGGGATCTTCTGCGAGTCCGTCAGGAGGAATTAAGGAGCTCGTTGGGCTCCAAGAAAGAAAACCTCATGAATCCTCCTCGTGTTGTGTCTCATCTTGTCATGGATTGAAGCCAGGGGGTCTGCTGAGGAGGGCAGGAGCCTCCCTTGGGATGGAGAATGCAAACCCTTCCCTCCCAATGATCATAATTTGGGATTTAAGGGGCTCTCAGGCAAAGAGATGGGACAGCAATGACAGCTCTGCATTAGAACTGCAATAAAAATGCAGCGATGCAGAAGCCAAGGCCAGGGGCAGAGTGAGGATCCAGGCTGAGCCCTGTGGCTCAGGGTTGGTGGCAGGGCCATCCCATGGGGGCTGAGCCCTCCTGCAGGGGCAGAGGTGGCTCTGCTGGAGCAGGGATCCTGCACAAAGGGGGAGTTTCCCTGGGAAGGGGCCCTGGGCATGGCTGGGCCTGGGCTCCCTCTGGGAATGCCGTGCCAAAGGCTGCTGGCTGTGCCAAAGGCCAGCTGGGCTGCAGGGAGGAATGCTGGGCTCTGGGCTGGCTGCAGCAGCTGCCAGGGGGATGCTGGAATGTTCTCAGGGACACTCAGTGGGCCCTGAGCAGGAGATGTGTGCCTGGAGGGAGGCTGGGTCCTGGCAGAGATAAAGAAACTGCCCCAGCTGGTTTCTGATCAGCTGGGCCATGGACAGAAGGTGACACCACCCCCAGCCCAGCTCCAGCAGCTGGGATGGAATAACCCAGCTCTGGTCACATTTTACACTGTAACCCATGGCCCTTATCTCCAGCTGGAATAAGATTTTGGGTTCCATGTTGAATGATACCTCATTAAATTTTTCCCTAATTCACAGAGGACAGGATGACTTTCCTGGCTGTGGACTTTGGAACAGGGAATATTTTGATTTTTGCTTGGTTGGAAGTGATGAAAAATGACACAGTTCCTGCTTTAGGCTTGAGTGAGTTTATCGTGGAACGCCACAGATCCATCAGATTGTGTGGCTTGGAGACTGTAATAAAGATAAAACAACTGGCAAGTAATCACTGCCCCGACAAAATAGCAAAAAGGAAATGCTTAGGCTTTGATAGTGTAATAAATTTCCAATATCTGAAAATAAGGGTTGGAAATGACAAATCACTCTATTTCTCCAAGAGTATTGTTTGCCAGTTTTGGATTTCTGTGGATTCTTGATTCATGTAGAATAAACCATCAAGTGGCTGTCAGAGCACAAAACTAATATTTTTCAGCTTTTCTCAGTGTGTTGCCGCTGTCTCTGAATTAAAAGGTGCTTTTTCCTTAATTAACATCTGCAGGTGTTTTTCAAGAACAACAGAAATGGATATTTGGAAGTAAACAAAAGAGGGAGTTCTTGTGGATTTTGAATTAAATGACTCATCTTGTTATTGTGGCTAACAGGGGTCATGCTGGGCATGAGGAGAGTCCTGGGCCATAAATCCACATGGCAAAATTAACAATTTGCTTTTCTTGAACTTAATTAAAACCTAGATGGTAAAAGGATGGAAACTGCTTGGAGTGCAGCAAAGTTTTATCCATTTTTTTTTTTTTTTTTTGAGCGTATTTTTGTATTTCTCTGATACAGAAAACTCCTTGATCCTCAGAGATGCTTTCTTGTTTGGGTCTTAAATTTCTATTTCTGTCTTTCAAATTCTAATTTCTAATTGGGAAGTGGAGCCATTCCTATATTTGGCTTCTCTTATCTTGTTAGACTTGATATGATGGTCGTCAGTAATTTTAAGTCATTACCTAATTGAGAAATTATTTTTCCTCTTGTTTTGCTTCATGTTATTGTTATTACTTGATTTTTAGAGATGTGGGTTCAGCATTTCAGTCTATCTTAGCCAATGCTCTGAAATATTTGATAAATTCACAGGTAAATTCTCTTTTGCTTAATCTTGCATGTAAGACATTCATAGTTCAAAAGCTGTGCAATAACAAATGCCACTAAAATCCCACGTTCCCTGCTCTTCCAGAAGGATAAGAGAGGAATAAAAAGGTGGAATGCAAAAGCAGAAATGTTATTTTGGTGAAGTATTTTCCCTTTGGTCTGAGGCTCTGCTGGAGAGGAGGTTGGAATGGATTTGATCACACATATTTGATTTGATTACTTCGTACCCTAAATTAACAAAAAATGGCTTTTAATTAATTCATTAATGTATTTTTAAAATATTTTTGTATTTATATATTTTTTTTATATCTGGGAGTGTCTTCCAGAATTCTTTTTGCTCGTTGTTGTGTGATTGCTCCTCAAGGTGATGTGGCAGCTTTTGTGTTCAGCGTGAGCCAAATCTGATTTAGACCTGGAATGTGCTGCAAACATTATTTTGATTAAAGTGACTTCCAGACTAAAACAGTCCAAAATTTATCTTACAGTGGAGCCTAAAAACGACAGTGTGATAACAAAAATACTCAAATTCTTGTTATGCCCCTCTGACAGGAATAAATCTTCTGAGATCCCTAAATCCTGACTGATTGGTTTATCAGGATTTACCCATCCTCTTACCAAAAAAATACAGATATTTAAATTTCCTTCGTAGCTTTAAATGAAGAGCATCGAAGTTGCCAATGACAGTGCTGGGGAAGGGCAGGAATTGTTGCTTTTTTTGTGTTGGTTGTGTGCTATAAAGCAGTTGAGAAATGAAATATTGGGCAGTGTGAACACAGACTTTAACTGGAGCTGCTTCTTAATGCTTTATGTGTGTTCTGCAATAGCACCAGGAGAAGTGATAGCCTTGCGTGCCACACTTCATTAAATCAGCCACTCCACACTTCTTAAAGCACTATTTCATAATTATTTACAAGGGTTTTATTCAAAAAGATATCAATTGTGTGGGGAAAATGTATAGCCAGCAGCCTTTTCTGCTGCTTCAGCAGCTTTTGGAACATCCTTTCTGTATAAATGATCACTGTAGTGCTCATTGTTGTCTGAAGTTCTGTGCTCAAACACAAGAACCATTATCTGGAGCCTTTATCTCTGCTGTAATTAAAAATGTCACTTGGAAAATTCCTGGGCTAGTGACAAGTTGTGCTGTTTAACTCCTCACAAATTGCACAGGTGCCTCTCTCTATTTTATTTTATATTTATTTATTTTTATTTTATTTATTTTATTTTTTTACTTTTGCCTAGCTAATAATATAATTTATTACTGTAGATCCAGCTGATGTTTGCCTTTATTCAGTACATGCTGAATGCCAGGAAAATGAATTNAATGTGCTGCAAACATTATTTTGATTAAAGTGACTTCCAGACTAAAACAGTCCAAAATTTATCTTACAGTGGAGCCTAAAAACGACAGTGTGATAACAAAAATACTCAAATTCTTGTTATGCCCCTCTGACAGGAATAAATCTTCCGAGATCCCTAAATCCTGACTGATTGGTTTATCAGGATTTACCCATCCTCTTACCAAAAAAATACAGATATTTAAATTTCCTTCGTAGCTTTAAGTGAAGAGCATCGAAGTTGCCAATGACAGTGCTGGGGAATGGCAGGAATTGTTGCTTTTTTTGTGTTGGTTGTGTGCTATAAAGCAGTTGAGAAATGAAATATTGGGCAGTGTGAACACAGACTTTAACTGGAGCTGCTTCTTAATGCTTTATGTGTGTTCTGCAATAGCACCAGGAGAAGTGATAGCCTTGCGTGCCACACTTCATTAAATCAGCCACTCCACACTTCTTAAAGCACTATTTCATAATTATTTACAAGGGTTTTATTCAAAAAGATATCAATTGTGTGGGGAAAATGTATAGCCAGCAGCCTTTTCTGCTGCTTCAGCAGCTTTTGGAACATCCTTTCTGTATAAATGATCACTGTAGTGCTCATTGTTGTCTGAAGTTCTGTGCTCAAACACAAGAACCATTATCTGGAGCCTTTATCTCTGCTGTAATTAAAAATGTCACTTGGAAAATTCCTGGGCTAGTGACAAGTTGTGCTGTTTAACTCCTCACAAATTGCACAGGTGCCTCTCTCTATTTTATTTTATATTGATTTATTTTTATTTTATTTATTTTATTTTTTTACTTTTGCCTAGCTAATAATATAATTTATTACTGTAGATCCAGCTGATGTTTGCCTTTATTCAGTACATGCTGAATGCCAGGAAAATGAATTTGTAATGCCAAGGAAAAAAAACCCACTGGAGGTTGATGCAGGCGAGTGTTTGTTTCATTAAGCTCCTACAAGCCACCCAATTACAGAACTCAAATAAATGAAAATTACTTCAAAATCCCGCTTATTTCGTTAAAAACTCTGCTGAATTTCAATCAGCTGATATGGCTGTTTAGGAATTTGGGTTTGTGAGTAAAAACTGCCCTAAATGAAAGTTTGGTGGATGCTTGGGGAATTTAACTCGTTGTGTTGTGTGATCCTGGTCACATAAATGAGGGTGGGAGTTGATAAAAAACGCTTGAAATTTTTGCTTGAGGGTGATGCCAGGAGCAGTCTTGGATGTAAAAATGTTCCTTTTTATTCTAAATATATCAAATTATAATCAATTTATATCAAATTATAACATTTGATAATGAAATAATGTCATTTTCTTTTATGGTAGAACACCCTGCAAGGAAAGGGAAAGGGAAGAAAAACACAAACATTAAAATGGGTTTTCTTTGACTGAGGTGACCTGAGTGTCTTGATGTAAATTTAAATGGGAGATTAAGAAGAAGATCTAATTTGATGTAAAGAAGAATTAAATGTAAATATCTGAGTGTTGTGGGCTTGTTTTGTTTTGGGGTTTTTTGAGGTTTTTTTTTTTGTTAATGAGGTTTTTTTTGTTTTTTAATTTTTCAGTGTTTATAATGTGGAAACTTTTGGCTGAATTTTCCAGCTATTTTATATGCAGAGTATATTCCATATCTTTTAATTACTCTGCTACCTGCAGCAATAAAAAGAAGAGACATTTTTAAGGGAAAACCACTTGCAGGAGGTCAGATCCAGGAAGGAGGAGGATGAAGGATATTCCTTCACTCCTGGCAAGCATTAAATTCTCTCTCTGTTGCTCACCAGAAAAAGGTGCCGAGACTTCTATTTTGACACTTTTTTCATTTTTAGACAAAACATGATTTCTCCAATCCAAAAGACAACCAGCATGTTTTGACTGTGCTGTATGAAGGATTGTTATGATTGCATGAAGGATTTGTTATATCAATCCTGCTGGAGTAATTTGGGGGACCTTGGGAAATCACTTAATGGAATTTGGTCCATGTCTGCATA
>VYXF01008054.1:5126-16558 GCA_013397295.1 Polioptila caerulea | reverse complement strand
AAATTTTTTTTTTTTTTTTTTTTGCTGGAGTAATTGAAGATGCAGCTTAATAAACTTTTATAAAGATTCCCAGTTGGTTGCTGCATTTCAGAGGGTTTGGAGCTGAGCACTGAAGTAATACATCTTGTAATTGTCTTTTTTCTTCCCTACCTCACTTAAATGTATTCCCTGGGGAAGAATCTAATGTACTCTAATGCTGGTACCTTTTACAAAGTGACCCGACTCATTAGGATTTGTTCTCCAGAGCTCCCTTGACAACAGATAAATGCACTGAGAATATTGAAGCTTCCTCTCCATCACTCTTTCAAATAAAAAAACCACCAAAAAATCTATTTGAAACCCAGAGTTTCACAGCTCCATTGCTGCTCCGAGTGCCGTGCTCGGTGTCACCGCGCGCAGGTTTCATTCACCGCGCGATTTCCGCGCGTTTCCCTGAAAATGAGACGCGGGCTGCTCGTCTCAAATACTCCATTGCTGGTTCCAACTCTGTTTATGGCTTGTGACATAGAAATATTGAGAATTTCCTGGGCCTGAAGTTGCCTTTATTATCTCCCTTGCAACAAGCTCAATGACTGTTTTCTCTCCTCCTCTCAAATCGCTGGGAAAGGTTGATTATGGATCTTTGTGGAGCATGGGAAATGGGTGAAGTCCTTGGGTTTATGGTGTGTTTAGAGGGAGGGAAGCACTTTCCCAGTGCAGGAAAGCTTTTAGGGGGAAATGGAGTGCCTGCTGGCTGGTGGGAAAAGGATTTTCCTGAAAAAACAGTTCCAGAAAACCAGACAAAAACCCAAGGACAACAGAGTTCTCTGCCTCTTACTTTAAAATACGTATTTCATTGAATCAGTTGTAATTTGTATAATTTAATGAACAGTGATATCAAAACTTGTAACTTTGACGTATTTAGATTTTGATACTACAATTTGAAATCAACTTCTGGATTCTTTCAGTGAATATTTGTATTTAAGTGTCTTAAGAAGCCAAGAGTAAAAAAAAAAACATTTCTGTGCCAGCTTTTAAAGTGACTGCTCTACTTTGAAACTACATTTGGAATGCAGAATTGGAAATTCCTCTCCGCCTAAATCTCCCTGCACCTCCTGTAGGTTGAAACAAGAGCAGATGTACGTTCGGGATGAGTTTGGCAAACTCCTGGAACAGGAGAGGATCTCCTCAAACGAGCACCTGACCCGAGCCATCCTCCGCGAGAGAGCGGCCACGGAGGAGGAGCGGCTGAAGGCTCAGCGCTGTGTGAGTCCCAAACTTTTCCAGAAATCCCTCATTTCCCAGGCAGCTCTCTGCTCAGAACTATTGGTGGAAGAGCAGAACAGATCTCATTATTGCTTTTTTTTGTTGTTTTTCATGACTGGGTAACAGCGTGTCGTTTTATTTTGGTCAAATATCTGTTTATTCAGGGGTTTTGCTGCTCGTTTCCAGCTTTGGAACCAGCTCAGTGTCAGAACCCTGGGCACAGAGGATTTCAGGCTTTCTGTGCTGACTGGGAATGATCCTCAAAAATCCACTGCATTTGAGCGGAGGCCGTGGAAAAGCTTCCAAAACTGAGTGATAGCCCTGAGATTGGGAATGTGGAGTTGAATAGAAGTGTGTGATCTCACAGGGTGAGAGATTGAGAGTTTTGATATATTGCAATATATATGTAGCAAGATAGAAAGTTTAGAGTGTAGTCATCTTCTCCTTCTTCACAAATTTAAGTGATTTTGTGTGATTGGTTAAAAAAATCCACAGTGCAAGACATGAGTAACTAGTCATTAAGTTAGAAGTTAAAATAAATGAGTTAGCATCTTGTAATTTAATAATTTAAGCTTAAAAAGACCTTGAAAACATTACTCAATACTCCATTTTTGCTCTGTTAACTTAGCAGATAGAAGCACTCACAGTGAGACTGTGAAGCAAATAAGAAATAATAAACATCCGAGTCCAAACCAAAATTCTGTCTCTCATGCTTTTAATCCTAACCCTAAAAAAACCCAACAAATAAAGCAAAAAATTCACCTCAGCTCAGTGAAAAATTCTGTTTCAAAGAATGATCTCTCATTGGAGCTGATGTATCAAAGCTTCCTGACAAGGAAATTGGAACATATGGTTGGCTGTTTTCCTCAGCAAACTGACATTATACAGTTCAATCCATTTCAAATGTCTGACAGATTTCTGACTTCCTCCACAGAGTGTTTGCTTGCCTTAGTGAGTCTCTATTGACTCTTCTTTCTAACAATAATCATTATTGCCTGAGGTGGGAATATGCCTTAAAAATATAAATATTCTTGAGTGTGGATGCTAAAGAAATCGGTACTTTTAAGGCAAAAAGTTTAAAATATTTAATGTGAGCCTTGCTATGAAAAGAAATGGGAATTACTTATGTCAGCAGCAACATAAATATTTGTTAGGCCCTCTAAATCTGGAGTAAAATCCAAAGTTTTTGAGGTTTATGGGTTGGTATCTTAGTGATCAATCACTTCAATCAGCAATAGCTGTGGCTGTGCTGTGGCAGTTCAAATCTGATGTTCGTGTTATTTCTCCAAATCCCAATTTCAAACCAAACCAATCCCACCTCGGCCTTGGTGTCTTTTCCAGCCACTTCTGGATGCTTTTTCAGCTCTGTGGTAACGTTGGTGTTGAAGAATAATTTCAGTGTTGGAAACAAATGTTTCATATTGACCATTGTAAAACATGGGAACAGAGCAGAATGGAAAGGAATAATGACCAAGGTACAGCCTTAGTTCTGTGCCTTAAATCCTTGGATTCTGAATATTGTGTGGGAGAGAGAAGGGTTTGGTGGCCTGGAGCTAATGAGGAGCTGAAGATTGATAATGGAGACTGTTATTTGCATAATTACTGGGGGGGGTTTGCATCTTTTTCTCCCTGTTGTGGGGATTTTGGGAAGCACAAGTTGGATTTCTCCTCAGCCAAATGCTCGAGAGATTCCTTATGATGGATGTGAAACTGCTTTATTTGGTTATTTGGCTGGTTAATTTTCACTTGCTTCAGAGAATCAAAGTTAGCAGTTGTGTCCTCTCAGTTTTGATCAATCTTCCTGGTTCCATCTGTGAAATTTGGAAATATCTGGTGGCTCTTGGGTGCAGGTTTGTTGTCACCACTGCAGATTTGCCATTTCCTCTGTAGCTTCTTCATTCTTTGAAGTATGTAGTCTAAGATTACAAAACAGCAAGAAGGTTTTGTCTGGTTGTTTCCTTAAATATGAAAATATTGAGTGTCAGCTCCTTTATTTTCCTGTAATTGGTCATTTTTTATTTCTTTGGCTTCGTTGCTTTTATTTCCTGTTTCAAAGCTGAATTCCCAGTCTGTGCCACAGGGAAATGTATTTCTGTGTATCCTTTGTCAGGTACCGTGAGGAATTCTGTGTTCTACTAAACTGCTACAGCAGGTTTGTGTTTTATGGAGCTCAGATTTGATTTGTCAGACTCTTCTTGGAGGAAAAACAAATGTGTTCCTGAGGTGTCAGCAGCAAAATAAATTCCTTTGCTGCTGCTAAATTGTTCAAATAGTGCAAAGGAAAAGAAATTATGGTGAGGAAGGAAGAATTTGAGTTTTCCTTTGTAAAGGTTTTAATAAATAGATGTAAAGTGAACTTGTATTCCCCATTCTTGAAGAATTTTCCTACCAGTTTATAAACTCAGAAAGAAGGAATTTGTAGTGTTAACATCCTAAAAGTTAGAATTAGCTCTTTATACAAATGAGGGGAAAAAAAAAATAGGATTAAATGATTGTTGATACCTGAGGTATTTTTGTGCTGTGACCTGTCCCAGGCAGTGCCCTCGGTTCAGGGGGGCTGGCAGGCGGCTGCTGGGATGTCAGCTCCTGAAAAAACATTTTTTGGGGTGATGCAAACGTTTTCAAAGCAGTAATTCTGGCATTAACACCAGCAAAGGTAGGAATTATTGTTCTGAGTGACATTTCCAGCCCCTGATCCAAACTCTGGAAATCCCTTGTGGTGGCAGTGGGAGGATTTACTCAACTCTTGGTGCTTGGCTCAGCTGCTGTCAATTCCTCCAGCAATTCCTTGGAATTCCTCTGACTCTGAGTGTTTGGGCACAGCCTGGCTTTGTGTCCCACACCTTCGGGGTCCCTTGGAAAAGTGCTGGAGGTGCCTTGGGTCTCCTCTGGCCTCTCCCTCCTCTCTGCTGTGGGGATTTGATCCTGGACTGAGCTGAAGCTGGCACAGGGAGCTGGGGAGGCCCTGGCACAGTTTTCCCTCAGCAGCTCTGGCTGCTCCATCCCTGGAAGTGTCCAAGGGTGGCACTTGGAGCAGCCTGGGACAGTGGGAGCTGTCCCTGCCCGGGGCAGGAGGTGGAATGTGAGGATTTTTCAGCTCCCTTCCAACCCAAACCATTCTATAATTCTGAGTTTTATCCTTTTTTTTCCCCCCACTTCATCTTCAGGGCAGATTCCTGGCCTGTTTTCAGGGCTCCCAGTACATCAGGGCTGGATGCAAGGGGTGCTTTGATGGTGAAGAATTCCTCTATTTTCTCTGCAGTTCTCCTTTCTGTCGTGTCAGTGCAGATCCAAGCACAGCCTGCCTGCTTTGTACCAACTCCCAAACAGCTGCACTGAGGACACTGCAGGGGCCGTGTGGAGGGCAGATGTCAGGGGGGTGTAGGAGACTGAGGGGGTGCTCCGGCTGTCGGAGAGGGGTGGGTTCAATGGATGATACCAGAGATCTCTACAGCCAGGTCCTGGAACTTAGAGTTTATTGTGTGGGGTGGGAGTACAGAGAGATCTGCTTGGAGCTGCCACAGCTGAGAGCAGGCCCTGGAGAGAAAGAGATAAGGGCAGAGCACAGCAGATAAGAGCAGCAAGAGGGGTGAACAAAGAAGGAGAAGAGCAGGGGAGGAGAGGAAAGAGTAAGAGCAGAAGGAGTAAGAGCAAGACAGGTAAGAGTAAGGGCAAGAGCAAAAGCAAAAAGAAGAGAGAACAAGAGAGAGCGAAGTTTCCGTTACAATCACATAAATCCTTTTCTATATTGAATATTCTAATTCTTACTAACCAATCTAGTACAGAATACAAATCCTATAGCATTTACATACAGCCTATAAGAATCCTTACATTCCCGTGCTTATCAGTGAGCAGAGGGTCTTGTTTAGACAAGAGGGGGTTACATTCATGCCAGACACACCATTGTCTTTTTGGTTGTTCAGTAACTGAGGTTTGGTACGGCAAAGGCTGCCTTCATTTCAATCTCGCTTACAGTTTCCATATTCTCAAAATCTTTTGTCAGACAATCATATTTATAAGGCTTTCCTGATTCATCTTCCCCAACCGGGGAGCAAAATGAGAACTGCTTGAACTGGCCTTGCCACCAAATGAGGTGGTTTTGTCCCTTCAGCTTTACTCAGTTTGGAGAGGTGACATGTGCAGAGCGCCTCGGTGTGATTTCACCAAAGCTCCAAGGCAAGAACTGCAGCTGGTTAAAAACGCTGCTTTTTTCCACACACTCTTAGTGTGGATGTGATGGGGGTTTTTTTCTGCCCATCCCCCTTGGAAAAGAGCTTCAGAAGAAATCAAATCTTGTTATTTCAGCCCAGCCATAAAGAATTTTGCTGCTGGTGTGGTTCTCTGCAGCCAAGGGTGAAGCTGAGGGTCCTTATGATGGCTCCAAGAAAACCTTTATTATATTTTATCACTTCTGTTCTCTGCCATATTTATTATTTTGAGATTTTTGCTGCAAATCTAAAAACCGGGCGTTGTGGTTTAACACAGCTTGGTTTTTAGTTAAAGAGGAAAATCTCTCAGTTATGGGAAGAGACTCTCTGGGTTTAGTTAAGCTGGGCTCAGTCTCGTAGAGTGGCTTTGCCATAAATAGTTTATTGATGTTCCATCACTCGAGTCATTACGAAAGTCAGGGTGAGACGAGGAGAATATGGAGTAGAAAATCAATAGTTCTCCAAAGTGCAGAGGACCTGTTGTGTTTCCATCTCCTGATAATGACCTGGAGTTCACTGTGAACACATTTGCTCCTCTGTCTGGACTGAAACGAGTTGTCATTAGGAGCCTGCATGTTCGAAAATGGTTTTATTGAGCTGCCAATGACATTAAAGTCTCATTTCCCTTTGAAGAGGCACAGAAATATTGTTCTGTTCATGTGCTGTAACCAGAACATTAAAATTTGATTATTGCTATCATTAGAAGTCTGTATCCATACTAATGCAATTATATCTATTTGCCCATGTTCCAGGCTTTCGTTGAAGCACCTGTTTGAGAGTGAAATCTGTTGCTGCTGAGGAATCTCATTGTTTTGTAAATTATTTTTCCGCACAAGAAGTTCTATCAAAAAATTCCTCGCTCCAAAAAAAAAAAAAATCAATTTGGTAGAAGTATCTTTATATTAAAAAGCACTCATTTTTTGCACTTTAGGTCACTGTGATAATCAGATTATTGGAGATTTTCTCCCTAGCAAAATCCTATTTGAGATGTGAAGTTCTTTTACTTCTCTGAGCCCTGAAATCAATAGACAGAATACATTCCTGGCCATATCAGAGCTGAAGTGTGTTGAGTTATGTGAGGAGGAAATCTGGCCTGTTGTCATCATTGAATACAGGTTGTTAAATGTTCTGCTGCTGCTCTGAACTGGTTTGGTGTTTTCCCCATCACCCTGGGGTGACTGGTCCCAGTCAGTGCTGGCCAGTGACCTCCCCTTTGGGGCTGCATTTCTTTTTCCTGTCCTCAATTCATTCACTTTGTCACGAGGTTGTTCCCTATTTTCCATAAACAAATTAAATCCTGACCCTTCCTGCTCTTCCCAACCAGGCCTGGCCAAACCATATTTTAAGGATGACTTCACTAGGAAATACCAGGGGGAAGAATTAAATGAGTTAAGGCATTAGTTCTCAGGAGAAAAGTCTGTTTACAAACCTGCAGTATTTATTACATACCTCATTTAGCTCATTCATCATTTTAATAGAAAAATGAATCTTTTTAGATGATTCTGAAATAATTTCAGGTAAACTACACAGCCTGAGGCAAAACAGGATTGCTCAGTGCAGGGTTTCAGCACGAGCAGAGACTGTAATTCACAATTTATGGCAGTAAAAATACTAAAGGCTCATATTAGACCATGAGATTCAAGGTTTGGGAAGCACGTGGTACCAAATTAAATCTACTGACAGTTGTTTTGTCTCTTGTTCCTCAGTTTTACAATTTAGAAAGCAGAAATTTTTCATGAAACCTCGTTGAAAGTGGAGATTTGGGGAGTGTCACTCATAAAATCTGATTTAGTCCTATGCCCATGGTTATTTTGGTGGTGTTTTTATGGCTTGGAAGTTTTGTTGCAGCAAAAATTCTTTTTTCTTCTGGGCAAAAGGAACCTGGATTTGATTGTTCCTGTCACAGAGGACGGGAGGAAGAAGTATTTTGGAATTTTGAGGCTGGGATCTATTTTTTTTTTTTGTGCTTTTTGTTTTGAGGGAAAGAAGTTTGGTTGGTTTTTAGGCAAGGAAGACCCAGTGAGCAAGAGATTTATATTTGGAAAATAAAGAATTGGAGAGCACTGACTGCACTCCTATTCCTTGGGATAAACAGAGGGATCTATCTTTGGGTGGTGTCTCTCCTGGCACACATTCCTTCTTCCTCTCCCTCTTTTTTGGCATTTCTACTGCAGCACTAAGAGGTTTGGGATAGAAATTCAGGTATTTGGGGTAGGGGATCTTCAACAGGTGATGTGAAATTCCTGTGGGAGCACGGAGCTCGTGCTCAGCAAATAGAGTTGATCATTTTCTCCCCAGAGAGAAAAGGGGCTGCCTGTCACAAATTTGCAAATCAGGAGTGATTTTCTTACCTGGCCTTGAAGAAGCGAAGGCCCATTTGATGTCTAAAATTAAAAATGGACAGTTTTCCCTCCACCTTGATAGAGGAAAATGGCAAAAAGAATTTAAAATAGAGGAAAATGGCAAAAAGAATTTAAAATAGCCTGTGGGTGGTGCTGGAGTTGGAATCTCAGTATGATTTGTCACATAAACTGATAAATAAATGTTTTCTTTCCTCTCTGAAATTGCCATGAAGGGCCTGGGAACCACAAGTTGCTTTTTCCCAGGTCTCTCTTCTGTCCCTTTACAACGTCCATGCTGACATTCAAAATATTTGTTTCAGTGGAACAACAGAAATAATTTTCTCCTTTCTTCAGCATTTCACTTGGCAACATGTTATAGATGTATTTTTTTAATAATTTTTCTGTGTAACAGTTAATGGCTTTTTTTCCCCTCCGTGTCAAATTTTGACAGACAGGAAAACCACGGTAAAATGAGAATTCTGAAGGCAAGCAAAGTACAGAGAAGGAGCATTTATTCTCTTTAAGCTTTCTTTGTGAATGGTGAATGTGTTTTGATAGTCAAGCAGCATTTAAAGCATGTTATTTTTTAATTCTTATATAGCAAACCCCAAGATATTTGACTGAAGCAAAATTAATCACTGTGTTATTTCGGCATTCAGATGAAGATCTAGTGCTTTACAAAGCCTGCTGCTCCATCAATTTGTTCTTTGGGTTGAATTCAAATTGAGTTCATTTTTATAGATTCACTGCATAATACTCTGCTCTCTCCTCCCTCGTTCATTAACCAATTTGTTCGCGCTACTCCCTTTTTATTGAACGGTAACAGAATTGCTCTGCTATCTCCCCAAATGAATATCATCATTCCTTGTCATGCATGGGCAAAAAGTGAGGCTAATAATCCCTTTTTCCACACACCTCCCCTCTTTTCAGGGATAAGGCTTCTTCCTGCCCTGGAGGTAGCACCAGGAGAAGGTTTTAAATATTGTTCTTTGGGGATAAATATTCCAAGGCAGGCTGCTTGTGTGTCAGAACCCTGGGCACAGAGGATTTCAGATTTCTGTGCTGACAGGGACTGATCCTCAAAAATCCACTGCATTTGAGCTGAGGCTGTGGAAAAGCTTCCAAAATTGAGTGATAGCCCTGAGATTGGGAGTGTGGAGTTGAATAGAAGTGTGTGATCTCACAGGGTGAGAGATTGAGAGTTTGGGGTTTGGAAGATGTAATGGATACGGAACAAGGTGGAGGGGTTAGGGCGTAGGTTAGTTCTTCTTCTTCCTTTTCTTCTTCCTCTTTTTCCTCCTCTTCTTCTTCTTCTTCTTCCTCTTCTTCCCCCTCTTCTTCTTCCCCCTCTTCTCCTTCTCCTTCTCCTTCTCCTTCTCCTTCTCCTTCTCCTTCTCCTTCTCCTTCTCCTTCTCCTTCTCCTTCTCCTTCTCCTTCTCCTTCTCCTTCTCCTTCTCCTTCTCCTTCTCCTTCTCCTTCTCCTTCTCCTTCTCCTTCTCCTTCTCCTTCTCCTTCTCCTTCTCCTTCTCCTCCTTCACAAGTTTGGGTGATTTTGTGTGATTGGTTGGCAAAACCCGCAGTGCAGAACATGGGTGATTGGTTATTGGGTTAAAAATGAAAATAAATTAGTTGGCATCTCATAATTAGGTTGTTTAAACTTCAAAAAACCTTAAAAATAAAACTCTAAGCACCATCTCTTTTCTATTAACTTCATACGTAAAAACACTCACAGTGAAAAAATCTATAACAGAAATAAAAAATAATAAACAAAGAGTCACAACAAAAATTCAGTTTTTCATACTTTTAATCCTGACCCAGAGAAGAAGACCCAGAGAAAGCCAAGGGGTTTTAAAGCCACACTTTTGACTCCTTGTGGGCCTTTGCCAGTTTTTGCCACAACAAAACCCCCACGGAAGCCTCGTCCTTGTACGCGACGCGCTGCAAACACGGCAAGGGATTCAAAGGGCTCCTTCACGCCACAAAACATCCCCTGCCCCTGACTTTTAGTCAATATTCAAATATTTTAGTCACTGTTTCCTTGCTCTCACATTAAGCTGGGTTTGGGTAGGGCTGTTTTCACTTTCCAGGGCTCTGGCTGTCCTCATTTCGGGTTGAACGGCCGGGTTTGGGTGGTTTGGGGCACAGAGGGTGCAAGTCAGGCACTTTGTTTTACTGCTGTTCCCAGGAGTGGCTTGGTTTGCTCAGCTTGGAGAAGAGCCTGAGAAAAGCCCTTTTTAGATGTAATTTTAAGTTTTTAAGTTTTTTTTTTTAAATATTTTTTGGATATCTTCTCATATCAGTGGCTCTCTGGAATATATTGGGGTGCTCAAGTGTTGCAGCAATAGGTGCCAATGTAGCTAAAGCAGGTGTGCAAAATCAATGAAAAAGGATATTTTGGGGAGGGTGAGGGAAAAAAGTGGAATGTCCTGGTGAAGTCTGTAGGTTTAAGGGGATTTTATACAAATTTTAAGAAATTTTTCAGTCCTGTCAAGTGTTACATGATCTGTTCTGTGGCAGCTGTACCACGATGTGCCTGGAGGAAAAACTACTCTGCCTGCTTTTTTTAAAAGAAAGGAAGAGTTTATGTAAGGCTTAATAAATTTGGGATGTGAAAACACCCTTTTAGTTCAGTAATAAGAATTATTCTCCTGATAGCCCTATTCTCTTAAGGCTGGGGGTCTTTATTTGCAAAGTGCAGGGGCCTTTGGAGCAGAAATTCAACCTCCTGCCAGGAACTGTGATGCTCACAGTGTTTGTGACACCTTGCTCCCAATGGAAAACAAAAAGAAACTTTTAGTAGCATAAATAAGAAAAAGATTTAAAGACAAAGAGGCACCTTCCACTTCACACAAGACCTGATTTCAACAAGCAGCCAACAAAACTTGAATTCTGAAAGCAGAAATTGGTTTCAGCTGTCAATGCTGTAAAAAATTTCACATAGGATGGGTTGTGGGAGAAATTTGTCAACATAAATTTGGGCTGGCTGAGGCAGAAGAAGGTGAGAATATTTCTTGTCTCATTCCTTTCAGTAGTTTAGTTGAGTTTGGAAAATCCACCCCTCTGATAATACAAGATACTGCAGCGTCTTTTTGTTAGAGATATTTGAATTCAAATCACGCTCATAAATAAATAAATAAACCTCATTACTTCTCATTTTCCTAATTATCCTGCAGACAAACAGTGGGAATCGGGACATTAGGATAAATAAATGGTTTGTGATTTTGCTTCAGAGGAAGAAAGTCTTGCTGTTCCCCTTTTCCCCCCCTTGGGCCGTGCAGGAGTAACAAATGAGCAAACGCAGAGCAGTTTCTGATGGATGTTTAATGGGGCTGTGCTGGAGCCAGGGGCTGCTTTCTGCAGCTGCTGCCACCACTCCGAGTCATTACCACACCTTGAACGCTTGCATTCCAAAATCAGGGCGTTTCCAATCCAAAAAGGCAGAAAGTTAACGCGATGCGGTTTGCCCAGCCAGCTCTTACGGGGGTTATTCTCCACCCGGTCGCGCACGGCGTCACGAGTGGGCAACTTCAGGAGAGGCTGGGATAGCTCAGTCCCAAATGCAGGTGAGGCTGTGGTGTCAGGAGAGGCTGTGCCAGCTCAGCCCCAAATGCAGCCAAGGCTGTGGTGTCAGGAGAGG
>VYXF01008053.1:506088-524001 GCA_013397295.1 Polioptila caerulea | reverse complement strand
GGATGTCTTTTTGTTTTGTTTTTTTTTTTTTTTTTTTACTACCAGGTTTGGAAGGTGAAACCTTGATGATAAAACCTGATCTGTGCCTGTGGGACTATTTAGGTACTTACAGGTTTGGTGTGCTTTGGTGAAACTCAAACTGAAGTGTAGCATATCTTGTGTACCAGGACACATTCTTTGGTGTTCATGTGTGTTTCAATAATGCCAACTTTTTCACCACTTCAGGAATGGAAAATGAGTCCTCCCAGATAATGATACTTGAAAAATTTAGGCTATTTTCATCTACTTCCTCATTACTAAGCCTTAAAGGTTCACCATTCCAAGCGTTTTCTCTGCAACCAGGAATGCCACTACCCTTTTCTTTTTGATGGAATCTGTGATTTCCCTGTTACTACACATTTTCTCTGTATATGGTTTTTAAATAAGACATAAATGCAAAGTACTTTATCTTCCTGTGTTTATTCTGCACCTCAGATTTCCCATACCTCTTTAGAATATCACAGTTCTGAATTCAGATTTATAGCTGGGGCAGCTATAGGTGGAAGTTGATCTGCAGAAAAACAAGAAGTAGGATGCCTGTGGGCAAGGGAGCTGGTTGTGGGATTGGAAGGTGGAATGACAGCTGAGATGAGTGGGCTGCTCCAGAGCTCTCTGTTAGTCATGTGCACGCAGGGTTTGCAGGAGAGGCCACTGCTGTGAAAATGTTACTGCATCTTCTTCTTGTTTGCAGTGTTCTTTTTCCTCTGAAGGTGGGATAAAGTAGTTGGCTTCCCCTTGAGTGATCCCAGCCCTTGGAAACACCATCTGCTGTGGCCAGGTGTTTGAACAGCATTGTTCAGTCAGGTCTCCTGTGAGGTGAGGAGCTCAAGGCTTTCCTTCTGAGCTGTCCCTCTCTGACTCTTCTCTTGCAAAGGGCCGTGTTCACCAGTGGAGTCCCAGGTCCCCTCTCTCTTGTAACCATCATCTTTTCTGTGCTCTAAACGAGGTGCTTTAATTCCCTTGCTGTATAAAGCTGATAAATCTGCTCACAGATGAAATGTTACTATTTACCACTCTTTAATGTATTTCTGTATGTAGCTAATTCCTGAAGTGGGTTTTTTCATGTCAGAATCCACTATTGCATTTTTGTCATGCTGTGCCAGGTAGTGCTTGACCTTGTGAATATTTCTCACAGTCACTCACAAGATGCCTGTTGAGACACAATACCTTAGGATTAAATGAATGCAGAATATTTGAGCAGTAACCAAATGGAATGAAAAATAGAAGTCGTATTTCATTCTGCGTGGCTACATTTTTCTTGCAAAGCTTGTCCTTGAAAACAAAACATATCAAATGTTAAATCAAAAGTGTTTTGTTTTGGGTGTTTTTTGTTGGTTTTTTTTTTTTTTTTTACCTGCATGCTGGGAATTGGAAATGTTGCAGACAGTTTCACCCAAGATGTTTTGTTTAAGTTTTAGATGGAAGGTGATAGTCAAGGTTGGAATGGAATAAGTAATAGTCACTTGGTGTACTTCATCATGCCTTTCACTTGTATTCATATTCTTCTGAGACTCTTGGGTGTCTGTGGCAGGAAGGCATTAAGTTATTGTGGGAAGCTGTGTGGCTTGGACTTTGCTATGTATTTCTGTCTTACTCTTTCAAACAATAAGAACAGAGCTCTTTATTTTAAAACCCAGTTTCAGATTTTTCCTGTCCTTTAGCAGGATCTTGTCTCAGGCTAGGCAACAAAACCAGTATTTACAGCCATTTGTGTCTGACTTGCTAAGGAGAGTAAACAAGCCTGAGTAACTGAACCTTAATGGCCAATTCTTAGCTTGTCCCAAGCTGTAAGAAGCACTCACATCAGCCTTACACTTGGTTTGTGCACTGAAGGAATGACTGCAAGATGCAGGACTGATATTTTTGTCATTATTGCATTCTTCTGTTGCTGTAGAGATTTAGGGTGGTATTTTTGATAAAATTTCACACTGAGATGGGGTAGTTTCTGTTACAGCACTTACGGGGTTTTTTGAGCTTCTGTTCTTTTGTTAATGTTCAACCCTCATATTCCACAAAGCTGATGTTAATGCCATTGAAATAAAATAAGAGTTGCTTTTACATTTGTTTGTCACAGACCTGTGCACCAGTAGGGTCTGGAATAGCTTCTCAAATGAGTTCAGCAGGAAGGGATGCCTGCAGAGAGGTTAGACAAGTTAATCTGCCAGACGAAATTCAATCCTCATATTTCATTTTAAGACCACTTTGCGTAGCAAAGTAGTTTAAGCAGTAGCAGATTTTTTCCTTGCTGATGGTTAATTTCATGCCCTACAAAGGGTCAGCACACTAATACAGGAGAACATGATTACCTCATCCCAGCTTTCCCCACACAGGCAGCCAAGGGATACTGAGTGTTTGCTTTAGGTGAGCTGTTGTCAGATGCCCTTTATCTCTTTGATTTTGAGATGGGTCCTCAAAAGAACTTCTAAATCAGAAAATTCTCTCTTTTTTTTTTTTTTTTTTTTTCTTCCCTATGAGGTTCAAAGGACAGAGTATCCTGATAGGGTTTTAATTGGAAAGCTACTGCTTGACCCTGGTTGTTTAAACCTAGGCTGGGGGGAACTCTGACAATCTTGTAGTTTTGTAATCCTTATGCCTGTCTGAACCTTTGACCTTTCTACTTTATAACTAGAACTTCATTGTCACCATTTGTCCCTGCAGTTCCTTTCAAAGAAGACTGCCTTGCAAGTGTCTGTTTCCACTTTCCTGCTGTGTTCAGCTAAGGAAGGGTATTAATTCATACCTGATACATTGGAGGGGCCAAGACTTTTGAACTTGCACTAGATCTTGGAGAGGGGGAAATGAGCATAGCAAAAGCCTGTCTTGCTGATGCAAATGAGTACAATGAAAACAGGCTTGGGAGATCAAGGGAAATGTGGTCTTGCTACCAGCATTCAAATTCAGTCAGATGCAGATTTTTTGTAAGATTAACATATCATGAAAAAACCCTCACCTTGTATCACAGATGAGTTGTTTTGCTGAGTTTATTATAAGCTTTTAGGAGGATTTGTAAACTTGGGGTTAACTTTGCATTAGTGCAGTGAATACACACTTCTGTTGATGTGAGCTTTTGTTTGTTGAGACCTTTGTGAAGATGTGACAGTTCTTGGTTTTTTTTTCCTCTTCTAGATGTGTGAGCAAGTCGAGTTTTATAGTTGTGTATGTGAATGACTTGCTAGTGAGTACAGATGTTGAATGAAGGGAAACCTCTGGAGGGAGAGAGTGCCTGGTATTTAGTGCATATGATCTAGTCTGAGAGAAGTCACCAGAGAGTCTTGAGATCTTTGCCATCTTGGAGTGAGAGTAACATAATCAACCCTGTTATGGTGGAAAAGAAATAAAATTAACATACAACTCTTGTGTAGTGTAATTCCTATCCACAAGCTTTGATGTAGTGGTTGTTATGAAGGTACTCAGGGGTCAAGGGACTTCAGCTAGCACTGGTGGGAATGTTTTCTAAAACCTGTTAGACTCTTTGGGTTTGTGGTGCTTGTGAATTGCTGACACTGCTTTGTATTAAAATTTCAAATAAACTTTATTTCTGTAAATGAAATTGAAACAGTGTCTTTTTTTTAATTTATTTTTTTGGTCACTGTAATTTGGCTGGTGCCGGGTACTTGTCTGACAACATGAAGGAGTATTTCTATTGACATTTTAAAATGAAAACTACTTTTTTTGAAATTAAGGAGCTATGTATGAAGAAAGGCAAACAGTATAAAAATTTTGTTTCGTGGTCTCCACAACCCTCGGAATGGAACTTTGTCTCCTGGATGTTGCAGTGCACAAGAGGGCAGTGTTTGCTTACAATGTAGGATCTTAGGGATAAGTACTCGGGGTAACAGGTCAGCGTGGGGGGAGTGACCTCACCGTGAGCCGAAACAGAATGAAGTAGACGATTTGGAACACAACTCTGGGTTAATTTTCTCGTTCTTAAAGAAAACATCCTCTGTGTTTTAAGGAAGGTTAGTCTGATTTCATCTATAATTTCGGTTATGCTTTTTATACCTTAAGCAATAAAAACGTTTGGGGTTGTTGTCTTACACATAGCATGAGACACAGGTAGCAGGTGAGGAAAAAACAACAGGTTCAATGTGGCAACCATGGAATTTAGTGTGCACAAATCTTTTATTTCCTTCCCCATTTCCCCATGCCTTTTAATAACTGGGTAAAAGGAAACTAGTTGTACTAAATCTGCTTTGAACCACCACTGTGTGAAATAGGATTTGTTGTTTGATATTGGGTGGAATGAAACTGGGGTTTGGGGGATCAGGGTATTTTAAAATGTGGGTCTTGTGGAGTTTTAATCTTGTACCATAACTGTAATGACTCTAACTTCCTATGTATTGCATTGCATCTTGGTTCTGTGGGTTTTGTGTGTGATGTGACAGTGGGACTGCTGTGATTATTTCAGTTCTATGCCCTTTTCTGCAGTTTTGACTTGAAGCTGATTTCCCTGTAAAGGTTACATTCAGCAGCTTCCTGAACTTACACAACTCTTAGGCAATATTAGAGACCGAAGCAGGAGTGTCCTGTTCGTTTTCTGGGTCAGGTATTTTACAAGGAGCAGGAGACCTGTTGTCTCCTGATAGCAAAAGTTACAGTGAATAACCACATTCTCTTCTGCTTCTTCTTATAATCCTGTCAGAAATGTACTGGTTTCTGTGTGCTGTTTAAAAAATAAAAATAATTTTGCATTTCTTGTTTGGAAGATGTGATTTATAATGGAATTCTCACTCTTAAGTGTAGACTTTAACCAGGAGTGGTTTTATTGAAACTTGTTTGAATGTGAAATTGTCCCTTGCTAGAGTATTACAATTTTTCTACAAAGCTTCTGAGTGGTGTGTTTGCTTGTGTACAGCAAAACTGTGCTGTTTGACACTTTGTTACTTGACACAAAACCGTGACAGCTTCTCAGGAATACTCGGTAACCAAGCACTGTAGTGGTGCTGTTCAAATCTGCTTGATCATTTTTCCTATTGGTTTTAAAACAGAATTTCTTTGTTCCAGCATACTGTGTGCAAGCATTCATTGAATAACCACTTTTCACTTTTGCTTCATGTTTATTCTTGCTTCCAATTATTTTGTAAGCTGCTTGGAAGAGCAGGGAAGCTTTGTTAATCAATTTTTAGATGCTTTAAAATATCAGCTAATGTAGTGAAGTATTATAAATAACTGCATAAAATGTAGAACAACTTGCTGTAAAATATGAAGCATATTTATAGTTAAAATCACCTTGTCAAAATAAATCTAAAGTGCATTTTTCAAAGTAGCATTTATACTGATGATGGATATGCTTGCTTGCTAAATAGTCCAATTCAGCAACATCGTGGTCTGCTAAGCAACAAACCAGCCTTATAAGATTCTACTGTATTGGTTCTGCATCTTGATTTAGAACTTATCTTCAATGAGTAGATGCTCAATTTAAGCAGAGTGATATGTGGCTTATGTATAAAGCCATTTTAAATGGCTAGTTGGCTTGATGGAGCCATTAACTGAATTTCCTTAATGAATTTGTTTTGGGATTTTCATACTTAAAATAATACATGTTTTTGCATGGCTGTTGTAAAGTACTGTTTATGAAAACCCCTAGAAAAGCAAAATACAGATGGAAAAATTGAGGTTATAATTGTTAAGCAGACGTGCAACCGATCTCACTGGGTGAGCAAACCAAACCTGCACACTGTCATTGCTCAAGCCCATTAAGTGTCATAAAAAGTTCTTTTTCCTTGTGGCAGTGAGGTCGGCCTGGCAAGCTGAAGAGCAAGGACAGGTGTTTTGCAGTGGTAATTTCCAGCTGGATTCTCAAACACGTCGTGTTCTGTGGGTCACAGCTCGTAATGGGGTAAAGCTGATAGTGAGCTTCAGCAGAGAGGCTTGCACAGCTCGTACGATAGCTGAGATTGCAGAGATACCAAGTGTTCTGTGAGAAAATATTCCCTGTGCTATCTCTGCAATTCAGATTAGGTAGCTGCTCTGAAGTGCTTCCTTTAAACTGTTTGCTTCCAGAAAGTGTTGTAGGCTGAGTAAATACCAATAATTCTTATTTCCTATCTCTTTATCAATTATTTTACCAAAATGTTGTTGCACAGTTTATCTAATCTCTTCAAGTGAACATGAAATGGGTTAGTGTCGGCTTCCAAACTGAATTACGATCTTGGTTTCAAATTTAGGCTGATGAATCCTACATTAGATTGTAATTATCAGCATTATCAGCACTAGAGGTGGTTGGGACCAGACAAACAATAACAAATGTATATTTATGTTTAATGTAACAGCAGAAGAAATTGGTGGATAGTAGGAGAGGAAATGGAATAGACAGCTTAAATAAAAATGAAGAAATTGTATGCAGGAGCATCATGGAGGTAAAGGATAATAAGGGAGAATAAAAATGGAGGTTTGAATTTTGAGATTCATATTGATTTGGATAAGAACCCTCACCTCAGGCTCTAAGGAAGAGATAATTCATTAGAGCTTATGGTTTTGTTGAGAAACTCCTTTTTTAGTTTGTGTTATAGAAGGGATGATGATGATGACTCTTGCCCACTGCAGATCTGTTTTTTCTGCAGTACTGGGAAAATGAATTTAATACAGTTGCCTGTAGCACTTTCTTGTCGTTTGTGCTTACATTTTCCTTTGTTTTCTATCTTTTTTGGGATGCAATGTTAGATTGGCATATGAGAGTAAGCTGATGTTCTTGGTTCTCAGGAGCTCTTTTCGGTTGTTAAACTTTGCCTTAATTTTTTTTTCAGCCAAGTTTTACCTGTCTTGTTTCCATTAAATGCATTATAGTGCAAGTGAACATACTTTAGATATGATTCTCCTGTATATGCAAAATTTGAAATGGTCTTGAAGAACTTGCTGGTTAGAAAAAAGCTACAGAAGTGTTTGAGAGTAGTTGATAGAACTATCCTATCATATTAATAAGGATAGCCTAGGAAATGGTTTTTTTGTCATAGATGTTTATTAGTGCTTAAATCTACTTCTCATATATTAAAAACTAGCCTTTCAGCAGTATTGCTTTGGGGAAGAAAGTCTTCCAAAGTATGCAAAAACTGCATTTCAGGGAGAAAAACAAAATTGTAGCTTTCTTTTTTAGGATCAAGAGGAGGGGGAGGGAAAATGGTTTCCTTGTATTTGACTGTGCTGTTGGATAGAAGACAAAGCTCAGTCTCTCTTGCTGACTAATGTCATCATCAAGGCATTTTTTTCTCCCACAGAGCGATTTTGTCTCCATTGAGACCCCCACAGCCATTGGCAAGACCATGGCCTGAGATTAAATCTCACGCTTGGGTGAAATTCTAATGACTGTAATTGTTTCCTCTTTTTAAGTCTGTGGTCCCTTCATCAAAGAGTGGTGCGGAAATTATGCATTTATGTTGTAAAAAGAGAGGTCATGATTACCTGAACCTGTGGTTGACTTGGGGGGATTCTGTGTCGTGTTCTGGCAGTGGTTATCCACACTGACATTGCAGTGTGTGAAATGATTTAAAGAGTGGCTCAGAGTGCACGTGCAAAGCGCTGGTGTAGCACAGCTCTGTCCTCCCTGGCTCTGTGCTGGCACTGCCAGGTGAGCACAGCAGCAGCTCAGGTGTGTTGGTCAGCAGGGGAGAAGTGGTAAATGTGGGATGATCCCGTGCAAAGGGCTTGGGACTCGTCAGCAAGTGTTACTGATAACCCTCACAGTGCTTATTGGAGCCTTCAGCATCTCGAAGGACAGCACCAGGGTGGTGGTGCTGGTTGTGGAGGAGCCCAGTGTAAGTGTGAATGTGGATATGCAAAGAATTACAGACAGCTTTGTGAGGTAGATCACTCCATCCTGTAAAAATTGGGATGTGTGTGTGCAGCAGTGTTGCTGTGTGATGGAAAGATTCACCTAAGTATTCTGTGTTATTTGGCTTCAGTGTGCAGTTCTGTATGTACACCATTTTAGAACAGTACTGCCCCCTGACTCTGAAGACTTATGTAGAAAACATTTTGAGTTTGTACTCTAATTTAGGAAGTATCCTTTAAAGACATGATATGTGTCTTGGTCAGTTCTTTTTATTAGAGAATAAGGAAAATGGTTCATATAGTACCTATTTTTAGGTGTTTAGGTTGCATTTAAAGACTAAAGAAATCCCTTTCATAATTCTTTAAAGGATTTAGCATTAGAATCTTTTCCTGATCTCTGAAATGATGAGTTTTCAGTTTAGAATATTAAAAATTTTATCAACAAAAAGCCACCAAGTGTCAGCAGTAGTGTTCTCCTAAGGGAGACTAGCTTTGGGCATTTGACACTGAGAGTAGCCCTTGTCTGGCTGTATTATAGCTTCAAATCCTATGATAATATGCCTAATTAAAAAATTCCCTAAAGCCTGAAAAGCAGGTTTTTACACTGAAATTACATCTGGTTTTTTAATATATGTAAAAATAAAGGCAATACTAAAACTGTTGAAATAATAATTAATATTTATTCTTGTGTATGGCTAAAAATTCAAAACTTGCAGGTGGACACCCAGATGAATTTTTAAGGAGATTTTGTTCTTTGAGTTTGATTGCTGTTTGATGGGTTTTCACCCTGTGGGAGGAGGACCATTATATGAGTATTTTTTTCTCTGAGTGGATATTTCTCCTAACAGCTGAGATTCTCCCATTATTTCAAGTGTTGTGATAAAGTTGTGCTGCTGCTGGTGTTTGCCCGTGTGTTTGTAGTTGAGCTCTGTTTACTCTCTGGTGTGTATTGTCATATCCAGCAATGGTGGCTTTTTCTGTCTAAAACTGCTGTTGGACTGAAGTCTCTGGTTAAGGGAGCAAGAGAGTTTTGAATGGAAGCTAAATTCTAGTAAAAAACCCACAAAAAAACAAAACAAGTGATTGAAAATAGAGTCTTTAAAGAAAGTTTGTCTCTGAGATGTTTTCATTACTGAATTGTACTGTGTTCACTAACAAATTAATGTGGAGGCAGGTGTTTGGGAGTTTTCATTGTATGTCCCTAAATGTGCTTGCTTTTTTTGCCTTTTTTTTTAACTTTATTTACAGTATAAAAGGGTTGATTATTCTTCTAATAGCCAGCGCTGCTTTTGTGTGGTTTAATATTTTCTTTGTTGTAATTTAAAGCCAAACAAATCAAAGTGAAGATATATTTAGCTGTCTGTTTCTTTACTTAACCTGCACCAAGAAACCAGTTGTCCTAAACTTACTATGTAAAAGAATGTTGTTTTTTATAAGACTTGCTGTCAAATTGATGCACTGGATGAAAGCTATTTTGGTCACTTTGTACTTGTTTCTTTTTCCTTAGCATTGTAAAATATTTATTTTTGTCTCATTAAGAAAATGGTGGAGTCTAGCTAGGGAGAGAATAGATCCCATAGAAAATGATGTCAGGTTTATGGAATTTCTTGTTATTTCTTGCATATAATTGAGTCAATCCTAGGTAGAAACAGCAATTACTGATGTGAAATCTAAATTAGCTGACAGTATCCTTTCAAGGCTTGTGTACTGTTTTAAAATTTTTTGCAGTAACTTATGAGCTCTTGTAAGAACAGTTGGGACAAAATTAGTTACAAGAATGTTTGAGGTGAAGCTGTCTAATATTCATTTTAGTAGCATATGATAGTTTCCCTTTCTGTTGGAGAGCTAACAATTCTGTAGCATCTCAAGTGCACCTGTATTAACTGTTGGTATTGTATGCTGAAAATTTTCAGGATGACATCATGAAATCATCAAAATGCACTCATTTTGGGGATGTTATTCTATTTAGAAGCTTTATGTAAAAGAGTTGTACTTTTGTCCCAGTTTCCCTTTATGCACTGTTTGTTCAGAACTAGAATAAATAACTTCTGTGAATGAAAAATCTGTTTCTGCTAAGAGGATGCTAAAGTGGAGTCTGATGTTCTCTAACAATAACAAATTAATTTCTGGGTCAGAAGCGTCGTACAGTATAGCTGCAGTAAAAGCAGCCAAGGTGAACTCAGCTGCAAGAAGCCATTTATGAGAACTTATCTTAAGAGTGGAATTGTGTGGTTAGGTTGTGATGGAAATATGGGCTGCTTGGGCATAGTCCATAGGTGGCAAGTGTGATTTTGTAATCAGTCAGCAATATATCAAGCCAGGTTTTCAAAAATAAACACATTTTGGAAAATATGTTTTTCTGTTAAGTGGTAATGATCGTTGTAAAATACTTTAAATGCCTGAGTTGTAATCTCTCTTGGTTAGCTCTGAGCACCCAGAAAAATTGAGCTTTAATCACCAAGGCTGTATCCTTTCTTGGTGATTTCAGCATTTCATTAAGGAGTGATTAGTACTCTTCAATTATGCATTCATCTACAATAGTGATGCATTTACAGTTAGAGATAGTGTTGTTTTATTGAATTTGGCTGATGCTGAGCAGTTTCAGCAGATTTTTTTTCTTGCCATTTAAGAACATGAAAGAAAGCAGTTGAGAGGCATTTATAGCCTTGGCATAATTTTAAATTATAATCTTATCTGATTTTTATGAAAGAAAAAAGTTTAAAATGAGGCTTGGTTTGTTGTTGTTTTCTTTTTCCCACCACTTTGGACTTTAGAATTCCTTTGTGAAGTGCCTCTCCATAGGCACATAGGATGTTCTTTGCCTGCAGAACATCAGTGGTTCATGGTGTGCCTCTTTCAGCTCCAGGGGAATAAACTCTGTACCAGGCTGGTGTGGAAGCTTGTCCTTAGAATAGACTTTCCTCTATGTTCATAAGCTGGCAGTTCCAAAATGAATTAAAAGGTCTTATTTACCTAAAGGGATGTCAAGGAAGAAGGAAAAGAGGTGGGACATTGTAGTGTGAAATGGGATTGAAAACAAATTTCTTGATATTTATGTGGTGTCCTTGCCTGTATGAATAAGAGGGAGAAAAGGATCTTGATACTTTTAAAAAGTGCTCTTGTTTGTTTTGTATTATAACAGAGGTTAAATTTAAGTGGGCACTGTTGGACTGAGAGTTACAGTGGTTTGTGGCAGGAGGAGTTGCTTCACGTTGCTTCACTTGTGTTTGTTTCATGTTTTCTGTTTACATGTTTTAAAGTTATCTGATCGGTTTGCTTCCAGATTTAACAGTATCCAAGCCTGAGTTCCAGTTTATTAACACAGCTGCAGTGAAATAGGCTCCTCTGCCTGGCCAGTGCTGCTGCAGAGGGAAGAGATTGATGCTGCTCTCTTGGGACTGAAAACTTCAAACCTTTCATTTCGCCGGTAAAGCCCTTCCTAAAACTTGTGTACTTTGAGATGCTGTGATTCAATTTTCCATGGACCAACAGAATCTAAGACCTGGAGAGAGGCAAATCTTCTCATTGCACGCTGAATTCTTGTTTTTCTGAGTAACAGAAAACATTAGGTATGTTGAAAACACGGTGACTACAGATGAGAAAACAGTTTTGAAAACTTTTTTCCCCTCTTGTAATGGCTCAGGTCTCTCCCCAGCCCCAATGAGTGCCTTGCTTTTACCAGGACACTAGAAGTAAAAAGCATATAAACAGATATTATTACTTTATTAAGGGAGGAAAAAAATTAAATATCCATTTTTATGATTATTTGATTTTTACTTCTGTGTACACCAGTCATTAGACAATTTCATTTTATGTGCCTACATACCTTTTGTCCTCTTTATATGCTTTATTTCAATGTTATATTTTACAAAATGGCAAGATAATTTTTTCCTCAAAAGCAAATTAACTATGACATTTTAAACATAATTAATAAAAATAATTTATTGGAAGTACTTTAAGGAAATCTTCTAACAAAATTTAATTTAACTCTACAGTAAATTGTCAGTAAGAATATGCCTAATAAAGTTCCATTGTATTTCTCTTTGGTTATTATTATATGATTCTTCAACAGCAGTTGTCTCCATCGTTTGATGCGAAGGCCAAAGTGGTTAGATAACAAGTGTATTTACTTAAGTTCATTTGAAATTAAATTCTCATTCTGAGTTTTCCATTCCTTGTTCTGTATTTCTAGTTCTTGCTGTCAGGAAGTTCAATTTAGAATCCATTGTGCTCTCTTAGTCTACAAGATATGAATGGGAAAGAAGACCTAACAAAACGTGAAAAGCAATAATTAAAAATACAAAAAAGGCTTGTACAAGGCAGGAGCATCCAAGAAGGGGAAGGAGTGAAGTGTGTAATCTTTAAATATTCTTTGTATACTTGATATAGTTTTGATCCTGTTTTCTAGTAATCCTTAGGAATTTCTTCTCTTAGTCACAGAGGGTAGATTAGCAAGGGCAGGTGACTTTACTGGACTTGTGGGCACTTCTTTTCCAGAACCCCATCCAAGCTGATGGCTCAGTGCCTGCAATTACTGCTCTTGGAATTTTTGCTGGGACTGGTGTTCTTTTGCAACGTGCAGTTAAATGCAAATTTACTGTTTTAGCTTTGGAGTAGCAGCATTAGTGCCTTGCACTCCATGTTATTTTCTTGTTTATCCAGGATTCTTGTTTGTTGCTTTTTTTGAGTAACTTGAGCAGTGCCAGCATTCCTGAGAGCTGGTCACATGAGCCTGGCAGAGCAATGTGTATTCTGAGCAGACTTTGTTTTCTGTAGGCTTTCTTCCCACTTCCCTGGGGATGCTGTCAGCCTTTGTTTTAACTTGAAAGTTTAAATTTTGATTTGTGAGAAGAAAAGTGGATTTTAATGATTAAATGAAACCGGAGGGTGAGTGTGGGATGCAGAACTGGGAGACCTGCTGTACTTAGCTTGTGATGATCCTCCTTTGTCACAGTTCTGTTCTTGTGGAAGGTTTTGAGCTTGGGTGATGTTTTGCTTAACCCACAGGTGCTACTGCTCACAAACTCAGCTTAGAGAAATTGCCACTACTGCTTGTAAAATGCTTGTTCCTTTGTGCCAACACATACAGTTTATTCAGTTGTTAGCTCATCTTAGAGAAGATACTGGAAGGACTTTCTCTGGATTATACTGAAATATCTATGGTTAGAGAGTCATGTTCTGGTTTATATAGTGTTTGAGCTGTCTTAGGAAATTTCTGTGTAGGGTTGTGTTGAACAATTTCACTTTTGGAAATTCTTCGACATACATAATTGAAAACTTTTTTCCTATATTTAGGAGGGCTTTTAGAGATAAAGAGCCTGCTTTTGTTTGTTGATAGTTTCTATATGTTCACCTCACAAAGATCTATGCTTTTCTAAGTATAAAACTTGAAGCAATAAAATAACGTGGTTGTGTCAGAGATGAAAATACTTCCATTACTTTAGGGAGCAAGGGGTCTAAATTTAGTCTGTGAGCTTTGTAAACCTGGGACCTTGTTTTGTGTTTATCTGTGAGGTGCCATGCACATTCACAGCTTTGTAGAAGTACCAGTTCAGTGCCCAGTTGGGTGTTCTGAATTTATGAAGCCTTGTAGGAATGAATTCATAAGGGAGAGACTGCAGGATTAAGGTCCAAACCAGTATGAAGTCAGAACAGATCTGTATTTTGCTCCTTGGCTGTTAATTAATTAATATCTAATTTTAAATAATAAACTATTTCCCTCATAGTTCCCTTTATTCAAAGCATTTAAAGTATTTATTTTTAAACTAATATTCTGCCAGTGAAATTTGAAATATCTTTATGGTGCTCTGCTGTAAAATTTTTGTAAAGAAGTCATCTGGCTATTAATCATGGTAACTTAGATTTTTCACCTTGCCTCCTGTTAGAAAAAAGGAAAACATTTACTCAGGCATTGCTACTGTCTCTTATCTCGGTGTGGTTATAGATCATTAAATTCCAGCCCCTCTTAACACAGTATAAATTCTAATCTTGGCAAGGATTCTGCCTAGTTTTATTCAGTAATTAAGCTTTGCATGGCTTTCCTCCTTTACAGTGAGCATCAGCTTTTATATTTTAGTGGATTTTATTAATTATATGGAGAATATAGTAATGTGAAACACAAATGCCACTTACCCTGCAGTTTCTGGAGTGCTTTGTGATGTTGGCAGTTTAGATAGCATATCCACATGATACAGTTGGGTTTGTCCTGAAGGACTGGGATGTGAAATTTCTGTGACTGTTGACCCCTTGGGACTGCTCTGAAATGAGGTGTGTGTGTTGTGCAATCCTAGTCAGCAAAAATGTAAATAAAAATAAATAAACTGTCAGAAGCCCTTGTGCTGGCCTGGCAGGAGGTGTGAAATTGTACCCTGGGCTTGATCATGGCCTCCTCGGAGAAGGGTCTCTAGCACCATGTGATGGGACTCAGTGGTGACAAACTGTGCAGAATGATTGTCATTGTCATGATTGTTGGGCAGGGCCTGATACCTGCCAGGGACTGAAGGCCAGAGAACTGAATACAAAATAAATCTTTAAAGAAATTTGAGTGGTGAGTCCATTTCGTCTTTTAAGACAAACAGAAGTTACAGCCTTTGTGTATAAACACTGAAAACTCTGTTAAAGTGAACTGAGAACAAACTAATAGATCATTGCTTTGACTGTGGTTTTCAAGTGATAAGTTTGTGGTGATTTTTGCATATAAAAACTTCCCTTGGCCGTTCTGTATAAAGTCTTAAAACCTTAGCCAGAACAATTTAATGGCAACATTAACTCTTCAGCTACCCTTCTGCTGAAATCTGCAAGTTAGCAAAGCACCTAATATTTAGCATGGCAGCAAGTCAGGCTAACTGACTGCTGCCTAGAATGTGTCCAGAAAAATTTGTTTTCCAAAGTATTACTTGTTTACTTTGGCTGTAATTATCTGTACACACTGCAGAGAATGAAAGTATTCTATTTCTCAGAACTGGCATCCTTGATGTGTTTGGGACTGATTTGTTTGAAATTTATTTCTGTATGCCACTGCTATAGTTGTGTAGCAATGTGAGTGCTTGAAATAAAGCTTGACATAAAAACTGAGATTGTTTGCAGGGTGTCTTTCTTGAGAACAACCTACTTTTTTGACATGAATCTATTTTTCATCCTTGATCCCACGACTGTTTTGTAAAGATGATAATTCTTGTTGGTGTTTGGAGATGGTGGAGGTTTGGAAGTTAAGAGCAGCAGTGTTGTAGAAATCTCACAGAATTTTGTATCGTGACCTTGAATTAATTTCCTGGTTTGCATGTGTGTAGAGTTGTATGTTGAAATATAAGGCACAAGAAGTAACCCAAATGTTCTCTTTGTTATGTTCTGCAGCTGGAGTACCAACGTGATAGTTTTCTGCATTACTGTCACAGAAATCCAGAAACTTGCATCAGAATTGGGGTTCACCATGCTCCAATGTTCGGAGGACTCTAAGGCAAAATGTAACATAGTCCTGGTAACTTGAGGTAGTTGTCTTCCAGGTTCCCACTGGCTATTAGGAACTCTTCTACTCATTCTCATCTTCTACTACACTGACCCTCTTAAGAGAAGCCAAGCTATAGTTGAGTGTATGCAAGGGATTTATGTAAGAGATTTTAGCTGATATAGGCATGTTTATTGCTGTTAGTTTTAGGGGTGTTCTTTGCTCCCTGTTATCCCCCTCCATTTGATTCTCAGTTGTAGTGAGATTTGCCCTTGCTTGACTGACAGATTTCCAAACTCTCTCCATAGCATTCTGCCAGTGCAGGCGATGGCTTGGCTTTGATTCTTGGTGTCACTGTGCAGCTGTGCACCATGTTGGGTTGTTTTGGACAAGCTGTCCTGACTCCTGGTCGAGGCTGGGGCTCTCTCTGAGAGGAGCTTCTTGACCCTTTGTACTTTTACAGTATCCGCCTCGCAGGCGCGCTCTGGAGCCCGTGTCTGGAATGCGTGTCTAACGCGTTCCACTCGGACCTCGGTTCCATTCCATAATGTTAGCTTTAATTGGCTGCTTTTAAACTTTCATGTACAATTTGGTTGTACACGGTAAATTACCACCCTCCTCGCCTTTTCCTAAGAGCACGAAAGTAGAATCCAGACTCTGCTTCCCGTGCTCCTTTTGGTATTGCCCTTGAGCTCTTTTAGGGACAGCAGCAGTGGGTGGTGGTTCTGTCAGAGGACAGACTTCTTTTCTAGTGGGTTTTTTTTGCCTCTAATCTTCCAAAGACTGTACCTTTTAAGCATTGTGTTGTATTTTTGAACTGAATTCTGCATTTGAAAGTTTAAAAAGAATTAATACTTCTTGCCCAAAGAAGTATCTCCAGTTTAAAAACTGTTGCCTAACTCTTAGTGTGGCTAGATAGCCAGTGTGTCCTCCAAGTGATTTTTCTTTTCTTTTAAATATTCCTATATTTTAAATTTAGTTCCTTTGTTTGAGCGCACGAGGACTTCAGGGCCACGTCAATGATAGAACCAAAACTGGTCTTTACTATGTAAGAATGCCTTTGTAGGTGCTCCTGAAGTGTCAGAATGTGTAATGTGGGCAGGATGAGAGTCTGTAAATTTACAGGTTTTATCTAGGCTCAAGTGCTTGATCAGAACATCACCAGAGCTGTTTTTGATAAAGAGGGGTAGTTGAGCTATGTGAGGAAAAAAATTGGCAGTGCTGCATACAACACAAATTTTGCAGTTCAAACTCAAAACAGTGATGAGTCTCTTGTTTGTACTTGGTATGAATGAGGTGAAACAAAGCCTGTCTTTATTCTCCACATCAGGCTTGTGAGCTCATGTTTCGGCTTTTCCTTTCCCCTCCCTCTCTGACATGGGCTCTTGTCTTTTTTTTTTTTTTTTTTCCTTACTAAACAGACAGTAACTCTCCACAATATTTTTAATCTCAACAAGATGTCCAGTGGCTGATGATGCAAAAGTGTTGCATCAACAAAGAGGGGATGATAGCTGGAGCATTCCAGGTCTGACATTTTTGGCTGAGGAGCCGTGTATTGTGGCCACTGATTCCTCCCGGCACAGCATGCTTGCTTTGGGCAGGAGACTACTTTTCATTGACTCCTGTTGTGTGGCTCCCTGCTCCTTATTTTAGGCTTCCACAAGAAGTTATGACTGGGAGTTTCATGATTTTAGATGAAAGAGCCTGTTGTCTTACTGAATTATCTCCTTTCTGTCTATATCTAAAGCAAGGTTGGCAGGTAAAAAAAAAAAAAAGATCCTGTAAAACAAAAGGTCTCTTATGGTAATATCTGAGGCTAGATTAGAATAAAAGTGAAAGAATGATTGAATATTTTTTTTATTTACCTGTGTTTGTTGAGGCTGCTTGCTTGTGTGTCATCCATTGGCACCCAGCAGTGGAACTGACTTCATTGCATTGACCTTAAGATGGGTCCCTGGGCTCTGGTGGGATCTAACCTGCAAATCTTTTTCCACTGAATTAGATGATGAGAGGTATTAGAGTATTTGGAATAGAAGAATAAATATTATGGAATTTGAAAATAATACACATTTGTAATTATGTATATTGAGTAGTCATGTTGTATACAAGTGCTTGTACTCCTAAATTTTTGAGAGAAAAATTACTTTAAAGCCTAAAAGAAACATTTTCAATTTTTTAATGCTCTAGAGCAATATTTTAAGGTAATGGCATTTTTTACTGACTGAAGTGAACCCAACTCATTAAACTTTTCATTCACTAAAAGTATAGCTTATGCTTTGAAAAACTAAGGACTTAAAAACTTCCTTGTGACAGCTAAACTTCTTGAAACCTTACAAAAATCTGCTTATACCACAATTCAGCCTTGCAGCACTGGTTTTATTGTGTGAAGAATATCAGAAATTGATTTATAAGCTTGTGGTCCCCTAGACATGCCTGTTTGTTGGGTACAACTGTTGTTGTTTGTAGTCTGTGTTCCTTCACAGCATAAAACTTTCAGCCATCTCTGCTGCCGTGTCTTGCTCTGTTTCCATCAGGTAATACTTCAGTCATGAAGTTGTCCCCAGTTTAATAAAGGTAAGGTGGGATAATTTGTTGACTGCTACCTAAAAGTGTCATTAACCATTGCAAGAGAGGAAATTAGGGCGTGGGTTTGGTGTCTTTTT
>VYXF01008053.1:386354-505560 GCA_013397295.1 Polioptila caerulea | reverse complement strand
AAGAAAAAGCAAAATGTAAACTCATAATTTAAAAAAAAAATCATGTTTCACATTTTCAGATGAAGCACATATGAGAGCTGTGCAGGAATATCTTCCCACACTCTACCATAACTCTTTTGTTAGGACAGTGTGTTGTGTGCAGTGTTGTAAAAACATAATAGGACTGGGTTTTAATTCAAAAGAAGCTCCTTAATGCAGGGTGCGAGTCTTCTGCTTACTTTATTTCAAAGACAGAGACAAGGTAGCTTAGGGCTTGTAACAATTTAAGAGCAGAATCACATAGTTTGTTTTGGTTTTTTTTTTTTGTTTGTTTGTTTGTTTGTTTGTTTTCAGCTTTGAACGGAACACTTTTGTTTGTAGAAGAATGATTTAGAATCTGATGAGTCGGGAGTTTTACTTCTGGGCTTGGTGACTTGGTGACAGAATTGTTTAAGAAAATTTATTTTTGATAGTGTTGTAGAAATACGCTCTTGATCTTTATAAGGTTTTAAATTATTTTCTTACTGATGGTGGTTGAGCTATCTAAAGCTGCAGGTGCACTATAAGATTCATGTCCCTGAATTGACAGAGGGGTTGGGAGAAGAGAATCCTGTGGCAAATCTCTGTGATCAAGGTGATAATTGGTGTGTTTCTTGGGGACTCCAGTGCATTCCATGATTTTCAGAGTAGTTGGCCTAGAACATTGAATTTAAGCAGAGAAGAGTTAATTGGAGTCAAGAATTTCAAGGTGGTTCAGCAGTATCTCTCAGGTACAACTTTCATATCTATACCTGTTTTCAACTGCATGCAAACTGCTGTTTATAGGATTTGGAAGTTTGGAGTTGCAAATCTGAATGTGGATTCAGGTTTGTCTACCTGTGTGAGGGTCCTTATCTCCAGTGACTGCTGCATGGAACTTTGCTTTAGACTGATCTTTCAAAAGATATGGCAGAAGAGTGAACAAGAATTTGCAGTGAGATATCCTTTGGCTGGGCAGAACTTGAAGAAGTTAACACAAAAGATAGCAAAAAAGTCTCAGAAATTCTAACGTGTGCCAAGATGTTTGTAATTCAGGAATTCTCCAAAGCAACCCGAGGGAGGCAATAGAAGCACTGTAGTGACAGTTCTCCAGTCCTATGGGAAGGAAAAACACCACTAGTTGGTCATTATGCATAGCAAATTTTTTTTTTAATCCTGAGATAATCAAATACTAAAGTTGTGTATTGCTTGTGTAAGGATTTCTGAGATGTGCTGGTTCTCTTTGTGTTACAACATGGGGGCATGGGTGTGATCAAATCCTAGATATGCTAATGGGAAGATACCATCTTGTACAAATGTTAAAGGAACTTGGAAAGTTGAAGAGCTGAGTGTGAAGGAGTACTGATAGAGAACAGGATTTATACAAACTTTGTAATTACTGTTCATGAGTCTGGTTTTACCCCCTCTCTGAGTCCAGTACTGGGCTTGTAGGTAATTGATGATTCAAATATGGAGAGAAATATGAATGCATAGGTAAGGGAACATTTCATTTGGTATGTTGGAAATCAGAGTGTTAAATTGTCTGAAAAGCTAACACAGGAGTTCACTTACTGAAACAGCTCACTGCTTTGAGGGAAAATGTGTGGCTGTTTGTGCTTCTCTCCCTGAAACAGTCTTGGAAAATAGATGAAGCTATCCCCGTAATTTTTGTACTGCTTTTCTCTTTCCAGTGTAAACCTGGTTTTGCATGAGTTACCATTTGTAGTGAAAGGCATCCTGGTATAGGCTGCTGTCAGCTCTGGCCTGAGCATCCCGTAGTATCAGGGAGGTAGCAGGAATTTCCATGGTTGTAGGTACCACAGAGACTTTCACTCAATATTTGCCTCCACACTCCAGTTAGTGAGGAAAGCTCAGGTACAACGTTCTTGAAGCTGGGCATAGTCTGTTTCTGTGTGGTGAGAGCTGAGTCATTAGAGATGGAGCAGAAGACTCAGAACTGGAGATGGGCTCGTGTCCTCACTGGTGCAGGTTCAGTGCCTTTGCAGTTCTCCCAGATGTTTGATTCTTTTTGTACTACTGAGCTACTAATTTGTCTTGCAGGTCTTGGAAATAGCTTCAAAGATAGTCTCTGTCTGTAATCTTTGAAAGATGCAAAGTACAGAGTGGTCATACTTGTAGTTAGATTTTTTGCAACATATTTAACATTATCACTGCAAATATAGTTACTTTTTTTTTTCTTGAAACTTGGCAGGAGATCTTACTGAGAGCAAATGTAAAGCTGATATGGGTCAAGACTATAAAATGGGTATTTTTTTTTTCTTCTTGGTCCTCTGACCTGTTTGCTTTTCAGTGTTTACAGTAAAGACTTTATGGACCTTCAGGGACCATTTATGGTCACTATATAAGGCCCAAGTGTAATGTTACCTTACATTTAACTCTTCAGAGCAGTGCAAAAACACACGTGGCCTTGATACCAAAACAAAATACCTCTGAATAACAAGTCTGAAACTTGAGCTAATCACTCGTTAGGCACTAGGAAAGCTTACTAGAACCCTGAGCACACAGTATCATCTGAGCAGGTCAAAGCAGGGTTTTACAAGTATCCATTTCCCATCTTTTTTTACTTTGAACCTTTTTTCCTGAAACATGAACATGAAGTGTTGATTTCTTACACAACTTACTGTCATATTATTTCAGAAATCTTATTTTTATGAACTAAATGACTTCAGGCAAAAAGAGCAGGGCACTTCATTGCCAGTCTCTTAAGTTTGGGTTTGATATGAATTGGCCAAATTACAGGTGCCATTTTTGTATGACATTTGGTAACTTAGAAATATTGAAATAGCCTGAAATGTTTTATAGCCTGAATTCCAAAATATGAACTTTTTTTTCTGCTAGGTTTAATACAGGCAGGTAGTACAAAAAACAAACAAAATCCCACCAAACACCCCTGGACAAACCAGGTTTACTGCTCAGATAGTAATAACGCAGTTGGCTTCTTCTACGCTTTCTTTTGCTTTCAAGACTGTGAAATAATAGTTTTTCTTAGTATATGCCACAGATAGTACTCTGTGGCTGATGAACTGTATAATAACATTCAGTCTAAAATGCTTCATAAAGTCATTGTAGTTTTGTGCAGTATCCTAAATATTTTAACTCCTCAGCTTTTAATGGTGTCTGTATTTGCATATACATATATATCAATGATGCTTAAAGAAGTTAATGTTTGCTAACTAATTCACAATTTGTGCACTTTTGACTTCAAGCCAAGAAAGAAATTAATGCAGCTGAAATACCACGGTGTTGAGTAATTCAGCAAATGCTACCTTTTTTTGTAGCAGTCATCTGTGTCTACTCAGAATGATTGTTACTCTTCCAAAGATATGTAGGCTTTTTTAAACTGCACCATAGTTTGTGTTTTCAGCATTAAAATAAGTAGAGGTCTGTTTTGGCCTCTGTCCAGTTTGTGCCCTGTCAATAAGAAATTCAGATCTAGTAATAGGTAATATTACAGAAAAGGACTTTTTGTCCATATGGAGGATGACGTCTTCTCTCATATGGTGCTTTACCTCCATTTTTACACATGCTATGTATTACATGGCATTTCATGTTACAAGGCAGGGATTGTTTGCATTGCTCTCCCCTCATTGTCTCTAGGATTTTCATTTGGGGTGATTTTCTGGTGTTTCGCAGAAATATTTATTTAAAGAACAGGAATTTAAATGCCAGACCCTAGTAGTCACTCATCTGGTTTGCTCCATTTTCTTTGGAAATAGTAGAAATTATTGTTTTTGAGGGACAAATAAGAAAATCAGTGATGGAATAAAGTGTCCCTTTCTTTAAGTTCCATCTTAATACCTCTTGCACAGGATAAAATCATAATTTTTTTATTAAAAAATGAAGCTTTATCTAGCTGGATGTAGCTTAAAAATCTTAAATGTAAATGTCCAGGCTGTACTATTTGTCTAAAGACAAATGGTGTTTAGCAGCACTGAATTAGAATTGTTGTGCTGCTTGGAATTATATAATTGATTGTGCTCTTTTATTAGAGGTGTTTTATTTCCCTTCTTTCACTCAACTTTTTTTGCTTTTGTCACTGTGTGCTGTTAACATGGATTTTTCTTTGTGAAGGACCTTACTGCATTTGTCTTGTTTCCTTTTTTGAAGCTACTTTATCTTTTTTGTTACTTAAATTAAAAAGGTTCATAGCAATCTCTCTTTAGTAGTGAAATTCTATTTGGAAGTCTTTGGAGGAAGATTTCTTTATCATTTTACATATTTTTTTACAAAACTGAGTGTAATTTTAATGTGTGTTTAACCAGGGAATTGAGTCAGATTGCAGTATGGGCATCCTGTCTTTGCCTTGTTTAAGAATAGTCTCTCTTCCATAAGTGGTGGAAACTACCAAAGTGTTCAGACATTTCTCAGATTTGTGCTTTTGACCTTCCTCTAAAGAGGCTGAAGACAACATGAGACTCCTTACATTCTGTAAATCCTTGCAAAGGATCTCTTGATAACCTTCTTTCTTCCTGTGTTATTCTGTGTTTTTTCAGAGTGTTTTCACTTGAGGGTTTGTTTTTGATTTTTTCCCTCAATGACTCAACCATGTCATAGAAGCTTAATCCTGTGTACAATATTGCAGTTGCTAGACCAGCATGTAATAAATTATTGGAAGATATTCCTCAGTCCTTCTTAGCATGACCTTCATAGAGGTTTTATCAGCTTTGTTTGTGCTACTTCAGCATGGCTGATGAAGCTTATTGACATACTCTAATCATTACAGGCCTCTCCTCCCTTTGAAGAACACAGACTTGTTTCTGACACGTAGTTAGAACTTTCTCAAACAAGATAGATCCTTGGATGACTTGACAGAGGAGATGGTAGAGACATTCATGCCTTTATCCTCTTGGAGTGATGTGGCACAGTGTTTCTTCTGGCAGATGAAGTATAAAGGATATTTAGGGGCATTTTGTGTGACATCTTTTGCAAAAGAACCCTTTTATTTCTTATAAGGAGTTGTCACCTACTACTTGTAGTTGAGTTGAACTTATATTTACAGGTAGATAACTGTGACAGATGTGTTATTTGACATACAAGAAATGGACTTGTTCCAATTATGCCCTTATGGCCACACTGCTTTCCCTTTCTAGCTCTCAGTTACAGACCAACCATCTGAAGAGACTTCATGCAATGACATAATGCTTCTAATTTTAAGCTTTACTGTGCACTCAGAAATGTTGTGGGTTGCCAATCTGATGCTTTCTGTCTGATGTTACAAATGATCCAGAGTCTGAAGCTGCACAGCTCCCTGTTTGTGCTCTGAGCTGCTGCTGGCCTGCTTCAGAAATGATGGTGGGATGTTTGAACTCCATGAGTTCCTTTTATTTTCAAAGCATTTCCTAACTTTGGAAGTTGTATCAGTTTTGATCCACGATTTGCATTGCTATACAGGAGGTTTCATCATGTGTAATTCATGTTCCCCAGCATGCCTCTCCCTGCCTCACACCTCCTATTCCTGTTTGAATTTGGGGGGATTCCATATCCTATAAAACATCTTTCTTATTCATAGCAGTGCCTCCCCTAAGGTAACTGGCAAAATCCTGTGTGACTTGTAACATCTCCCAGGGTGCAACTGTATATGAAAACAAGGAATAATTTAGTTCTATCTGAATAAAGTTTCTTAACAAAAAAAAAGTGGGGGAGGGGGCTGTGGAAGGGGAAGTTGGATACTCACTGCATGATATAGACAATATTTCCTGAGACAGGAGATACTAACCTCGAAGAATTTAAAATAAAACATTGATTCAATTTTTTTCTTTTTCTTTTTTTTTTTTTTTTTTTTTAAAGTGGAATAGG
Organism: Polioptila caerulea; assembly: GCA_013397295.1. NCBI lineage: Eukaryota > Metazoa > Chordata > Aves > Passeriformes > Certhiidae > Polioptila > Polioptila caerulea. The sequence continues at coordinate 499,746 of VYXF01008053.1, read as the reverse complement.
GGAGGTAAAAATGGTAGAATAGTTGGTCTTTTTATCCTGTGTGCAGATGAAATTGATTAAACCTTAAAAACTCGCCTCAGTCCACCCGGTTTATTAATTGAAGAATTTCCTCTTCCCCAGAATGGGAAGTGCACATTAAAACAGAGCTTTGCCCTTGAGTAGCAATGATACTTGAGAACAGTACATTTTCTACAATCCTATTTTCTCTTCTACATGAGAGGAAATCCTAACATGGTAAAAAGCATATTTTTTTTAAAAAAAAGGTTGTATAAGGAAGTCCTCTTTCATTTCCTTGTAGAGCATGAAATCAAATTATAGCTCATGGCCCACAATTATTTTATTTTTACATTTCAAATTCCATTTTCTGCTTCCTTTTGCTGCCTGTGAACAAGAGTTGCACTGTTTGTGCAAAGTCAGCTAAAAAGATTACCACAAACAGGACAGGACACAGTAGCTTAAAGAAGCCACCACTCAGAATCTGTGCCTGTGTTCCATGTTTGTGTGCCATGCAAAACCTACCCTTTGTTCACACAGGGACCTGATCCCTTCCTCTTCCCTCCACTCACCAGGTTTTACCTTTTGAAGCCAAGTCAGCTTTCAGTGGATGTATTATTGGGAATCTAATGCAATATAATATAACTTTAAAATGCTCTCATATTCTTGATCTACATTTGGTAAAGACAAACCAATTGAAATTCTTCTTATTTATTGAAAATGCCTTTTGGGTGAGCTTTTCAGTAAGGAATTGGTAGCTAGTTTAGTGCTTGGAGATTATAACTGGATGGTTCTGAAAGTGGACTCAGTGCATGTATAATAAAATAGTAATACATTTTTGGAACTGATAAACTAATACATGGGGTTGAAGTGTTTTTCTTCCTAGATCTAATGTCATCTTTTTCTAAATTAGTGTTAATATTATATTTTACTGTAGGGACACAGCTCAGTCTGGGAGTTTGGGTATAAAATTTACCAGCATGCAGCAGTCTGCACTAATGGAAGGTGTTTTGAGTTCATGTATGTGCAGAACTGCTACAGCCTCTGTGGCTGAGGTTGAAGGAGGTTTGTTGTTTAAGATGTAATGTTCTGTTCCAGAATAAAAAATAGCAATTATAGTGCTTTACTGTTTTTGAAAATGCCTCTGATATCTTGGGTACTCCCATGGTGTTTCCCTGTGAACACTGGTATAAGAGCTGGTCTTTACTAATTGTGCATGGCACTAACCACCTTGATGAGGAGTGAGTTTGATGGAGGAGATGAGCTATTGAGTTGCCTAGGACTCTGGGTGGGCTGTTTTTCCTATTTCAGCAAAGGTTTGAAGATATATAATAGTAAAGAATGCAAATACTGAGAATGCAGTGAATTTTCTCCTAAAGATTGAAAGTTCATCAATATGTATTTTTAAAATGCATTTTCAGTGTACTCAGCAGCTGGTGAGTTCTTTCAGGATGCAAGAGTGAGAGCTAGCTAGGAATGATGTTGCAAGTGCTATCATTTTGTTCTTCTCATGAAAAAATTGAGCTGATGGCCGCTTTAGGGAAGCTTGAGTTGCTGCCTTCTGCTCTTTGGAAACTTGTCATAATCTCTGACATCTGTGATTCAACTCATCTCCTGAGTAAAGAGTAATAAATTACTTCCTTGGTGACTTTTTATAATAATATACTCTTCAAAATTCAGGAGCTAGCATGGGTTGTGTGTTCAAAGCAGTAGCTGGACCTTTCTTTATCTTCTCTGTGAAGATATTTTTCTGAGTTTTGTGTTCCCTGTCACTTTTGGGATAGAAATGAATGCTGCTGCCTCCAGGTTTAGCTGGCACTTGCCATCTTTTTGATGCTGTGCTGCTGGTCTTGTGTTTTTCCTGTATCTGGCTGTCATCCAGAATCTCTCAGTTCATGTTTTATCTTTCTTGTTTGTTTTTCTTCACTCACACTATCTACTTTATTTTTACTGTGGTTTAGCTGCTTATCTTTGAAGTATAATTCCCATCTTTCTCCACCCCCTTGTGTTTTCTGATGACAACTTGTTTATTTCATTTGCTTTTTACAGGGCTTCATCTGAGCTGTGTGTCATCACACAAAGGCTACTCCAATAATTGATCTTTCATTTTCAAGCAAAGTGAGAAATCACATGTCAGGATTTATCTTTTCAGTGTTCTTGAACATGTCTTTCATAGATGAAGTGGCAAATAAAAGGTTACACCCCTGTTTTCTCTATAGAACTAATAATTTGAGTATCTTAGATTAACTTTTTCATTGAGTCTGTGACCTGCTTCAGTGCAGATAAAATATTTTTGACTGCTGTGCTTTCTTGTATGCAGACCTGTCCTTTGCGTCTGTCTCTGCTTTTGGCAAAGTCATTTCAAGCTGTTTTCTTGCTCTGAAGGCTTGAGAAATATTCAAATAGTCCAAAACATCTTCCCTATTACTCTTCCTAACTGTGTAGGCCCATAGTCTGTCTCCTTTTTTGAGGAGTTCAGTTCTCTGTTCTTTCGGTTCTTCTGTCCTTTTTGCACAAGACCCCATGGCTGACATTTTGTTGTGAGATAATGCAGGTGTGAGTAATATTTTCTCCTTTTTTTAATTCTTGTTACTTTTTTTTGAGTCTCCACAAAGTATATCTGCAATATTTTTATGTCCCAATTGAAAGATCTTTCCAAGTGGGATTGTATTCATGAGAATACTGATACAATTGATCCTTGCTTCACCATTCCTTGTTAAATCTTACTCTGCTGCAGGAAATTATTCCGAAATACTGTTCCTTTTGTTGACTGAACTCTGATATGACAATGAGCTGATTGTTTACTAGAGATTATTTAAGTAGTGAATTTGAAGTTAAACATACTCTAAGTCTGCTGTTACCATTTATGTGTTATGAGGAGAGAATGTATTGAATGAGGTGTTCCATGGTAGGTGGGGGAGGGTTACAGCTTTGCCATCTTGCCAACTTTCCTGATTCAAAATGTGACATTGATGAATCCTTGTACACTTCTCAAGATGATTTTGTTTTAATATTTAATGAACTTTTTGCATGACTGATGGACAATTAAGGAAATTATTTCTAGGATGAACCAAAATGTAAAACTATGTAGGAGAAGATGGAGGATTGGGAAGAAGGTTGAATTGTCACAGATGGTTTATTAAGCAGCTCAAAAAGGCAAGTTGAGGAACTAAGTTTGAGCATTATTTTTTTGCCTTGTTACTCAAGGGTCCTGTAAACCTGAGCACTCCTGCCTTGATATGCACAAGTGGACACATAAAAACATTACAAAACATCCTCATATCTCGGTGAGAACGCAGTTCAGGTATTTCTGTCAATGCTGTCGTGGTCTTTCCCTTGACTCCTCGACTCCTTTGAAGGGCAGCAGCTTCCCACCCTGCAGGTGTGCCAGCTCTGCCTGCCATGCCTTCTGTCCCATCCTGTGCCATCTCTTAGGAGCTGTGGCCACTCAGTGCCTTGGGGCTTTGGAGGAGGCACAATAATTGTGCTGACGGCCTTTATGAACTTGTGTGTGCTGCTGCTTTCCTTGACTTGAAGTATTTTTTGTCTGGAGTGTCATGGTGTATCTGCTGGTGTTTCTGGAGTTTTTCCATGGAATGTACAGTTACTTTTCCGTGTTCATCTTCTCACTGCTCTGCTATGCTCCAATGAGGCAGACATTCTTGACCTTCTAGCAGCTGGATTGGTGATTTTTATGGCTCTTTTAAAGTTTTGCTAATAGATTCATGAATACAACAATTGCAAGCATTTGCTTTATAACAAATTAAATTGAAGCAGTTGATTTAGAGTTTCAAAGTAAAGTGACCCCTTTTACAGAAACTACATCTTATAGTTCAGTGCAGATTTTTTATTTTGGAGGGAAAAATACCACGCTGTACATAATGCATCTTATCAGCTGCCCTTTTCCAGGCCAGGTTTGGATCTGGTTGCTTTGGCTTATTTCTGGAGCATGAGGATCACTGTGCTTTAGTAGTCACAGTAATGTTTGGTAAGGCTCAAGCTGCAGCATTGTTGTGTTACCACAATCTCTGTTTTATAGTATTAGTAAAGAATTGGACTTGATGGTTTGGTTTTCATTATTTATTCCCATTCCTTTTAAGGATGTCAGCTGTGTAGAATAGTGTAATACAAAATAGATGTATTAAGTTTAAAACAGGCCTGTTGTATGTATTCACAAAAACTGATCCATTCTGATTGTTAAGTGCTCTGTCCCACTCAAACTATTTTCATGCTGTTTGTTTCCTTTGATTTCTGACCTTTAGGTCTGCACTTGGCTAGCGTATAAAGTCTGAGCCTTCTGTGCAGTCTTGATGTTTATGTTGAAATTTAAGCAAGCTCAAAATCCATACAATTCCCAAAACAATAAAAATGCAAACTACTTTTGAAGATATAAAGCCTATCTTTGGTTTGTCAGGGAGAGATATTTGAAATGATTGGTGAAAATTCTGCAGGAGCACTGGAAACATCACAGTTATCCAGCTAGTGCTCTGAAGGGCTTAACATTCATTATTACAAGATGAAAGCTCTGGTAGGTTGGAATAGCCATTTGTAGCCCTAATTTTTTTTTCTTGTTGTTCCCACCCTCTCATTCACCCATGCACTTCAACCTCAGAATGATTTCCTACCCTGAGTTCATGGGAATATCAGGAACAAGGGGAGCTGTTGTCGTAGCCATTTTAAAAGCCTTAAAAGCAAAAAAAGGCAAGGGGAAGGCTGGAGAGGGTGGAGGAACAAGGAACAATTGTATTGATTTCTTGTTCTTCTTATCTTAAGGCCAATATTTAAAGTACTTAAGTTAGAGAGCTTGAATTTTACATGCTTTCTAGCTTTTATCATCTTTCAAAATGTGCTTTTTTTGGCATATGACTTTCTAGTACTTCAGCTTTAAATTTTTTTTTACTTTTTATGTTTAAACTTTTTCAGCACTTGAATCTGTTGCACTTTTCTATTTTGGTATTCAGAGTATTTCAGTTGCCTCAAATGAAACAAGAAAATTCTGAATGTAATTAGTGGAAGGCCCAATGTTCATCAAAAGCTTCTTTGAAAACTAATTTAAATCCATGAAATTCAGGTTGCTTCAATCAAAAGATTAAGGGTTCGTGACAGCAATACCTTGAAAAATAAAAATAGTCCATAAGTGTGATGGGTAACGTCAGCCTAAAATGTAGGAGGTTTTCCATGAAGAGATCTGGGAATAAGATCTTTGTTCCTGTATTTGAAATTACTTGTTCACATCATGTGAATTGGGATTGAATGGTGACATATTGCAGCTTATGAATTGCCACTTCCTAACGTTGAGGGATTGAAGAATTTCTTTAGACTTGGGATAAACCTGTCTCTGGTGGTGATCATGGTTTTCACTTTTATGCAATTTTGGACTTAGAAAGAAAAATGGTGGGAGGTGTGTGGGGACTGAGGCTTGTTGGTTTTTATGGGGTACCTGGTTGGCTCTTGTGGGGGTTGCTGTGAGTGTGCAACTCCCTGCAGTGTTGCTGGGTGTTTCTTTGGCTGTATTAGATTCTTGCTTGGCTGCTTAGATGATAATTTTTGATTGAGGCAAGTATCATGCCTGTGTTGCTACAAGCTTAATTTTCTTAGTATTTTTTTTAATGCAGTGGTAACAGCCTTAGGCTTGAACTGTCACATTCTTCCCTGGTTCTTATGATTCAATGATAGCCTGTAACAGCTTAAATTCCCAAGGTCTTACTTTCAAAAGAGCTGTGGAATTCAGTACTTACTTTGACTTGTGTTTTGTTTGTCTTTCTGGGCATTTGTACATATGCTGACAATTTTAAATAGAAATGATTTGAGAAAATGATCCTTAATCTTTTTATGCTGTGGCAATACTGACTGTGAGTTCTCCTCCAGGTGCCCAGATTATCGATTTAATGATGCTTGTGATAGATGTGACAAAAGGGATGCAGACACAGTCAGCAGAGTGCTTGGTAATTGGGCAGATTGCCTGCCAGAAGATGGTGGTAGTTCTGAACAAAATAGATCTCCTTCCAGAGGGGAAGAGACAGAGTGCCATTGAGAAGATGACTAAGAAAATGCAGAAGACCTTGGAAAATACCAAGTAAGTGAACAGTAATACTAACAGGTAACTTGTCACAAAATTTGGGTTGGCAAAAATACCAGCATTTCTCTTCCAATGTGCTTCTAAACATACTGGCACCTCTAGCAAAAATGATGAGAATAGTGAAAAGATTTACAGAAACTCAATTCCAAATTCACATCTGCAAGTATCATGTAGAGAAATATTTTCCTGTAATTAAGCTTTTCCATTTAATGAGCAGCTTGGAGTTTGGATGGGATAACACAAAGCCAGAATATCCAGGTGAAGAACTGTTGGATGTGGTTACAGAAACTGCAGCACAACTTTACTTTGCTCAGGGGTATAAGGGGACATAACTATCAGGTCATATTTTGAGTTGAAGAATCTAAGGAGCAGCATTCAGAGTACAGAGGGGAGAGAAGCAAAATTCAGTTTTTATGTGTGCAGTCTATGTTTGAGGGTGCTTTGAAAGCACTGCTGATCTGGGTGTGATTGCAAAGTGCTCGTCCTGTTGTATCTCGGGCTTGTGGAGTTTCTCAACAGCCTTTTTCCCACTTGACTTTGAATCTCCAAATGTGTAGTTTTAAAATTCTTTTTTATTCCTAAACTATTCATATTAGCAGGATATATGCTGATACCATTTGACAATTGCCTCTAATGGCAATTGCTGGGTTTTGTTTTTCTTTCAAATAGTTTACTTGCTGATCTATTTTCCCTACACACATGGGTGTGCATGTTGAATTCCATAGCAGTAAACAAAGCTGAAGGCTGTTGCAGTTGTAGAGTAGATGTTGCCACCAATGTTGGGGAAATCATTGCGTTGTCAGGAAATTGTATGGAAGGAAAAAAAAAAGGGCTGAGGAAAGTAACTGTTGTATGTTTAAATAGTTTGATACTTGTGAATTTACCTCATCTAAACTTGGTTTTCTGTGAATTGATACCAAAACTAAAAGCAAACTCTCTTTATGAATGGAATTTTTATCTTTTAAATTTTTTTTTACACATCAGCTTTTCCCTTTGTCCATAAGGATTTAAGTTCTGCTGAGAAAAATTTGGTGTGATGGAGTAAGAGTTTCAGTAGGGCTGGATTAGGCTTAGAGGTGCCTCCAAATGCAGTATACAATTACTCCAGTTTGTTCTGGTGTAAGGGAAGAGGAGTAAAGCATCTGGTTCAGCATGAATTTCTGTTTATTGCCATACAGTGCTCTGAAATGCTTGTATGAAGATAAATCCAAAAGTTTTATGGTTAATCGCAGGAATTTTCAGTGCACGTTTTTATTACCCTTTGTCCTTAGATGCCTCAGGCTTATGGCATGTAAACAAAGAAAATACCTCGTGTGCCTGATCACAGCTGGGTCATTGTGTGAGCTCCCTTTATAGAACTTAACATTTCTTCTTTAGCAAAGCACCATCTCTTTCCTCCAGTTTGCTCCCTTTTGTGAGAAAATCAGTGAGGGGGTGGGTATCAAGAGGATGGCCAAAAGAATTGATTTTGGTTTGAATCTGTTGTGTGAGAATTAAGTACCTATGAGAATCAGTCACTTTCTGGTGTAATTACTGATTATTATTCCATTACTTTAATATATATTTTATGTGGTTAATTTTGATTTTTGAAAAATGCAATAAAAAACACTACATTGTATTTTAGGGAGCAAAAATTAAGCCTGCTGACTGAATTTGTAAAAAAAAAAAGAAAATCTGGTGTGAGTTAAGGACTTGAAGAATAAAACTGATTGTAGGATAAAAGGTAAACTGAGGTCAGCTGGCTGTACTTCTCTCTGAACCCTTGCATGTTTGAGATTTGCGAGTTTTGCAGACTTTGATTTCTGTAGATTTAGATCTTCCTGTTGTCTACAGATCTTGCAGACTCAGGGAGGCATCATGAGGCATCTTGCATTTGGCTCCCATTTTGAAGGTTATGACTTTACAGTTAGAATTTTAATTGTTTAATGAAAGTTAAAAATGTGCAAGTGAAATGACTTTGGATGCTGCATTAAGACTGGGTAACAACAGACCTTTGCTTCTGAAATAAACTGAATCTTGCAGTTGATTGTCACAGTGCTGAATCAGTAACTAATGTGGAACAGGACTGAAGCTTTCACAGTCAAGTCCAGTAGTGCTGATCTGCTGGTAATTCAGGAAGAAATTGTCAGTCACAATGGAGGGAGAGCAGATAAATTGGAATTTTATGGAGTTTCCTAGCCTTGCCTAGCCTTCAGATGAGTTCTTTATATTGACATGTGTAGGAGATCTGTGGTCTAATGTTGAAAGTCTTTCTCTCTTTCAGATTCTCTGGGTGTCCTATTGTTGCTGTTGCAGCAAAGCCTGGTGGACCAGAAGCCCCAGAGTCTGAGAATCCGCTGGGCATTTCTGAATTAATTGAGGTACTCACTGGAGAACATAATAATAACATGAAAGCATCCATTCTCAGATGTTCAAAACTCTTATTTACATGGCATGATGTTTATACTGTGAAGGGCAGGACATGTAAAATAATTGAGAGCAGTTTGTAGCTTGCAATAGAGTAGTCACCCTTTCTGTAGGGAAAGGACCATCTTTGCTCTGGAGGGATGCCACTGTACTTCAGACAGCAGAAAGGGGTCCCAAAACAAAGGCATCATTCTTTGAAGACTTGTCAAATTCTTATTTGGCTGCTGCCAGGTTTCAATTACTTGTAAATTGCTGAAGTTAAGGTGCAGCATCAGTCACCAAAAAATCTAGGGATGCGTGGCCCTGGGCAGCCAGGCTTGTATAAAGGCAGAATATTCCACAGGGCTGCTGGGCACTGAATGCTCTTATCACCTCCCAGGCTTGTTTGAGTTAGGATGGGCTTGGGGATAGGATGTAGTATGGCCTTAGACTGGACTTAGCCAGGACCGATCTGCCCTCAGCAGTTTTAGAGATGAGATATGCAAGTGCTTGCTTCTGCCTCTATCTGGTTCCTGTTAAATTTACTGGGATGCTCTCCAGGGTTAAAACCTTTGAAGGAAACACTCATTGGAGTTGTTCTGTCAACTGAAATCTAATATTAGATGAGCTGGCAAATGCTGTGTGAGCCCTGCCATTGAACTTCGAGCTATTATCCCTTCTGTCCTTCCTAAGAGACTCTCCATTGTTCTGCCATTACAGTCTGGGCTTGGGCTGAAGTTTTAGACCTTAAAAACAGATGTTAGAGGCAATACTAAGTGTATATGCAGGTGATATAACAGAGACAGGGATCAAAAGTGATTTGAGACAGGAGTGAACCAGTTCCTTTGAAGCACTTCCTTTCTATAACTAAAATATTTTGTCTGATTATACATTTTAAGAAATGTACTATTTGTCAACAAAAGAAAAATGCTAAAGTCAGAATTTCTCTAGAAAATGGTACTTACGTAGTTTTTCTTGATGGATTGATCCTTCAAGAAGCACTATAACAAAAATCTGAATGAGAAGTTGAATTTGAAAACTTAACTCAGTATTACAGTTTTTCTGGGAGGGAGTCAGAGATGGGCTTTATGGGGCACTAATATCTGTACATAAGTTCATTTTCACAAAATGAAAAAAAGCTGAAGTAGCAAAACACACTGTAAAATTGTACTTTTGAGAGAGGGATGAAAAAGGGGGAGATGACACACGTACAGGCTTTTTTTTCCCTCTTTGCTTTGCTGCAGTGTTTATATTGAGTTTGGCAGCAACTTTATCACCAGTGAGGTTTTGCTAACCAAGCTAAATGTGCAGCACCAAATCTTTCTAAGGCAGAAAATCGAACTGTTCCTGCTGCTAAGTGTGCGGCTCCTCTGTGGCACACACAGTTAATTTGACATTGGTGAGTTCTAAGCTCATTGGGAGATGCCTGAAATCAGTAAAATTGCAAGCTTGTTCAATCAATCATCCACTTGCCTGCCTTCTGCTGTGTTGCCATCATGACTTTTCACCCAGGCATGGTGCTGCTTTTATCTTTTTTTTTTCAGGTCTTGAAGTCTCAGGCTTACCTGCCATCAAGAGACCCCTCAGGACACTTCCTTATGGCAGTCGACCACTGTTTCTCTATCAAGGGTCAAGGCACAGTGATGACAGGGACTATTCTCTCTGGCTCTGTTAGCCTTGGTGACAATGTGGAGATTCCTGCCCTGAAGGTGAGTCTCTCATTTTCATTCCCCCTGGTTTTCCTGATAGAAAGAGACACTCAACAAAGAATAGAGTGTTCTCATCCAATCTGAAATTATTCAATTATTTTTGATTTTTATTTTTGTACTCTATTATATCCCAGCTTATAACAGGAACAGTGATTTTTAAATAAGGCAGTCAGTAAGGTTACCTGCTCAATAATTTAGTTGATGAAGACACGACTGATATAGATTAGCATGTTAGGCTTTCAAATTCAGAGAAGCAAAATGGGCATGTTTTCAAGATGGGATGTGCCCAAGGACTGAACAAGGTTTGAGGGAGGTTACTTTTGTTTAAGATACGCTGCAGTGAGAAGGTTTGCAAAAGAATCCATGTAGGTAGGCTTCCAGAAATGTCTGAAAGCAAAGGAAATGACAAGAAGAGGGCATTGAAATGCTTCTGATGCACATTCTCTTTGTTTGCTGAAGCTTTAATTTGTGTCAGCATGTTCTGAGAGAACTGCTGGGATGCAGTAGGTGGCTTGATGCTATTGGGCTCTTCAGAGAGCCTGTATAAAGTCAAAGAGACCTTCCAATGGCCTTTGAACTGCTCAACTGTTGTTACTATTTAATTTCCTTAAAATATATTCATCCTTTAAAGGAAAACAAAGTGGCTTTATGCTTGGAGCATGTGAAATCTATTTCACAGGTGCTGATTATCACTGCTTTGATTTTCCCTTACTATTAATTGCCCAGAATGAATTAAGACTTGAGGAATCTTTTGCAGTATTTTGCCACTTAAAAGTGGACCTAGCTGACTACATTCTATGGGCAGGCAAGTTTTGGCCTAACAAGCCTGGATGGGACTCTCAATGCTGTCAGTATTATCTTCAAGTCATTTTACTGAAGGACCTTACTATTTCATTGAGTGAACATGCTGCTTTCTTATTTTTGACTGTGCTGTTTGGACAAGTGAAGGACTACATGAAGCATATTCTGTTTTCCCCTGAAGTATTTGGCTGATAGCAGACAATTCATTTCTGGCCAGCCTCTTCGGTGATGCCTGTGGCCATCTAGTTTATGTCCTACTGTCCTTTGCATAGAAGTGATTTGTACCATATGTACTCTGACATTTCTGCTTCCCCAGATGAGTTCCTCACTGCCTGTATTCTTATTTACAGAATGCAGCCTATTTTGGGAGCCATGCTTTCAATTCCTGCACAGAACATGCTTGCTGGGATCGTAGCTCTAGCTTCAGCCTCTCCTGGTTTGCACTTGGCAGTGTTCTTTCCTCTGCTGTTGTGTCCTCTTGTCAGTCCTGGGCCTGCCTGTGCTTGGGGTCCAAAGAAGGACAAGCAGTAAGGAGTGGGAGATGGCTCCTGCCCAAACAGAGCCTTGCATAGCGAGTTCACTGCTTTCTTTTTGGCATAGCATTTGCCAAACTTCCTGTCATTTTGTGCTCCAGGAGATGGGGGAGACAGGGCAGAGTAATTATTTCTTGCAAAGAAAGAATGCATCACTAGATTATATCTGGAAATGACAATTCTGCTTTTCATCTGTAGTCCAAGAATGTTTTGAAGAAATATGTTTAGGAATAAATCTGCTTTTTGAGAATCCATATGAAGGAAGAAATTATAAAAATATAGTAAATAACTTGTAAATTGGTGTTTTAAAGTCTTTTCCACTGTTCTTTTAGTGTGACTTTTTTTAGTGAGCTTTCTTCCCAGGTGACTGGGAGAGTAGTCACTGAAGTGACAGACAACTTAGCAGATAAACAAGTCATTTGCAAAGGAAAGGCAGATCACTTGACTCTTATGTTATTAACAAATTCCCTCAAAGTTTTCGTTTTTTCCAGTTACTGTTAATGAATTAAACCTTCCACTGCTGTGTGTGAAGTAGAAGATGTGTCCATGCCTCTGAGTGATAGTAGTGATGGGCAGAGTTTTGTATTTTGGCACTAGCAGCTTGTAGACATTTACCTTCGTGTTGCACATGGAAACCAAGGCACAGTAAAAGGAAGCAATGTTTGCAAGTTTGAGCTGTGTGTTGTACTTACCCCTGCCAGCATCATGTGGAGCTGGGTTAGGATACCTATAAAAGGTCAAACCTTTCTCAGGCATACAAGGTAACGGAGGAAGCACATTTCACAACACATTGTGGTTTATGACTCTCTCTGACCTTTTTTTGCCCTGACCCAATGGTAACTGAGATTGACAGCTGGTACATTTAGGGACGTTACAAGCTAGCTGCTTTTTTTAAATTTGAAGAACCCTCTCACCAAATGAAGTGGCATCATCTTCCAGTTCCACTAATGGACTTCGACATATTTGACCGCTTGAACCTGCACAAAGGAGGGACACAGCAATTAAAAATAAACAGTGACATTCTCAAATGCCCATGCTTGCTCTGATTGAGGCTGAGAGCACCAGCAGTGCATGGATTCCTTTATGCTTTGCCTATGTAAATTGCCATCTGGGGTTGATTATCCATATAGCAAAAAGAAAAATTATATATATGTATTTGGCAAAAAGCTTTGACACAGCAAACAGTTCATATCCAACTGAGTTAGTACTATTTGGTCCTTAGCACTTGAAATCCGCCTTGAAGAGCATGAACCTAGGATTTCTGCAGCAAAAACATAGTGTTGGCAGAATTCTGAATGTCATTTAAGATTATTTCAGTGGTCTTTCAATTTCTATAGTCTTTGAGTTTATAAACTGCAACAACTTATGACACTTATTTCTGCTTTATAAAGGTTACTGGAGTTTGAATAAGATGATTTTTTTGCAATTTAGTTTCAATTTGTTTTACTGATAGGTTTTTATTTTACTGATATCTAAAGTATATGTTATTTAGAGATTTTAGTTTACATGAGGATGAATGCCAAACTCCAGTGCTGCTGGGTCTTTTTATGGCACACTTTAACTGAGAAGGAAAGTGTTTTCAGTGGGGGAAAAGTATCCTTTGCCTGCCTTATCTAGGTGAGAAGGATGATAGAAAAGGTCAGATCTGAATTGGGTGAGGAGGCAGAGAGAGATGTACCCAGCTCATGGATCTGGTTATCCTGAAAGTGTGCACTGAGCATTGCCTTGCCTGTGATCGGGGCTGTGGGTGTACAAGACACAGAGCATGGATGTGGCAGCCAAGTATGAAGACCACTGCTGGGGCTCTATTTCAGAAATTGTAAAAAGCAGAAACTTTTCTCTTTGTCTTATAGCGAGGTTCCTTTCTGTCCTGCTTAATGAATTACTGACAAATGCTGGAGGAGATTGATGCAAGCTGAGTGGCTGGTGGAGGTTAATAACTGACTTGGAGCCTCTGAAAAGTCCAGGGCTGCCATTCGTACTATGTATGTGTCAGAATTTGTGAGTGTCTTGAATGCTGAGTACCCTGTGTTCCTGCTGAGTGGTCACATTGATGTTTTTCTCGAGGGGATCGTGTGGGGATTCTCGCTTTGTGCTGAATCTGAATAACATATCTGCTGTTGTATGGTTGAAAAGTTGTTTGTTCCGTAATAATTCTCATTAAAAGAAAAGAGAAATATTCCTACCAGCTCCAATCTTGACCATCCTGGAGGTTGGTAGTAGCTAATTGCCATTATTAGTGTGGAGCATCTCAGTCTCAAAAGTTGCAAGCACATTTATGAAACTCTCCCCTGTTACTGCAGAGTAGTCATACAGATTGTTTCAGTACTCAGGTGAACTTTCAAAAGGTCGTGTGAGACTTAGATATAAAAAATGTGAGGAACTGGCTTCTGTTTATCTAGTCAAGTCTCCTGGTAAATGAGAGTGTAGGTTTAAACCAGCAGTGATTCTGTCTTGGCAAGAGCCTGTTGACTGTCCAGTTATACTGACTTTCTGAGCTTTAAAGAAGCATCGCTTGCGTGACACTGAGAAGCTCCATGGCTTCAGATACTTTCAGTGTATGAAAAGAGATGTTTTCTGCTAAGCTTTTGTTTTTGGCTAGATAACCTAAGTCTGTGTTTTGGCAAACATTCTGTAGTTTTTATGGCTAGTACAACAAAAAAATTCTCCACTGTCTGATAGAATAACTCAAAAAGTATTTGCAAGACTATTTCCTTCAAACCATTGCAGCTATTAAAATTGTAGCAGAGATCTGCGTTCATCCATGTGAGTACTTCAGTCTATTTGATGTCCCAGGATGTCTGATTAGTGAGCTTTAGTATGTATATACATGTAGTAAGAATTAATTTTAGTTTATTTAAGGACTTTGGCATAGAATTGCCCGGTTAAGCCTTCTCAGAGGACATTTAAATCTCAGAAAACGAAGTTGGGTCAAACCCCACTGAACTGGACGACAAAGACATTTGTATGTGGACTTTCATGGTGCAATCATAGAGAAGTTTTTGCTTTTACCATTTTGAGCACTTTGGGCCTCCTAATATGCCCCTTCCAAATTGCAGTCGATGTTGACTGCTTTCAGCACTGTGAATAGAGAGAACTCTTGCTGTATATTCTCAGTCTGAATACTGTTCCTACATCTGTTTCGTCCTGTGCTGCTTGGGTTTTTCTTGCCCACTACTGATATAAAAAAACTTTTCAAATGCAACAGGTCCTCTGCTGGGAAGGGAGTTTTGCTTGCCTTGAACATTTTCTTTTCAGTGGAAGGCTGTGAAGAAGGGCAGTTCAGAGAATTGGGTTGGGGGAGGATCACCTAAATGTACCTGGTAAAATTGTGACAAGGCAGTTTATGGTGCATATTGAAAGATGTGGGTGCAAAAATGCAACAATCTTAAATCCTAAAGCAATAAATTTAATGTATACACATAATGTTATACATGTAGTTTAATTCAGGACAAGAATTAAACTTTTTTATTTGTCTGCTGCTTCTAAAGCATGGGTTATGGTATTTTGGAGATTTTCTTCTTTCCTAGAAAACATCAGTGTGAATCCTACTGGTTTTGCATCTGCTGTGGCATTACTTAAAAGCAAAATATGCAGGATTTGGCTTATACTGGAAAGTACTCTGCTTTGAGCATTTAGGATATTATCAGTTGTTTTGGAAGAACACAACTGCTCTGCACAGTTCTTTGTGGTTAAGTAAAGGATGAAAGATCTGATCCTGTGCCTGTGGAATGAAATTTAGATCTGGCAATAAAAACTTCTCAAATCTTTTTGGCTTGATCTCTTAAGAGAATAAGAGTAGCAGATGCTGAGCTCTTTCTGAAGATCAGTTCCCTCATTTTCAAGTATGGTTTTGTAACTTTTTACTGTGTGGTTTTTTTGGTTTTGTGTTTTATTTCCTAAAAAAGAAACCAAACCCAAACCAACACCAAGCCCTCAAAAAAAAAAAAAAAAAAGGCAGAAAAAAAAGGCCAACAAAAAAAAGTTATGGTTAACTTTAGACCTTTAAACTTAAAAAAAAATCTTCAGGAATAAAAATGTTTAGCAAGAGATTTGTATGTTGCTATTCATTCACTACCTGTTACTGAAGTACAATGTTTAGTTCAAATCACTTGTAATTTTTATTGAGTATCATGTAGGTATAGTAAAGTGAGGGAGCAAGATAAAGGACTTTGTGGATTAAGGTTTTTTTTATTCAGGACCAGGGATAATACATAATAGGAAGGGGTCTTGATACACGTTGTGGGGCTTTTAATTTTTTTCTACTTGGTCTGAGCAGAAGGGAAGGAAGCCAGGGGAGAGCAGCCAACCTGAGCTGTGCTAATCCAAACCATACACTGTATTTTTGGAGCTTGTGTGTCTAATGTGATCTCTGCAGGCAGAGAAGTGGCCTAGTGAGTGCAGGCCAATTAACTCTTCAAATACTGAAATTCATCTGCAACTGTTCTGGAAGGTCTAGGTGTACCCTGTGCTCCCTGCCAGATAGAGACAAGATTGGTAATTTTTCTCATCCATTAGAAGGCAAAGCATATGAGTTTCTTTCTACAGTGATTCTGAAAAGGAAGAGACTTTTAACTTCTGTGTTGCTTCCATCTATTTAAATCATCTTGAAATGACTGTTGGAATCAAGGCTCTACCTGGATGTGCAGCATTGCTGGAAACAGTATTGCTCTCCAAGGTAGATTTAACTTCTGCAGCATTTCCATGGCACTGCTTGCTTGTGCAGGGTTATCTGCAGCACTGACTGGTAGTGGTTAATGCATGAGATTAATTTGGAGTGTGTATTTTGTGCCATTGCCATGCAGATAATTTTGCCTTAATAGTTCACTAGTGCAGAGAGCTGTTACTGTCTAAGAACTGGTACACTCTTCAGTGGGGTTTAAAGTGAAAAAACAATGCAAGATGGTCTTGACTCTAAGTAGAAGAAAATACTGTGTGATATGAATGTCATACTTTCATTTGATATGACTGATTTTCTTATATAAGTCAAGATAGATTTTTTTCTGTCAAGTTTTCAGTAAATGTTTTGTCCCATGAGAACTGTGAGAAAGTTAAAGAAAGTTGTGACAGAAATACAAGGTGGGAAAGAAACTGAGCTGAAGAAGAGGGAACCATTGTACTGACAGGAAAACTGTACAAGCAGAGTTGTTCTGAGGCTGGACTTGGCACTGAAGTGTGATGGTTCCACTAGTGACTGCATGTGCTGCCCTGTGTATGTAGGTGTTCTCCTCACTAATTTGCCACACTGGTGTTCTCTTCAGACTCCTGGAGACTGCTGGCAGATATGATGTCCATGTGCAATCTCTCATGCTCAGTATTCTGTAGCTCTTTCAGAATTACCAATAACTGAGTTGCAGGATCTGATGGTAAAGCCTCCAAATCCCAGTGCACAAGTGTTTCTCCACAAATGGGGAAATGGATTTTGTTCCTGTACACTACATGAGTGAGCAGTTTGGTTCTAGTATGACAACACATGAGGATAAACAAATATGCAGATTTGTTACTCCAAAATGAGTTTGAAAAGAAAACTAAACATCTGATAAGCTGTTAAGATTACTCCTGACATCTAGATTTTTTTATATTGTCTCAACTTCCTTTATCTGCTCACTCTACTTTTTCTCCTGCCTGTCCTTTTTTGTCCATTTCTAGCTTCCTTTCCTGTCTCAGAGTTTGCTCCTCAAAGTGATTGGTATTTTCTTCTTATACCATAGAGTGAGGAAACTTTTTTCTTCTTACATTTTCTCATCTGCTGTTGCATTTTGAGCTTGACTGGGATGCAGCTGAGCAAAAAGGCACATGTTATCCTGGGACTTAGTAGGTAACATCTTTCCTGTTGAACCATTGTAGCTCCAGGGGTAAAGTGTTGTGTTCTTGGCTTTGTGTGCCCTGGGGATCAAGATCAGTTTGAAACTAAGTTAATGGACGTTGCTGTAGTGATCACAGGTTTCATCCAAATGCCTTTTTGTTTAACTTTATGGTAACTCCTTAAAGCAAAAGATGGCTGGGTTGTGTTTGCATAACTTGTTTACTTAAGCATTGCTGCTGCCAGGTCATTAACTTTATTTTTATTTCTTTTAATTTATCAGGTAGAATTGTTCAGTGCAGTTTAATTGAAAGCAGACCCACGTGCATGTACACAAACCATTTGAGCAGGACTCTTAGTGGGACGCTTGAATAGTAATTGGGAAGGTAACCTCCTGCATGGTACACACAGCCTTCACATGCATTGCTGCTGGGAATGCAACACTATTAGAAGGCTTAGTTGGGGCAGAGAGCAACTCTCATGTTTTAAATATTCAAATTCAGGTGCTGGAGGCTTTGGCAGAATTTCAGTGACCAGAATGAAGGAAGCGAATGTCACTCTTCTTCCTTGGTCATCCATACACAGTACAATTCCTCATTTGATGAGGCTTTTAGAAACAGAACAGCTCAGCAAGTGCCACATTAACTAAGCTGGGATCTGATTGTAACAAAGTTCTGCTCAGTTCTGGCCACTGGCAAAGAAAGGATCTGAATATTGAAAACATTGCTTAACCAGTGCTGCTGAAAATAAATATGACCCAGAGACAGAAGAAAATGGATTAGTGCATAAGTGCCCAGAAATCTGTATTTACTCTATTACCAGAGTACTTTTTTGAAGTATTGCTGTAACACCATAGGAAGTCCTCTGGATTTCACGCCTTATACTGTGTATTTCTGAGAGAGTTCACTTAGAGAACTCTCTACATTTTATTCTTTGATACTGCCATGAAAATTAGGTGAGACTTTACTTCGCTCTGTAAATGTTTATACAGTTCATCATCTGAATCTGTCATATGCCTGTGACAATAGCATGTATTGTTGAAACTAAAAGTGAGATGCATCTTTTCACTAAAATATTCCCATCACTTCATGTTATAATAGCTGGTGCAGCTTGAATTGGAAAAGTTAATACTAGAGAGAGCCAATATTTACAGTATCAGCTGGAATGATATAATTAGTTTAGCTGCCCAGATAGTACTGTGATGAACATGATATGAATGCCTAGATACAGATTTCCATTTGCAAGTGTCTGAAATGAAAGCTACAAACTCCAGGCTCTTCATGGGAGTAAAGATTAGCTTCAAAGCATATGACATAAAATTGGCTTCTCTTTCTTTCTCCTCTAATGAATAAATAATCAAGAATAAACATTTTACACTTTAGAAATAACAAGAAGAGCTCAAATAGCCTCTTAAAGAGTCTCTGTAGCTAATACATTTTTAAATACTAAAACTGTAGACTCAAAATCTGTCAGGTCTTTGTGAAAGATTTAGTAGTCGAGCTGTTCCTCTCTGGGCAATCTGTATTTAAGATACATTCTCTCAATATATGTGTATAGGGTATGTCATAGGTTCTGCAGAAGAATGGCAAAGGTGGCCTTAATCCTTCTGCAGTTTAGGTGGCAGAGATCAGCTGTGAGAACAGATTAACTCCTGGAAATAAATAACCCTGGTGAATATATACAACTGTCAAGGTTTTTCCTTAAACTGAAAGGGGATGGAGGTATGGAAAACAAGTCAGAAATTTGTTTGTCCTGTAAGTTTTGTGTGGGGCTTCAGAATGTCTAGAAGTTTTTTCTGCTCTTTCTTGATATTCCATTAAGTTACTTGCTTTTGTTTTCTTAATTTCAATTACTGTGTTGTAGTTGCTTTTTCCTAATATTAATTATATAATGAATTTCAAAGTAGACTGTTATGCTAAGCATCCCTAGAGGGGGTTTTTGTCTGATGTGCAATACCTCATATGTGGGACTGCAAAACGTTAAATGGTGGCTTAAGGACAAAATATGTACTGTTATGAATCAGTTAATTTTTGAAATATGGGTATTATTCATGAGGTATTTTCTTGCCTAGTTGAAGACATCGATCCTGCTTGTGGAGATTAGCTGACAGCAATTTCGAGTCTTGAGGGAGTGAGGAATATGCAGGTATACCACAAACACTCAAAACGAAACCACAGAAAAAAGGGAAGCTTGGAAATACGTATTTTTACTAAAGGATTGGAAGAAAAGCTCAATACAACTAAAATAAATGTCCAGTTTGGCCTTGAGTCAGCACGGAGCAACACCAGTTGGTTTTGTCTAAACGCAAATCTTTTAAAAATAAAGTACAACAACAAAGCCCACTGTGAACTATTTTGCATTTGGTTTAGGAGAGAGTTGGAATCAAGTGATTAAACAAGAATAATGTTTTGTACAACATGTGTTTCTGTTTCAAGTGTTCCTTTTTTGCTGTTGACATGATGTTCTTGTTTGGGGAAAGTAGTAGTGTGTACAAAGTGTATTAAGGTGGCAAGGACCCTCATATTAATGCTTTTTTCCAGTCTTGTCAAGGGCTGCTCTACTGTTTTGTCTCTAGAGGAGGTTATTAGATATCTTCACCCCAGGGCAGGTCTTTAATCTCTTATGGGTGGAGGTGGAGAAAGTTCTCCAACACAGGGATACAGAGAAAGGCCCCAACTTGTTCTGAGCCCTCTGGTGAGCCTGAGATGTTACCTCAGATAGAAGTTCAACATAATTTATTCTGGTGTGCTAATATTTTTTAGGCATGTATTTCCCTAAATAGTAGCCAAATGGTGGAAAATTCCTGGGTTAGTAGAAATCTCAGTGTCTGCTTTTCTTTCTTGCAGGAAGCACTAAAACAGATTAGTCAAACATTCTGAAATACAATTGTGTCAAGCCCTTTTTTGTAGTACAAAATTTTTTTCCAGGTCTTTCCTTCTACTTTACTTTACTTTGTTTTCATCTTCACTTTTCCTACCTACTTATCCTTTCTGTGGAGGTTGTTGAACTTCCATTTTTCAATCCTCTTTCCAGATGTGTGATCTGTGTAGGTAGCACATCCCTGGTTGACAGAGCTGAGATCACAGGCTCTGGCTGCACTTCTTGAGAGGTCCTTGGAGATTTTAAAGTCTTTGTGGCAGGGGGGAATTTTTTCACAACTTGAGATTTACTGTTGGGAATGGAGAGAATGGGGTTAAATAAGAGTAAGGAGAACATGTTTAGGGAAGGCAGTTGTGGCTTCAGTTACCTCTAGGTCTGTAAAACACGTATATGCTGAACTGATTTGGGGAATTACTAGAAAAATTGAGGTGCTTTTTCTTAATTTTTAAAGGGATATTTTTGGCAGGGTATTAAGCAGTGCTTTTGGAAAATGACAGTAATTCTCTAGTAAAAATACACAAATAAGAATGAGAAGGTAACTGTTCTGTTCACTTGCTTTGTGGGGTTTTGTGGTGTTTTGTTTTCTTTTTTGCTTGTGGATTTTTGTTTTTTTAATTTTCAGGAGGATGGGGGGTTTTTTGTTTGTTTTGTTTATTTAAATAAGAGTGGTTCTAATTCTTTTCTGAGAGTTTCATGTGTTTGATATTGGCAAGATGCTTTGAAGGTGCACGTGTGGGGAGAGCGATAGGCAAAGAAGTTTTTACGTCAGATATAAATGGAGTAGGGGAGAAAGAAAAGTTAATGCTCAGGCATAGTTCTGTGGCTGTAGTGTGACTCACAAGAAAGACTTAGTCCATCTGACACATACATTACAAACAGTTGTAAAAACATGCTGCTAGATACCCAGAATGAGGAGTGGGCTGAGTTAATGTTATTCTGAATCCATAACGTTCATGTGTTCTGGCACAATGAGTGTAATGCCACAAATCAAACGTTGCATTACTGCCTTTTCTTTTACATTACTTTGTTGTCCCTGATGGACAATGTCCCTTCTGATCAGCTCAGAAATGAAGTTTTAATCCTGCCTTTCATTTTCTCCATGTCATCTAGTGATGCTGACACCAGGGCTTTTTATTTGAGTCTGGATTTAGATACACTTCGACAGAGAAGGCATTGATGTGATTTAAATTTTTATAGTTGTGTGAAGTGCTTTAAAGTACATGCTGATTTTCTTGCTGTTTTCCTACATATGAAGAATCAAATTTTCAGGTTAGATTTATGTTTAAATGTGATTATATTTTAAGTTTTCGTTAATGTCTCCCTCAATCTCAGTTGTGTGATAATTTTCCCCAGTGTATCTGCATAAGTATAATTTTAAACCTGTTGGAGCCATACCTATATCTGAGCATGGCCATGTAGAAATGAGTCTTGTATCTTCCTAATGTTTTGTAGGACATTAGAGTTCTTTGGTAATCTTTGTTCAGAATTTGGATTCCTGTGTTTTAAGTTTTTAAAAGTAGTGGATTTCTTAGGTTCAGCCTTAGATCTGAAGGAGATGTTATAAAAATTTAATAGTTTTAAAAGAAACTTTTTGGAAACTACAGTATCTGTGGCATGTGCTATATCTAAGAGGGATTTTTATCTTTTCATTTCAGGAAAGTTGTTTTGGTTGTTTTTTTTTTCTAGAAAGCTATGAAAACGGGCCTTTTTTGTGATAAAGATTGAGCTTTAGGATCTGTTTCAAATTCTGTTTAATCTTAGCTTTAACAAAGTTAAGATTTCATTCCATGTTTAAATCCCCTTGCCAACATAATTTATTCCATCTATTGTTTTTTACCTGTGTTTGTAAGTCAGCTACTAAGACTAATAGTTTGATATAAAAACTAGGAACAGCACGTGAAAAGAAAAAATCTTCTCCATATGCAGCAATTGCAACAAGTGGGATTTGGTGTGGGAGGCTGGATGTATCCCTTACACTGATAGGAACAGGAAAGCGTGCACAGAGATGGCACAGCAAGTCTTCAGAGTTGGAGTTTTTTGTTGGGGGTAGTCATGAGAATGTGGTTTTTCCTAATACAGATACTAAAAGTTCAAGTCACAAAGGAAAACAAATTCCCAGTGATGCTGATTGTCCCAGTTACCACTCAAATAATTTGCAACTGCAAGAGCTTAATATAAAGCAGATCGCTGTGATTCAATGATGGATTTAGTTGTTTAATTGTAAAAAAGGCCAGTGAAGTATCATAAATGTGTTTTATTCTGGGACTAGGACTTTCTGCCTGATACATTTAAAGAACATATTAGATGCATTTCTCAGATGCAATTTTACATGTGGCAATTCTACCTAGATTGCGTTTGTAGTGCTCTGATAGTGATCAGAATTCTGCTATAATGAAAAATAAATCAGAGTTGGAACAGGCAAATATGTGTGCTTTTGAACCTGCAGGGTTATTTTTTATCTTTTTATAAATAAAACAAGCTTTAGTTTCTTTGAAGCAGACATCTCTCTGCAAATGGGAGAAGCTGAAACCAGCACAGGCAGGTGTTGAGCAAATGTCTCCAATGAGCTCTCACAAGGGTTGTGTTATAGATTTTTTGATTCTTTATTAGTCTGCTCAGAATCTCACTTCTCAGGTTTGTACTTAATTGTTTGTGTAAACATCCAGATGTCTACCTGTTGTTTAAATGTGATTCCAGCCAGACTCCCCAAACTTGTTTACCCTTTGTACATCCAAGGCTCACTCAGGTCCCTTCCCCTCAGAGCTGGAATGTTGTTGCTTCAAGATAATTTTAACAGACAAATTTACAAGACCACACACTTGGGGATTTCAGTTGTATGTTTTGAACCACACTTACAAAAATGTAGGTGATTTACATGTTTCAAAAACATGAACCTTTTCAACCTCGTCAATTATTTTTAATATTAAAAGTCAGCAGATGGAGCCAAAGGCTTGTAGAAAAATGACTTGTGCTGAATGTATATTAAACCACAAAGCCCACTAAGTTTAACTAATAATGTTTCTACTAAAATTTCTAAAAGCAAAGCTATTTATTTGCTGCTAAACCTCACATTAGCATATCTTTTTCATTCCCTTGTGTCTGTGCAGAGTGAGAGCTCATCCCTTCATTTACCAGGAGTCTAACAAGACTAAAACGATTGAAGTTTGTGTAGGAACCTGATTTTCTTTTTAGATTTACATCTGTGCAATGTTTTCTGTGGCACCATTCACTACTTCATCTGAAAAATGGTGTTATATTTTGTCAGTATTTTTCCTTTTCCTGTGAGCATGGTAACTGGAATCCACTGCTGGGGGTTAGACTGGAATTCATTGCAACCTTGTTTCTGTTGTTGATGGTGAGGTACTGAGGTTTCGTGTTTTTCTTCTAAAACACTGAAATAAGTCTCTGCCTTAGATAACTTGTCAGACTTCGTATCCTAATAGGCCAACCCTATACTTTGTGTTAAATATTAGCATCCTTTTGGGATTTTAAATAGTACTTTCATTAAAATAAGGGGATGGGATATTTTCTAAACAATGTGTGCAATTTATCCCATTTTTATAAAATAAAAAAACCCAAAGGCAGTGTGGTACCTACCTTTTGTAGGAAAAGGGAGAAAAAACAATCATAGTTTTAAAATATGATATCCAAATGGGATGCAAAAACTCATGATGACTGAACAGAGAATATTTCAGTGGTATGGTGACGTTTTGCCTTTTAAGAAAGACAAAAAAATGAAATTGTTAAGTGACGAGTGGCATCTGTTTTGTCAAACTTTATGTAAAAACTTTTCTCCTCTAAATCTAATTTTCAGAATGAATATGAAATGTACATATGTTACACATAGAATCTAGAGCAAATGAGATATAAATGTATGCTTAAATATTGAATGTATATTTTTTTCTCTTTTTTTTTTTACTGATTCTTGAAGCTCAGTCTCTTCAGTTTGAAGCAAGGATCTCCTTAGAGAGACTTGAGAAACTTGGCTTACTGGCCAAGTTGAAAGCTTTTCTTATTTTTCTGTTTATCTTTGGCCTCATCTCTGTTTAAATTATCTTTTCTGCACTCCTGCTGTTGAAAGACAGTGATAAAACTTCCTCCAGTTGTACCAACTTGCTGACTTAATTTCCTCTAATGAACATTGGCTGTAGTAGCAAAGAGTTTCTAACATTGACGTTTTTCTTTCGAATGATATGGTCGGTTTTTAGTTTCAGATTCACTCTGGACTTGGTCATGGGCTTTTCTAGTAGACATTTTACTTCCAAATTGTGTTTAGCCACCTCCAATGAAATTATATTTTCTTTTCAAGCCCCTTGCATTGTGTTAGAAAAGTCATACAGGACTGGGACGGTGCATCCCAAATTATATCTTTGTGCAGTCTCCAAGTAACTGAATGTTGCAGTCTCACTGTGATGTGAGTATCTTCTGTGTTTCTTTTTACTGTAAATGAACATGAATGCAACTTCTAACAGAGAACATAAACGGATAACATAGGAAAGCACCGTGCTTTTTGCTATATTGGAGCTATGAGAGCTACTGAGTATGATGAAAAAAATCTGCAGATAAGGAAGCCTGATCATGAAGAAGTACTTCTTAAATTCTGATGAAACTTTAAAAATACATTGGCCCCCCCAAAAAAAAATCCAAATACCCTACCCTAACTATATAGCTTTTAATAATGAAAAAAAAATTGCATTGCTGGATAGGCTGGATAACCTTCTTTGGACTGGATTCAGTCATCTCATAGAATTTTTTGTGGCCTGCACACTTTGGATTACATGTAATTTCAATTTCAATTTAAAAAGAAAAGGTTCTAGCTTTCAGGACTTGGGAGGGAGTGACAGTTGCAGTTTTCCAGTCTGGAGTGCAGGCAGAGCACTCATATGTGAAATCTTCTCTCTGTCCTGGAATGTTAATTTTGAAGCCTGATTGTGGTACTTTGAAATGTCCTTGGCTGTTTTAGTGAAGGTTGTCTCAGCAGGTGTGATTGGGCAGCTACAGTCCTGAGACCCAAAGGACGGGAAGTGACAGATTCTGTGAGGAAAGAAATGGAGCAGAAGAGAGATAGAGAGGAAAAAACAAAAAGGAAATGAGAAGCTGGGTTTTGGTGTGCTGCAATGCCACATAAAGAATTGTTCTTTACTCCGTGAAAGACCTTTATGTGCCGACAGGCTGCTGTTCATTCATAGGTTTCAAGTTGCCCCCGTTACTTTTACCAAGCTTCTGTCCGTGGTGATTTGCTCTCCGGTGTTCTTGCTGAGGGCTCAGAAGCTGTCTCTCCCCTGTTAAACATGCATGTTGCAACCCCAGTGAGCCTAATTTAAGGTTCTCTCATGGACCACATCTAGCTTCCTTTTAAGACCCATAATGGATTTAAATTATTTATAAATTGACAACTGTTTACCATCTCTTTCTCCTGACTGATGACTGTTTCCTTATCATTGATATATAAATGCCCAGAACTGATATTTCTCAGAAAATATTCTGATAGAGTGTGTTCTAAAACAAATCGAGACATAATAACACTAAGAAAAGCAAAATGGCATTTTGTTCATAGTTTATCCTGAATATTTTGGTAAACATCGTAGTAGCCAAGAGAATCCTGTTGAGCATTCACTGTACCTCAGTGGTGCTTTCATCTCTGCCCAATGGGTTGGTCCCCTTCCCTGAGCTGCAGTGGATTTCCCGGGTTTGTTACAGGTGTCTGTGATACTTGATACTGGGAAATGAGGCTGCTTGTTTTAAACAAGAAATGGATTTGCATAGGTACTCAGAAATACTACAATATACTGGTGATAGTTGTAATTTCTTTGGATCTTGATGAAAGTTTTAAAAATCCTGTCAATAGAACTGGCAGTAAGAAATGCCTGTGTGCAAAATGTAGAAATATTTATTCCCCTCATGACAGCTGAAAGGTTTAGGCAATTAGATAGTAGAAGATCAGAAGTATTTAGAAGATAATAGTTTGTATTTCTGTCATTTGAATACAGCTCCTGTCTGTCATTGTCAGACTATAGTAGGTGTGCTTGCAGCATGTATCAGGAATTACTTCCTTTATAGTCAAACGCAGGGTATTTCAAATTGGACAGCCCTTCCATAGCAGTTCACAAATCCCTGAGAGGCAGAGAAGTCACAACTCCACATCTATTGTGAGTGCTTGTGGTATCAGAGGTGAGGGCCCTTTTCAGGAGTTAATCAAAAAGACCTATGCAAACAAGCAAGAGGATTTTTTCTTTGGTCAGTCGCTACAGTTACAGAGCCTGACATTGTTAGTGAACCTTCGTGATCTCATAGGCTACTGCAAACTCATGTGCACCAGAACCCTCTTAATAAAAACGTGAGGCACTGGGTACACAAATTCATAGCAGCTGTCACAGCTGGGCTGTGGTGAAGTTTGGTCAAGACCCTTTGAACTTTTTATTTCACACTAATCCCATTTAGTGTGATCAATATACGGACCTCCAGCTCCTAGGTCTGTTAATTGGGTGTCAAGTGTTGGGTTGGCCTGTGTCAGGCTGTAAAATACAAACACAGAAGAGACTATCAGTAGGGAAGTAAAGTGTTTATTGTCTGAATGTATAAGGGTGAAACGTTGCCTTCCGAGCCTGAGATGTCCTTAGGGATCTTAAGGGTCTTTTGTTTCTCTCAGTAAGGTAACTGTGTAGTTAAATATGCATTTTACCAAAAATAGTAGTGCAGTTGGGGGCTGCAGGATAAGGTAAAAGATCTATTTCTGCTAATAATTGGATGCTGGAATACCTCTTTGTCTACCTACCCTTCTGCCTTTGTCCCTGATAATAAATATAGTTAATTGCTCTCATAACTATTTGTGTTGGGTTGCTTTAAGATGGGAGTTCTTTCTTGTTTTGCGTGTGTATGTCTAAAATGAAGTTTCTTCTAAGGCTTACCAATATTTATTTTAACTTGTGCTTTGTAGCATTCAGGGAATAGATGGGGTAACTTAGATCTTCACTTCCCCATCTCAGAGAATCTCGGGAGGTTTTTTAACTCCCCCATCTTTAGTTCTCTATCATTCAGGGAAGGGTAAATACGTAGAATAATATTTCAACTTCCATACATTTTTGGGTTCTTTTATTTCAGTCTTTCAGTGACAGAAAGGACTGGGGAGTTGTGAGTAGTTTGTTTCATCTCCTTTGAAGAAAACCTAAAATTTATAATCCCAGATCAGACCTTTCCTATAACTCAGGCAACTCATCCTGTTAACTGTTTTAATATATGGCACCGCTATTTCATTAAACAACATCCAGGAATAATTAGTTCAGCAATGATGCCTCGGAACAAAAGCCCTTGATTTCGTTTAGCTTTATAAGTTGGTCTCTTTTGATCTGCAAGAACACATCTGGGGCCTTTAAGAAAGCAGAAAGAAAAATATTAAACGTTTAGTAAGGCTGTTGGTGAAGGTTTCAAAGCACAGTAACCCTTTGGTACCATGACGTAGCTCAGAAGCAAAAAAGTGTGAATTTCTTGTTCCATGAGCTATCACATGGCACCTCTCTATAGTAAATGCAGTTTTTGTTACCTGATGACGACTACATTTTGCCTTTATTTCCAGTTTCAGAAGATGGAGTATCTTCATTCTTTCCCCAATTTTTAAAATTAATTTTCCTGACCCTTTACCTGCATTTTCCCCTTGGCTGCATTTGAATCAAGTAATCAGAATTATTACTGTAAACCTGACATTTTTTACCAGGTATCTTTGCATTAGAATTTATTTTTGCTGCATGAAACTTTTCACTGTACTGCTTTGTTCCTTTAATAGCTTACTATAATTTGCCAAGGTGGTAGGGATAAATCCATTTGTTCTTTACTCTAGACTTAGCTGCTTAGATTTTGCAAATATCCTAAGGACTTGCAAAAGTGCAGAGGATATAAATTTACTCGTCTAATCTTAATCACTGTTACTGACTTGTAATAGAAAATTGCTTACCAGTTGAACTCTTTAAAATTTACCACTAAAAAAAATCCTGCCTCCAGGGAAAGCTATAAAGATTTTGTATGCCAATTGTTTTTTATTTCGTAAACTAAAAAGTATTGCGAAAAATACTTGTGTGTACATAATTAATTCCTTTTTCTTTTCTTCTCCTAGCAGAGGTAGCCTTTGTTTTGACTGTAATTAGTAGAAGGAATTCACCAGGAGTAGCACCGTATCATTTGATTTGTACTGTTGTGCATGTTGTGTTTGCTTGTTTGCTGTATTGCACCCGAGTGCTGCTCTATTTATATTCCAAGTGTTTGCTAGAAAATGTACAAATCATCACGATTGATGTTAACGTTTGCCATAGCTAATGAAGCCTACCAGATCTCTCAGTAATTATTCATCACCTTTGTTTCATTTTGTGTAAATCATGGCTTCTATTAACAAGCTTATTTTAGAGAAAGGACAGGAGAACTTTGTTCACAAGAAAGAAATGAGAAAAACAACTTTTTACTTGTTTCTCCCCTTGGCCATTCAAAATAGAAGTGAAAAGAGTTGAAAATATTATTTTTCATTACAGGTTTTATTTTTAAATGCAGCTTTATGTTCACTCTGTTTGTTTTCCTTAGTGAGCCTGTAACTCTAAGGTTGTGACCCAAAAATGACCTCCTTTTCCACTCTCAATTGCTTTTGAACTACTCCAATAAGTAAAAAGAAATAACCCAACAGAAGGGCAACCAGATCACTGCTACCACACCAAGGAAACAGGCAGGCTTTGGGATGCTCTTCTTTAATCTCTCTATCCACAGAGCCTTCATTTTAATTTGCAAAATTGAACCCAGATCGAGAGCAGTAAAGCCTGAATACAGTAAATATTCATGCCTCAGTGATCTAGAGTGGCTCCATTACATTTCAGAGATTGGGAGAATTACCTTTTGGATTATGTATATTCATGGGCTGATTTTTATTTGAGATATAATATTACTCACATTGGGCTACATGTAGGATATTCTGTCAAAACTAGCCTTCTCACAAAGCTCCAAATGTTCCTTACACGTAAAAGTTTTACTTCTTTTCCTATAGTTTCCTCCCTTTTATGCTTTTCAAAGACTGGTAGTAAACAAATTTCTTTTAAAGAAGAAGGGGAAAAAAAAGCCAGTAGAAATTCTATAAAACCTTCAACCCTGTGTTTACTCTGATATATTTTTTTGCATGTGACTTTGAAGTCTTCAGATAAAAGTATTATTATTGTTCTAAACCTAAATATATTCGGAAAAAATAATTCAGTTTGTTCTGTTGCAAGAAGAAAATTCCAGACAGCCTTTCTTTAACCTATAATTTTGCATTGGTTTTGACTTTTTTTTCTTTGAAAAATGTTTTATTGAAATATTTTTGATAAGTTGCAGAAATTTTAATTGGAATGTAAATGTTTAGCTGCTTCTGTGTCATAGTTTTACTATGAGTCTGACCTTCTCTGCATAGATATTGCTACCTCAACTCACTGGCATTACACTATGCTTTTAAAATGCATGCTTTGTCATCTGTACTGATAGGTGGCACAAGCAGAACCACTTAATTTAGGATACTTGACATCTTAATATTCTTTTCTTGTTATAAAAAAACCGCCAAAACCCTGAGATATTTTAGTCATTTGGAGATGAAAGGATTATGGTAGGTGTCTGCCTTCTGCATCCTTCCACACATCCAGGGAGGGTAGGGATCTCTCCCTTGCCTTCCAGGCATTTGTTGTGTATGGCTGTTAGGCTCTTTTGGCCAGAGGTCAAAATGGGAAGTGATCCTGTCCTTTGTGAGAAGATTCACCCAAATCTGGAAGAGGCAAAGCAGAGAGAAAATAAAAGTGCAGTGGGGCTTGGCAGAGGTGAGGGGTGGGAGCCAACGAGTGTGTTAAGAACTTGTGTTACTGGGAAATGCTGCAAGGTGCTTGAGCAGCCTGATTGTCCTCTGGGGCAGAACACAGGAGGAGTCATGACTTGAGTGAGGTTTGGCAACATCTCTCACAACATTCTCGTGGCAGCTGGGGAGGGGTGGGTGGATTTGGGGGGGTTCATGTGAGTTAAAAGTTGCCTGAAATGGTTAAGTTTATTGAAAGCCTTGCTGTGGATGAGGAAAATTGCTATGAAATCATAATAATTCTGAAAATTAGCCTTTTCCTCTTAAAGAGTGGACATTGTTGGGTTTTTTTGCCTTGGGAATTTGGATTGTGACAAATGATGCAGTTGAGTTTATCTGCAGTGAGGCGTAATGCCATGTTATATCACAAGGGTGACAAGATTACTGGAGTTTACCAAATAAATACTCCAGTAAGATAGCCTGCATGTAATACAGTGGGAATTTGATGGTTTACAGTAAATAATGAATTCCAGACAGTTGATTCATCAGAAGAAAATAAATAGAGGACAGTTTTTTTTTATTCGGTGAGATTTGTCCAGCCTGTACATGGGATAGATTAGGTTCTGTTGAAAAAAATTTGGGTTTATATATTTAAAAGCTAGAGGAGACTGCTTAAGCACAGAAGGTCACTTAAGTTTACCTGCAAAATCCTAATCTTTTTATTTGTGACTATCTGCATGAATATAGCATACATGTAAGATAAATTAAAATTATGGTATTGGAGTGGAGTAGCATGAGAGTAAGGTCATTGACCTACTTCTTATTCACTGGATGCATGGTCATATTTTAGATGCTGGGAAAGGAAATAACCCAAATGGATTTTAGTATCCCCTTTTATAGTACTTTATTCCAGTGTTGCAGTGCAGGCTCTTCAGGCTCTGGTGTTTTTTATCCAGAAGGAGGAATATATTCAATAAAATCTGACAGCATGTGTGTGGTGTTACATAAGCACCACAGTGGTCATATGGGGAATGCCCTTATAAAACTCACTTTAAAACAATTAAGTTGAAAGAATCATTCAATATGATTTTTTTTCCAGATGCTATATTCCTCTCCCACATGAAGGTGAGGCCATGCAGAAATAATAGATTCTAGAAATATCCATAATTCTTCATGTTTAGAAGAGAATTTATAAACATGGAGGGAGCAGTTTTATGTCTGAATTGGTGCTTTGCTTCATTTCAGTTGATGTGCTTAAACACAGGATGACTGAAAACTAAAACTTTTCAGCCTTTGTGGTAGCCTTTCAGACAAGAGGCCAGTGTAGTTTGGTGTCTTCTGACCACCAGGAGAGGATACTGGAAGAGAGAAGATGAGATACCTTATTCTTTATTTGAATTTGTAGTAGATCAATAGGGAGGAAGGAAATTCTTGCTTTCAAAAGTGGCAAGTATAGGATGCATATTGGTCATGCAGTTGGGCATTTGCTGCTCCCCTTCTGCTTATAAAGATGCACTTCTGGATGATACTGAGGTGGTGTTTCTTGTATTTGTACTTTGCTACAATGTATGGCCAGCTTATACTTCTCAAGAGTATTTTTTCTTGCTGGGGCACTGATTCAGGCAGGCTTGCGCTTCGTGTATTTTTGGTGCTGAAATGGTGCTTTCTTAATTTCAGTTTCTTTTTCAATGTGAGTTTAAAAATGTAGCTTTTAGTGACTGGGCTCCAAAGTGTGATTTTTATTTTTAAACTTGTTGGACTCCTTACTATTGAAAGTGAGGTAATTTTTTATAATGCATATGCAATACTCCTTTTATAAATAATGCACTCATAATCTGTATTTCCTCTAACATTATTGAGACTAATTATTTTAACTTTGCTCTTTCTCATCAGCATTACAGGGCAGCATGGTTGCTGTATCTCATACCAGGAAGATGCACTCTCAGCACTGAGGCAGTAGGATGCTAGGTTTTTATCTAAAGAAGCTATGAGCAATGGCATATGGCTGATAACTTAATGGAAGTTGGATAAATAAAGGAAAAAAGGTCTGACATATCAGTGCAAAAAGTCATTAGTGGACTTTTTCTGTATCCTGTTTTCTATTAGTCTGTAGTAAACTGCTTTGAAAATCTTAGTGGGCTTTTCCTTTGGTCTTAAAATAACAGGTTCTCATATATTGGATACATTTGTTTATCTCAAGGGCTGAATTGTTTGGGTGCTTTTGTTTTCTGTTTTGTGTTTTTCAATCTGAATTGAACACAAACTTTTTTCTCACCCTTTTTATGGCTTTTTACATAATGCTTTAGGAACATTAATGTGATTATACAAACTAAAATTTAAAACGGGATGCAAAAATGGTGTAAGAATGGTGTACACTCTGCAAATGGTGTAAGATTTCAACGTGTGGCTCTTGATTTATATGTTGACATGTAATCAATTCCTCTGTGCCACAAGAAAACAAAATGTGGGTGCATTTCTTAGCAAAGTTTGTGGCAAGTTTTGTGATGGTATCCAAGGTCTCCATGTTTAGCTACATGGTTCACATGCAGTAAAGCCTGTCACTTAAAAGCTGCACTCAATATTGTTCACTTTCTGTGTCTGAAGGCCTAATTTTCCCACTAAGAGTGGATTGCTGAGATGGACCTTGCATAATTTTCATGGACAATAGAAGTTAGAAGTTGTTCTCCAGAAAGCATTTTTAGAACTAAAATGAGGTGCTTGAAATAAATGCAAAGAAATACCAAAGATATTTGTCATAGCTGGTCTCAGTTACAAATTCCTGTTGCTTAGGACAGTGATCTGAAGTATTTTACCTCATTCTGGTGGTAGAGGGTTGGACTGAGTGATCCAGCCCCAACTCCCTACTTGAAAAATCCATTGCTGTAAGGCTAAAGAAAATATGTGAAAGCTTAGAACTCTGTTATAGCTTGTAGGGATCCCTTACATAGGGAAACTAGATATGCATAAGAGAAACAAATCTAATACTGGGGGTCAGTTGCACCTTTTTCAGTGCTTCTGGGTTTGTATTTTAAAGGCCAGACAAAATAAGAATTAATTTTACTTATGTACTTGAGCCTCTTGAAGAAAAACCCTACATTTGGAGTATTTTAAACCATGGGCAATTGTCTCTGTCAGTCAGGATCAGAGTGAAATGGAATGAAATACTGTACTGATGTTCATGGTCTGCTCAAAAAACAGGAAATCAGTGATTTAAAGCTACTCTGGCTCTTGTTATTTGATACAGTGGGTGCAGACCAACTCCCTGATTCACTTCTCTGCTGGTTCCATGTCTGACCTTTTGAAGGAGATGCAGCTTCAACTCCCTTTGGGTGATCTAATCCACCCCCCAATCACACTCTGTGTTCTGGTCAGATTCTAATTCCTACAAACATGCTCTTGGAACAGAGCTTATGGTCAGTGAGGATGCTGTGCTGTGTGCTCCTTTGACAGTTTGGGCACTGAGAACAGGAGGGAAAAAAAGGAATGGGCTTGGATGTGTTCTTTCTCTGATAGGTTTATGGAAACTTCAGATACCACAATGTATACTAATTAGAGCCAATATAGAGGGGCTGACTAAATAATCTTCAGGGTACTGGATAGATCAGCCTGAAATGGTGATTCTCAGTGGGTTGAGGGATGCAATGAGAATTTCCTACTCGTGTCTGGGGACAAGCTTTTCTGTCTGAAAGTCAGACCCAGCTGAAAGGAAATCAGGTGATTCTTAGAGCTCTGGGTGAGCACAGCCAGGATGTGCAGGGCTTCCCTCCTGGGAGAGAGCTGGGGGCAGCACAGATAACCTGCTTTGGTTGGGGGGGGTGGGGGGTGTGAATCTTCTGATGATTCTGCCAGTTTTCAATGTGTTTTCAATTAGGATAATGTTTTCTGAAGGAGAATTAGTCTTGAACTGGCATTTGAAACTGTGAAGACCATGAGCAAATGTATTAACAGGAGCCTCATTCAACTCTGGAAAATACTTTTGTGTCCATACTCCACTGCAACGTTTATCTTACACACAGGAATTACAGCAGACTTTTTGTCACGGGAAGTGATGCTTTACAATTGTGTGTTGATTAATGTAGTTGAACACTGAGGAATGTGGCAGAACACAGCTTGTATTCTAATACAAGCCAGCTCTGTATGCTATGATTGAGAACTGTAAATCACAATGAAAAGAGGTTAATCGTGTGGAGTGAATATTTCTAAAGTACTTGTTCATTCTCCTTCTGATCACTGTTTATGGGCTGCATGTCAGATGTGCCTAATCATTTGAGTTAATTTAAGAGGAGAGAGTAGGCATAACACTGAGGAAAGTTTCATGGGTGCCTAATTAAAAGCCAATATGTTTTTTGAGTATATGCACACAATATGCATCTAATTGCATTTTTTATTCTTAAATGTTACCTAATTCTGTTAAAGATATTTCAGATTAATATACATAGACTGTTTCTGTAATGCTTTCATTCATCTGTTTAGGTGGGTAATTTCTAAAAAATAATATTGTAAACTGGAATACTAATAATGAAGTCTTTGTGACTTCATTTAAAATAGAAAACTAGACAGCTCTCTTGTGCATCTTCTGATTCCACTTTTGTTTTGAGGAGTGACAATGCTGGGAGGTGCCTTAGTTCTTGCCATTTATTGACCCCATTCATGGTTGTAGAACAGGGAAGATTTGCTGCCAGTATTATCACATATGAAATCACAGAAGTCTCACAAAATGGTTTGGGCTGGTACTTTTCATATGGCGGTTTCATTCTTGTAGCATCATGTCTTTGAAACACTTATGTTTAGAAAACCTTGGGGGTTTAATGTTTTCTTCTTCTTCTTGAAGTCCTTAAACATTACTTGCATCACCATTGTTGCAACCATAAGAATGATTGAAGCTGGAGAGGGAGGGGTAGTGTATGAAACAAGGAAGGGTTTCCAGAAGGTTTGGTTCAAGCCCCTCTACTTCCAGCCTTTGAAAATACAATCTTGGAAGTCAAAAGAAAGCTGGAGGTAACAGCTAAATTGTTTCTCTCCAATTTATCTATATGGTTAGTATTGTTGAGGAGATGTAGCTAAAGGGGTAGTGAATGTATATTTGAGTACAAAAAATCTTGAAACTGAAACTACCAGGTATTTACAGTGGCCTTTTAAGTCTGTTTTGACATTTGTTAATATCTGGACAAACTACTGTGGTTCAGGCATTTTTGGTGAGGGTTTTTTCTCTTGCATGGCCATACTTCTTGATCTCCTTTCTCATAATATTTTGTGGATTCTTCAAGAACTCACAGGCATTGATGTGGAATTTGATTTGAAAAATGTTGTAATAATAACATTATAATCTGTTACAGGGTGTTTCTTTTGGTTTTGGTTAGCAGCCAGAGGCTCAGGGAACCCAAACAATATTCGTAGTGGTGAAGCCCATGGGTATTGTTATTTGTATAATTATGATTTCCAAAAGGAATACAAGATTTTTGTTGTTTTCCAGAAGGTATGTAGCTGCTAGATTTTCACTTTTTTTTGTTTTTTTTTTAAACAGCTTTCTGTATATTGCCTGTGACTATTTTTTGCTGACTTATTTGGAGACCTCTTTATATTTTAGTCACTGAAGGGTTTATTTAGTTCAGCCAATAGACTTTCCATCTGCTCTTCTATTCTGATCTAAGTTCCTGTAATTTGTTCCCCTCTGAGCCAGGTGATGTTGGGAATAGATGTAGACAGATTATCTGGAGCCAGGTGAGATGTCCTCTAAACAAGGCAGCAGGCTTTGTGGGAAGGGAGAATGTGAAAAACATCATTTTGTTTCCACTTATGCATTGCAGCTAAGAAGCAGAAAAAAAGCTGATATTTTCAGTATTATGAATTACTGAGTAAATAGCTCTGTGATTAAAATAGTTAAGTTCCCTAGACTGTTCTGAATTGTCCAGCCTAAATGCTGTGCTCTG
Organism: Polioptila caerulea; assembly: GCA_013397295.1. NCBI lineage: Eukaryota > Metazoa > Chordata > Aves > Passeriformes > Certhiidae > Polioptila > Polioptila caerulea. Next base: position 463,845 of record VYXF01008053.1, on the reverse strand, counting down.
AAGCTTTGGGACATCTGAGGCTGAAGCCCAGCTCTGCTGAGTCCAGTCCTTTGGCTTGGAATTCTCTTCATTAGTGCTTGCTTGTTTTGGTTTTTTATTTTCAGGAGTTAGAAGATAAATGGGTGGGCTGAGATTAGAAGATGGGCTACTAGGGGACCTGCAGTGGCTGGAAATTGAGTTGAGAATAGTTCCAGCTGAATAAGAAAGTAAAGGCTTCAATGCTGAGAGCTGCACGTTTGCATTTGGCATGAACCTTTTTGATAGCTGTAGAATTGATGATAAGGAAAGGGAGATGGAAGAAGAAATTATGCTGAGAGTTGAGACCTGTCCTAGCAATGTTGTTGTTCTATACACACTCACAGGATAATCTATTGCATATAAAAGCATACTAAAAAAAATATCTCTGGAATTGAGCATTCTTGTGGAGAGTTCAGTTCTTGGATCTGAATGTTGAGGTTTTAGCTCTTCAAAAATGTTGTGTATAACTTTTCTGTACTAAGGACTCTTCTCTGAATACATAATATTTATTTAGGAGATCATTTTTTTATTGCTAAAGATACGATTTCAGTATTAAAAGCTATCTAATGTAGGGACTTGAAGCAGATTGGTTATTTATCCAAGCATCCAGCATTAGTTTGAATGCAACAGGTGGCACCATAAACATATTACCAGAAAAAAACTTTTGGTTACATGCAACTTGAGAGGATGGGGGTACTTGTTTAGGGTGATGATTTGCTGAACTGGAAAAGAAGAAAGCCAGAAATTAATCCTTGTTAAACTAAACCTGTTTAGTCTGATCAAGCTGAGCCTAGACTGATCTTTAGAAGCTTATTTCATTCTTCTCTCCTTGAAATAATTAATACAATAGCAAGCTCATTAGGCCAAAGTTTGATATCATCTGGGAAATTCTAGTATAAGTAGTGACTGGTGTTTGACTTTTCCTACAATATTTCATGAGATATGGAGCCCCACATTTTAGTGACAGCAATGCTAGCTGTGTGTTCATGAACATTCAAATCTTCCTAAGAAAGCTTTGAGGATTTTCTTTTATAGTATATATAGACTAGGAAGAGGTGGGCTTTTGTATTACTGATTATTTTGTAGTGATGGTTCATGAGAGTTCATTGTGCTCGGTGCTGTGCAAATACATTACAGGTTTTTTGCTCTGCACATTTTACAGTTTATTCAACCATGTCGAAGAAGTGTGTGAAAGGATTTTCATGGAAGGGGTGGGAAAGCAGGCACATAGGTGCATGAATGGCTATTGTAGTGCAATACTTTTGATGCTGCAGATGCTTGAGGGAGTATATTTAAGCTGTTCCATGGTGTGGGTCTATCTGATTATTTGCAGATAGTATTGTGGGTACTGCAGCACAAATGATGTAAATATTAACATAATTGTGGTCGTGATAATCTTCAGTCTCATGAGCAGAAGAAGCATAAGCTAGGGGGCTCAAATACTGGTGGTAATTTTAAGTGATGGAGTTCTCAGACTATTTGCTTTCTACTTTTTGAGTTGTGGACTCTTCTAGGTGGTCAGTTGTCTTACAAGACAGCAGGGTGTCATGTGTGACAGGTACATCACCATATAAGCAGGTGTCTTGTGACATAAGCATATATGAGTGCTTTTAATGCACTCATGTGCAATTAATTGTTTCATTCTTTTTGTTCTCCGTTCATCCATAGGTGACAAAGAAGGTCAAGTCCATGCAGATGTTCCATACTCCTGTGACTTATGCAATGCAGGGTGACAGAGTAGGTGTCTGTGTGACCCAGTTTGATCCCAAACTGCTGGAACGGGGCCTAATTTGCACCCCAGATTCACTTCACACCATCCACGCTGCCATAATTTCCTTGAAGAAAATTCAGTATTTTCGAGGAGCTCTTCAGACTAAGGCCAAGTTCCACATCACAGTCGGTCATGAAACAGTTATGGGAAGAGTGATGTTTTTCAGTCCAGCCCCTGCTAACTTCAATGAAGAAATTCAAGAAAATGTTTTTGATTTTGAAAAAGATTATCTGTATCAAGAGGAATATTTGTCCAAGGACTCAGTTTCTTCAGAGGAGAACAAAGAAAATGACCAGGCAGGAGAAATCCAGCTCCCAAAACAACAATGGGCTTTGCTGGAGTTTGAAAAACCAGTCACTTGTCCTAAACTGTGCCTTGTGATCGGCTCTAAGCTGGATACAGATATTCATGCCAATACCTGCAGGCTGGCATTCCATGGGGTACTGCTCCAAGGCATGGAAGACAAGAACTACACAGAGACTTTCCTTCCAAAGCTGAAAGTGTACAAACAGAAGCACAAAGAAGGACAAGTGGAAAGGGTAAGCCGTCTCTCTGTGCTATGTTTGGGAACTGGAAGTATTTGTCCTGTACATATATTGGTGGGCTACAGAATTGTCACTGCTGTTTCAGAGCCCTTACACAGGTTTTTCTAATGTTTGTATTACCCAGTGTGTTATATCTGGTCTGCTTGCAAACAGAAATCATGGTTTAAAGTGACTGGTTTATTCAGTGCAATCCAGTGTTGAGTAATTTGGTGCTGTTTTTTCATTGATCCTTTTGTAGTCTGATCAGTGTGTTCCTCCCAGAGACTGATTGTGTGCACCTTCCTAAATCACAAAACTTCCAAGTTTCCACTGATGTATTTTACACAGTTTGGAGTACATTGAAAATGTAAAGACAGCGGGAAAACAAAATAGGATTTGGTTAAATGACACAAAGAACACAAGTAATTCTTTTTTTTGTATGTTTACATTTTAATAAATAAGAGCATTTATTTTAGTAAGCAAAAAGTAATTTCCTACAGGATGCCTTACAAGTGATAGCATTTTGAAGTTGGAATCAGGTTCATGACATGGAGAACTTAAGCTGTGTCTAATGCATGTTGTTTCTGTGTCACACAGGTCATCATCATCATCTGCTATGGTGCTTGTATTTGACCCATCTTAGTGTAGTAGAAAACAGAGATGCTTTCTGGGGGAGTTAGCAGCTACAGTGAAAATGAAAGGGGTTTGTTTGCACTCTGCCATCAGAATTGGGGAGGTGCACTGTCTGTAGTGGTTGGTGCTGGCATAGATTTGTCCTTGGTGGTGGTCACCCTTCAGTCAATAGTGGAGACTCACTTGTTTATACGTTGCATAGTGGAATTTCTATGATGAATGGTTTAGATGGAGATGTACAATGTTTAAGTAACTTAATTGTTTACCCCTTAGTGAACAGAGTTGATGCAAACTTCAGCATTTGTTTCCTTGATGTATTGGTATGAAAGGTGATCTATTCAATATTGGGTAAAGAACTCCTTTTAATTTTGATCTTCATGACTCAAAACTTCATTGTTTGAACAAAATGTTTAGCGTTCTTCTTTTCAAAATTCCATAATGCTGAGTTGAGGATTGCATAATATCTCTCCTTAATTTGCCATAGGAGACTAAACACTTGGCATATGATACCGTGTTTGCTATGTATAATGCAGACTCCTTGAATATTGTTTGTTTGCTTTACTAATTTAATAGTAGGAAGATCCCTGCTAGGGGATGATTAGTAAGGTTCTTTAAAATGCCTCACTAAATTAATTGATCAAATAGCGAATTAGTATTTCTTCCTTTTTTTCCCTGAGGTTTCTGTTGAATTTTTAGCCCTTTAAAAAACAAACAAACAAAAAGTTTCTCTTTTGAGTTTTCACTACTGATTTTGGAGGCCTTTTATTTCAAAGGAATGACAGACCCATGGCATTGTGTTGGTTTTTTGAATGCCAGATTTGTTGCTAGAAAGGGATATAGGTAGGAGGGGGATGTCTGAATCTTTATCTTTGTTTATATGAGTTACTTGAAACACCCAAAATCTGCAGTCACTCTTCACAATTTTGGTAGCAGGTGTATTGTCTCCTTTGTTTGCTGTGTCCAGCTGCTGTTCTCTCTGGCTGATGGAGATACTGAATTAGAACCAGGAGTCCCAAGTGTCTGGGCTCTGAGCTGCAGAGAAGCTCTAGACCAAATATGTATGTCTGTCCTTCCTCTGGCTCTCAGGAGCTTTCTGAACTCATGAAACATTTGCCTTTATCTTGGCTCAAGATTGACACACCTGTGCATGGCCCATGCTGCCAGGATCCAGTGAGACCTGGCTGACAATAACAATGGGAACAGGAGTTTGTGTGAGCTGTGGAGATGCTTTTCTCTAACTGAGGTGAACTGGTCTCACATTCTTAATTTTTGTTCTCAATGCATGGCACTAATCTATGGCACTTAAAATTTGCAGAGTACCAGCTGTGTTCTTTGTCTGATGGGGTTAACAGTTAGCCCTGGTCATACAATTTTAGTGGGTTTTATTTAGTGGTATTTTCAAACTGTTTGCCAGTTTCTATATTCTGCTCTTGATTTGACTGTGTAAATAATGGAATACTACTAATCAATTACACATACTTTATTTTCTGGCCCAAACAATAAGCAATAAACATACTTTATTTGATTTTTGACCAACAGAGTAATTTATTAGGCTATGTTAGTGAACTGTTTTATCTTCCTGTGCCTTTTAAAACGTAGATCAGGGAGGTTTATTATTTTATGCTGCCTTTGTACCTCAGTGTGCCCTATATATGTGCCTTGATCACTGTGTATGGTTACTAATTGTTCTCGTAAAGGGATGATTGCCATCGAGTATTTGCTGCAGCTTTGTACCCAGATTCTGCCTCTCGTGGTACTGCAGATACTTGGAGCTGGCATTTTCCCTGATGCATGCTGCAATACTGTAGGAAAGGCTCGTGGTGTAAAGTCCCAGGAGCACTCAAGGACTTGGAAGACTTGGTGGGAAGAGGATCGTGCCAGGTAGAAAGGGCCTGCTGGGGAAGCACTTACAGCCGAGGTAGCTGCTGGTAAAGTCTGTGCTTTGCAGAGCACAGCAGCAGGAACAATTGGGTGGTACAGAGACTTATTTTAGTACACAAAGTCACCAGCTAATAGAAAATTTGAATCAGCTGGTCCCACCCTGCTGCTGATGGATGGCTGGAGATTAGGATCGCTGAATTTAGGGTGTCTATTCTTGGCACTGATACAGGAAAATTTCTTTCTCTGTTGAGCAAGGAAGCTCCCCCCTCCTCACCTTCCCTGGGGAGGCATAAAATAATAATAATAATAATTAAAAAATACATGTTACCTTCACAAGAAGTGAACTTTTCCTTCAGAGAATACTGCTGGGGAAAATTAGCTTCATAGCTTCCTGCAGGGCTGGGAGAGAGGGAGGCAGGGGCATGGAACGTCCGCCCTCAGCTTTGCCACAGAGACACGCTTGCAGAGCTGGGGTGAAATGCAATTCAGCAGTGCCTGTTTGTGAAACATCGCTGCTAATCTGATGTGGGGGCTCCCAAGCCCCCCTGCTTGCTGCTGGAATTAAAATAAATTCCCTGCAGTTTAACTACCAATGTACCCAGGAGAAATCAGGCATTTATGGTTTGGCTTTTTGTTCCTATTCTGATTACTTTCAGAGCACTGATGGAATAGTAAGAACTGTAAATTCATTAAGTTTCAGCATCACAGTATTTTTGTTACGTGCCCCTTGTGCATGACGCTCTTCTGGACTGTAAGGTTAATTTTTTTTTTTTAATAAAACAAGAATATTTATTCTCCAACATTTTTTGTCTCTCTGCAAGAAAGTGTGACATTTTTCCTGTTTCACACAGAAATCAAATCCATGGAAAATATGGCATTTACTACACAATATTTTAAAAAATCATATTTAACCCAGCAAACAGTCTTTGAGTAGTACATTTCACTGAAATTTCATGCCTAAGCTTTCTGTTTTTTCTCATCTGATAAAGTGATGGAAAATGTTCTACAAAAATTCAAGTACCCTGTCACTGCATTTTTTTACTGCTCACTTTACCCTTTGGTATCTTACTTCTTTAACGCCAAGATTGAGTGGAGCACTGGGAGAGAAAGAATCAAACTTGGCTACTGTTGCTCATCAAAACCTTTGCATTTACCTGTCTGCAGTGCATCCTTGTTTATTCATCTACTGATTTTTTTTTTGGGGGGGAAGGAGAGTAAAAGGGAATATGTACTACTGTGATCTATGAGAAATTAGGATATGAGAAGTTAATGTTGTCTGAGGTGCAGCTTAGTCCATGAAATTGAGATGCTGGGATTGCATATTGGTTATGAAAATGTTGCATGGTTCTACTGCAGTAATGGTTTTTATCTGGTATTTGATGTGTGACATACCATTTGATATTTTTGAGCTTTTACAAAACTGTGTGAATGCTCTGTTTTGCTTCAGACGACGAGGGTTTTTTTTTATATTTAAGTATGGTAAGTTTTAAGGAAAATCAAAATATGCTATATCATCAGATCTAAGAGGACAGTGGCAGAGGTTTCTATTTGCTTAACTTGATGGTTTCAAAAACAGTGATATACTAGTCCAGCTTTCTCTTGAAGAGAGGACTTGAGAGAGGGGAGAACTTCAGTGGGAGGAAGTTTCTGTCAAGAGCATCTTTATGGTGAGGTTATGTGGAGGCAGAGCCTGTCGCCCTCTGGACGTCTTATTTTTGCAAACCTTGGCTGCCTGACAAATGTGCTTTCAATAGGAAAAAACTAGGCTGGCAACAAGTGGCCTGTACTGATAAAAAGGTAAAAGAGAATGCTATTGTGAACACCAGTGCAGCTCTAAGGAGTGTGATGTGGGAATCTTGGTGCAAAAAGGGCAAATGAGTGTGAAGGATGTTTTGTCCCTCTGACTTGGCATTCAGTGCTGGCCGTGGATGTGGGCTGAACTGCACCAGGTCAGCAGTTCTGGACTTGGAGACAAATTACAAAGATAAGCAGCAACTGTTGTCCTTGGTCTTGTGCTTCTGGAGACAGGCTGCTTGGCGTTCAGCTCTTCAGTTCTGTGGGCAAAGAGACTTTTACCCACTAACTCCATCTTTGGAATACCTTTGAGTTTAACCTCTATGCAGCCTTGCAGGTTAATTCCAGTCTGACTCATGAAGGCATTACTCAGTTCCTGGAATAAATCCTTTATATTTGTCACATTATTTGCTCTTTGGCTTCCATGAACATACAGGTTGAGTGCAGAGAGTTTCAACTGAAAGATGAACCATAAGAGTGCATCGTGCTTTCCTGCATGACTCAGATATTCTGTCTGTTTTGAAAAGGTTTGCATGAGCGGGATTTATCTTGGGATGGTTGCCACAGGGTCTTTTGTCATGAGTACTCATAAATCCCTAGCTCTGTGGCAGAAAAAAAAAAAGAAGGAAGACTCTGCCTTGCACAGTGTGAGCTGCACCTTCTGCACTTTCAGGCTTGTGTAGTGACAAATACATGTTGGTTGGAATGGTTTCCCATTTTAAATGTAGCAGAATGCTTTTCTATCATAATGAGCTGTCCTTTATAAAGATACTTTATCTGTGTTCCTCTGTCACTTAGAAGAACTTATTCCCTCTATTTCAAAGTTTTTAATGTATCTTTCTCATCATTTGGCTTGCTGTTGAGGCTTTACTTGATAGTAATCATGGTGCATGATGTCCTGGTTTTTTTCATAGCCCTTTTGTTCACAGGTTTTTTGGTTACTGGCTAGTGAGTTTTCTTGTTGTACTTATTCTCTTGGGGGCTGAGGCCATCATGTAGCCAGCATGCTTAATTTCGAGGGATGCCTATTGCTTAATAAGAACGTGTTACTAATTGTTTGAATATTGGTGTGATCTAAGTGTCCCCAAGGACAAACACATTGTTGCAAGAGCAAGAAGTGAAAGCAGGGTGAGTTATCAAGATTTTTATCAGTGCATCTCTTCTGAAGCCTGAACGGAAGAGAGAAGGCTTTTCTTTCAGCATCTTTTAAAAGTGTTGGGTTCTTTCCTCTTCTTCCAGCAGGATAGGAGGAGCTTTGTCAGAGCAAGTGCCTTACCTGAGTGGTCAAAGGGAAGGTCTTTGTCACCCTCACTTCACAGATCTTTCTGGCCTTTCATAAGAAGGATAGGATATTGTGGAGATGAATGCCAGTAAGCAACTACAGGAACTGTGAGAAAATGGAATTAAATTTGTTGATGACCAGCAATGACCCAGACTGTCCCCTGGGGAACTAGACAATGTCAAAAGCAGCAGTTTTGAAAATAGTGGGTTTTTAAAAACTATGAGCAATATTTGAGTGGAAACAGCACATGTTTAGTTACTGAGCACACGCCAAGTTTGTAGTAGCTCAGCCACACAGTTAACCAGACTGCTAAAGGAGTGTGCAAAGGAGGAAAAATTGACTTGCCCATGAGTGAACAGGAACATCTGATGTGATTAATTTAAGGGATGAGATCAGTTCTGTGGCAATTACCTTTCTTGGGGAGGCAGTAGGTTTGTATAGGAGTACCAGAGTATTCCTGTCTGGAAAGGTTCCTGGGTAGTGGGTCATTTAAAAACAACACTGGTACTTCTTTCTCTTAATCCTTTCCAGAAAACCATAACACCAGAATTTGTTTCAGAGTTGTGCCTATAGACTGTTTTCAAAGTATGTGTGAGAGAAATATTGTTTCTTAAATTTTCTATGGAGTGGTTGCATGGTGCTGCTACAAATGAAGATAATTAAAGTTTACCACCTTGGATAGTTAAACTTTTGCATCTAACTTATTTCTAGGTACAGGATGTTCCATTATCTTACAGGAGCTAATATTGCATCTACTATTTCCTTACAGTGTCAGTGCAATGCCAGGGCCATAGAAGTAAAACCCTCATCAGCCAGGTCCCAGGGCTCTCTGGGTGACTGAGGTGGGGTGTGCAGACAGGGGCACCATGTGAGTAACAAGGCCAGACTGTGAAACCTGGCTCAGTGCTGCCTGCACACACCAGCAGTGACCTGGGCTGTCTGCAGAACCTTCTGTGACTCTGGCTGGGAGAAGTGGTGGATGTCACTCCATCATCCACTATAAACACGCAGACGCCACAATTACTGTTTTTCCTGCTTTGAAGTCTGAACATGAGTTTGTTTGGTTCTGCTTGGCTGCTGATGGTATGCTAAATACAGTAATAATACAGAGATGAAGGCAATCAGGTGAATAAAAGTGCACAGCACATTCACTAGTTAAAATGCACTGTTAAATAGGAATATAAAAGATACATTTATTTATTGGCTCTTGTTTAGTTTTTGAGTAAAAGAGTTTGAGAAGCTTAGTGGGGGAAAGGAGAGGGGAGGGCTTACTGCCCATTAAACAGAAATACCATTTCTGCTAAACAATGCTGAGAAAAGGATGATGATGTTTCCTGACATTTCCTAACTCAGCATATGGATTAACACAGTACAATAAATTTGTCATAAAAGTGTATCAGGTAAGATGCAGAATTTGCCTTCTTACTCATAGGAAAAAAAAAAAATTCCGCTCACCAGCAAAAGAATGGCTTACTCCACATGACAGGATAGTAGAATTTTGCAAGGTTTGAGTAACACCTATGGTTGTTATTTATATTATTAAATTTAAAATGCAGACATGCTTTTGAGTCTTGCAAGTGTGTGGACAGCTGGTCTTGATTTTTCTGAGGTTGTGTAACAGTCACCTGTGGGGGAATCAGTTTGTCAGCAAGGCAACCAATGCACCATTTTATTTATTGGAAACAAAAATAAATTAAGAATGTTGCTTAGGTTGCAAAATCAAGAACTTGAAAGTTAGGAAATGCCAGATTTACAGTTGCTTATGCAACATTAATTCTGTTCCCCCGTGCACTTAATAAGGCAAGGTTCCTCTGAAATTTTTTTGGATGTGGTCATGTTAAGAGTATATCATGGGGCATATCAAAGAGGAACAGGGATACGGTTGTATGGACATCTGGCATTTCTTAACTTCTTAAGTGCCCAATTCTGCAACTTTCATATATATGAAACCTATGTTATTTAATTTCCTAGATATTATTTTTAAAGTCAAAAGATGAAGTAAAACTGAAGCTCCATATTGCTGAAGCATAGCCATCCCTTTACTGTACACCTTCACTGGGGCTGCAGTTACAAACATCCAACAGTGTAGCACAGGCTTGTGTTGCTTGATAGCACAAACCTTGTTAGCCAAGAGGCAGGAGGAAGCTGTTACCCCATAGAGGAGGTGGCTTTGGGCAGCAGATCCATGCACTGGAGTTAGAGATCCTCAGGGGAGGGGACAGACTCAAAATATTTGTATGTCTGTGCTATGTCTTGAGAGGGGAATGCAAGTCTGTCAGAGTCAGCTCTCTCTTCTTCCTCAGCATCAGTTGCTTCAGGCAGCTCTTTCCAGGCCTGTCCTGTCCTTGTTGCCTCCTTCCAGTGAGGATTTTGTAAGCCTCTTTGTTCCCCCCACCTTCCTCAAGCTATTTGTGGGCAGTTCCCTTTAGAAAGAAATTCAGCTGACTGTCACTAAGCTGACCTGCTATCTGCCAGGTCTGTGCAGTGTTCCAAATGAAACTTGCCATGTCCCACTGATGTCTCCTTTTGGATGTTTAGGATTTAAGAACCTGAGATGACCACAGTTAAAAATACTTCAAAATAGTTAAGAAGTTGCCTGTGCATTTTAAAGATGTGGAGGTACCACCAGCTTCTCCAGGAAGAGGAGCTGTCTTCAGCTTGGCAGTCCTCTCTGCGTCATTCTTACAAGACCAGGTCGAGACCTGCCCATACCATCTTGTCTGCAGAATGGCCTGTGTCTTGTTTTTTTTCTTGGATAGTAAGGATCACAGGGTTTTTAATCTGTGTAGCAAGCCAGGGCTGGCTGGTCTGGATAGGTGTAGGACGTAGTAACAATCTTAATCCTCCTCTTTTCTGTATCTTTTGATGTTGCTTTCCCCACATGATGGGAATGCAGCATAGATTAATAAAAAATGAAATCATGACATGAACCAGTTTCTTCTCACTTGGTAAAACTAACATGTTTTCATTCAGACCATGTCAGGAATTCAGTGCCTGTGTTTGTTTTGTGATTCCACCCTTCTAGGCTTTAAAAAAAGATGAAGGAAACTTGCACTATAAAGGTACATAATGAATGAAAAGTGCCCTGTTGAAACTCTGTATGTGCCTGGAGAATGCTGTTGGGGAGGTGTAGAGCATTTAGAACCTAAAGCAGTCTGGTTGTGCACCTCAATGCTCAGCAAAGAGAAGGGCATTTTATGGCTGCTTGTTAAATATTCCCAAATTCAATTGTCCCTTTACTCAGAAAGGCAGAGAAAACAAAATGTTTTTTGGATATAAAACACATAGGCTGGTGAGAGATGGGACAAACATCTGAAAACCAAGTTAATGGATATGTGGAGATGTTAATGTGATGGCTTCCATTAAAACAGCAGTAATGAGACGTGAAGCTGAGGCTTCTAGTGCTGGAGGGAGTTGTAGAAAGAAAAGTCTTTTTACTGCTGTGAGTAAGCTCTTGAGGAAAACTGTGACTGACCAAATCATTCTTTCTTTGTACCAAGTTGTTCAGCTAGTTCTCAGAAACCAGCTATGAGCTAGAAGTCTCTGTAGCGTCAAAAAAGCTGGAAACTAGATCATTGGTGCAATCCTCTCAGTTCCTTTCTTCTTCACCCTTTTTGTGGCCTCATGTACCATCATTTTCTCAATGCATGAAAGCTTGTTTTAAAAAAGAAAAGGAATTTGTAGCCTCAAAAATATTCCCATTTCTGACACAGAAATGGAAAATGCTTGAAACTGTTTTCTAGAAATAAATGAGCTGTCACTGATCATGATGAAGATGTCTCAAGTGTACTTTTTCTGAAGTACAAAAAAGTAATAAAAATGCTTTGTATTTTCAGTGTTAGTCACAGGTTCTTTTTGTTCTTTTTTTTCTCTCTGGTTGTTTTTCTGCTTTAGTTTCAATGAACGTTTTATCAGTTTGCTGAGAATCGGTAGGCCTTTAAAATTTTTTTTTTAATTCACGTAATTTTTTATTCAATCAGAAAAGGTTATTCCTTCTCTTTCTCTGTATCTTTCCTAGTGTTTAATATTCAGTGCTTTTACTTTTGCTGTCTTAAACCTTTCCTTGTTTCCCTCTCATACTGGGACCACTTTGTTTCCTCTTGTGTATTTCTGTTCAGATCCACTATTTTTTTCCCTACAGATACAGTAAGAGATGAGAGTTATTTGCTCTCAAAATGTATGTGATGGATTGTTTGAGAGGGTGTTCAGATGACAGTCATTTCTAAATTATCCTAAAAAGGAGGGTTGTTTAACAGCCTGGGCAGTATAATTTGCAATCCTGCTCAAAGGGGCATCCTAGAGTGGTTTTTCCTTGGAATTAGTACTATGATTTGCACTGAATTCCAGCACATGAAATGAACTGTGGTTTTGCAAACAGTCTAAGGCAGGGTAAGTACTGAAGAGATGAGGAGTGCAAGTTGGTTATTTTTTTATGTGAACTTCTTGGGTTTAGCACAAGGGTTATGTGCCAGAGATGCACATACTTCACCTACGGTTATAAAGCACTGTTTACTTTTTTTGTGCAAACACAAAAGCCAAGTGGGAAGGGATATTTCATAAACTCAGTGCTATTGTGTCCTCTGGTCTAAGCCATAAAACAAGAGTAACAGAGACGTTCCCTTTGAACTTGAAATCCTTTTCTAAGCTGCTGATCTAACCTAAGTGAGAGAGGGAGACTATACCAGCCAGAAAATTTCTCTTCTGGGTATTTTTCCCATCCTGCCCCTTTTCTTTTTAAAATGTCCTTAAGTGAGTTTGATGCTGCACCTCTGCCCATAAATTTAAAAAAATATTATCGTAATGTAGGTCAGTGAACTGAAACGCCACTGTACACCATGGGGGATTAAAGTCAGAGAGGCAGCCCTCTCCCACTCCTACTAGGTCATATGACAATATAAACAAGAAATGCAAGGAGCCTTCAGCTTTTTCTTGCCCTAATCCTTTGTTTATGCAGCACTTAAACTGACTTTTGGGGTCGTCTCTGTCTGGCATTAAAGCCCTAAAGCTTTTTGAAGTTTCCCTGAAGTTAATAAAATTAGTCTGCCCTCATTGCTAGGCCCCTTGCTGCTGCTTCAGAGCAGACTGCATATCCCTTACTGTCTTTGTGGCATTTGGCTTTGTAAGTTCATAATATTTTATACCCAAAAAAAGAGTTCGAGAGAAAAGCAGGAAGCTCTCCCGAAAGGATCTTCAGCTAATAGGCAAAGTGATTGCCATTGTAGATGTTCTGAGAACTCAAAGGGGATTAACTTAAAATCCTGTGATTGGAGGTAAATTGCTGGTAAAGTAATTGGAAGTGTTGAGTTTCAGTTAGAGAGAACAACATGCGTTTCTTTGCCTTTTTACAAAGCAAAGCTAAACCAAAAATATAATTTTTCTTTTTCTTTTATTTTTTTCTAATGCAATCTTAAAGTTGAGAAAATGAGCTTTCCTTCATAGCAATTCTCTGCTACACTCATTTATTTTAATGCAAAGACTGATACAGTTATCTTGGTTCCTGTTAGGACAGGCATTCTCTAGTTATTTTGTCTTTGTCAGGGATAAAATTGATGATGGGCTCACCAGAGGGCACGGATGGCACAGGATGGGGGGTGTAGTATTTAGTGGGCGAGATAGAGACTTCAGGTCAGAAAGGTTCTATTCCAAACAGCCAGTCAGGCAAGTCACTGATCACTTACTATCTCAGCACCACTGAAGTGGTTTTGTTTCTAATGGCCTGTAGAGATGCCCAAGGAATCATGGAAATACCTACAGAACCTAGTGACTGGTTAAAGGAGGGATTTTTTTTTTTTTTTTAACGAGTTGGGTTAAGAACTGGCTGGATAGCTGGGCCCAGAGAGTGGTGGTGAGCAGTGCTGCATCAGCTGGCAGCCAGTCACCAGTGCTGTCCCTCCGGGGTCTGTGCTGAAGCCAGTTCTCTTCAGTATTTTCATTGATGAGCATCCATTTCATGGATGAGGATATTGGGTCTTCCTTTAGTAAATCTGCCGACGACATTAAGCTGGGAGCATTGTGTTGATCTGTTGGAAGGGAGGAGGGCTCTGCAGAGAGACCTGGAATGCTTGGATGGATGGGCAGAGTCCAACAAGATGAAGTTTAGTAAGTCCAAGTGCTGAGTCCTGCATTCTGGNCCAGAGGAGGCAACGAGGCTGGGGAGCGACTGAGGGAGCTGGGGGTGTTTGGCCTGGAGAAAAGGAGACTCAGGGGTGACCTTATCACTCTCTACAACTCCCTGAAAGGTGGCTGTAGGCAGGTGAGGGTTGGTCTCTTTCTCCAGGCAGCAGCTGACAGAACGAGAGGACATGGCCTTAAGCTGTGCCAAATATAGGTTGGATATAGGGAAAAGTTTTTTACTGAAAGAGTGATAAAGTTCTGGAATCATCTTCCCTAGGGAGGTGGTGGACTCACCATCCCTGGGTGTGTTTACAAAAAGACTGGACGTGGCACTCAGTGCCATGGTTTAGTTGAGGTTTTAGGGCATGGGTTGGACTTGATGATCTTGAAAGTCTCTTCCAACCTGGTGATTCTGTGACCATTAGAGTGACAAGAACAGTGCAGCTGGAGTCCTTGGTTACCCTCCTATACTGAATGTACAAAAGCAGGACTCTAAATACCTTTCTTTATAAAATATGAGGTTTTTTAATTCAAAGGTTTTAAGTGACTGTGGCATAACTAAATGCTGATAGATTTTGTTTCTGTTCTAATACTCAGTTAAAGGTTATCATTGCTGGTTTACTCTAAGGTACTTGATGCCTGTAATGCTTGTTCGCAGAAATCGCTGGAGTTTTTTCTGACAGCCTTGCTGAGGAGGCTCTAAACTGAACCATGCTAGCCTAGTATGATTGCTCATCCTGTAATTCCATTTTTAATTAAGTTAAAGATAACTTTGAAGTGCTCTTGGAAAAATGAAAGATGTTTCCAAAGATGTTGGCCTTTAAAGTTGGCTTCCTGTGCTGTTTGAGGGATAACTGCAAAAATAAGAGATATATTAGAGATCCTCCCTGGAGCATATTGTGCCATCTGTATTTCAAACAGAGGGGAAAGAAACACTAGCCGGCAGTGGACAAAAGGGATGAACAGTTTTGAAATTCTTGTTTTAGGAAAAAAAGATATATAGTATGAAGTAACATTTTAATTTCCCCAGCCACTACAACTGAAAAAAAATTTAGATTTTGAGAATGTAAGTGTTCCTTCAGGTTGGAATTAACAGCTTCTTTTTCTTCTAGTCTTCCATTTCACACCCAAATAAAGGCAAGTGTGCCTGAAAGTTTATCTCCCCCCTCTACCCCCACCTATTATCAGGGGCTCTAAGAAAAGACATTATTCAGTTTTACATTTAAGCCAGAATGTTGCTGAGCAGTGACACTGCCATCAATGGTTCACAAGCTATTTTGAAGCAGTGGGAGAGGACAGACGACAAAAAAACATAAATGTGTCCTTTTGGGGGAAGGATGAGGAGTTTGGGCAGTGAATGTAGTTGAGGCATCTGAGTGTTTCTGCCTCCAGCCTTGGCTGCACACAGAGCAGGGAAGAGCTGTCTGTTGTCATCTCCATGTGACAGAAGTGAGAAGGGCTGTGGATGTTTCTCATCCTGCATCTGGTCTGGGACAGGAAGAGGTCCTGCCAGTGCTCTCTAATACTGCACAGCCCCTTCAAGGCTGTTTATAGCTAGGCAAGTAAGCTCTGTTTAAAATCAAAAATGAAATTTCTGATGCTAGAATTACTACTGTACTGAGATTGGCGTTAAAATGGAGGCATATATATGTAACAAAATAATGACAATCCTAGGGATTTGAGTGTGTATATGCATTATAGTTTATGGAGGAGGCTTCAGGGAAGGACAGTTTTTAATAAACTGGCAATATTTTGAGTTCATTTAAACTGAGTAAAGGGGAATGTTCAGAATTGATTGCAATTCTTTACTGTTCTAAGTTACTTTGATCTTTGCAACCCTTAGGTGTAGCTAAAAATGACTCCTGAGATATGAAGAAGAGCTGCAACTTTTACCACAAATAATAATCTTGGAAAAAATTAAGTAATATCCCCATATTTATTCTGATAAATAAATGTTCTTTTTGCATCTACAAGGTAGAGTAACTGCAGGCGTTGGGTGTACAAGGATATTCACACCTACAGGATTAGGCTCACTTGACTGCACCTTATACTTTGTGATGCCTAAGGGAGGATTGTTTATCTTGCCTTACCCACCAACCTCACTGCCTCTTGTTCCTGATAGCTTAATTAAGAATTCAGCTTGGAAAGGTTCTTCCCAGTGGGTTACAAACCTTGAAATTAAAACTGGATACAGTGGTCATAGGGCTCTTGGTTTAACAAATCAATATGTATGTAAAGGGGAGTATTTAAAAGGCTCTATTTAGAAACTCTGTCATTTCTTTGGAAGTGTAGCTGTTGGAGTACAGGTCTAGATAGCTGAGAGAAAGAATATGATGATGTACTCAGCTGTAGAATAAATAATGGAATAAACTTTTTGTCAGCATAGGTACTTCAGTGACTTTAATGGAAAGGTTTCAAGGCAGAAAAAATATTTTAATTAACTGATCTTTACAGCATGTTCTCATGTAAGTTTTATTCTTCTTATATTTTGATAAGGGAGATAGAAGCAAAAATGTTTTAGTTCATAAAGTCTTGTATGGTTTTAGACACAAATTGCCTTAAACTCAGCAGTTCAGATGAGTCACCCAGAGTTCTGCTCATTTGAGAGTAAATGGTTTGTCAAAGGTGGAATGGTAGAAGTTGCCAAACTTAGCACATAACATGGATAATTTCTTGTCACTTTAGCTTGTAGTAGAGTTATAAATTCCTTTTTTTCTTTTTTTTTTTTTATTTGCAGGTGATGGATGATTACAGTGTGATTGGTCGTTCATTGTTTAAAAAGGAAACAAACATCCAGATTTTTGTGGGTCTGAAAGTGAAACTGTCTACAGGAGAAGATGGAATAATAGATGGTGGTTTTGGACAAAGCGGTAAATTTAAAATCCGAATTCCAGGTAGGTGCTTAGCAGTTAACAAATACTAATCTATGTCAAGTGTAGAGGATCTTTCCCTGTTGCAAGGCGAAGTGATACCAGTAATCTCCTGAAGTTTTGAAGTCAGCTCATGTTCAGTTGGAGCAGTGATCTGGTGGGGACTGTACCCTTCTGATTACATGGTGGTGGCTGTGACATATAGTGTGAGGCCAAATGGCCACACATCCCCTGTGACAACACACTCAGGTCTCAAAATGACTTCTTGCTAAGTGGCAGTAACACAGAAATCATGCTGTGCCCAGAGAGGTTTGTGGTAATCTCTCCTCTCTTAATGTATGTATGATTTGCACCAGAGCCCTTCTGAACAAATAAAAGAAAGCAAACCTGCAATCATTTTTACCTGTAGCTGCTTATTAAATATAGTATATTGGATGTAAGTTCCTTAAATTGGCTCTGTTCTGCATGTTATTACCTAACTTGCCTTCAAGCAAAAACTGCTTGATAAATGGGGTTTCCAACATCTTGAGAGTTTTTTTATTGCTTGTGTCTCCTGGTTTTATAATACTATGTATGACTGTATTTTTCATCCTTGGTGAATTACAGGAAGGATTTAAGCCTCCTTAGGTTAGAGCATGGGAAATGATGGGTGCTAGAATTATAAGTGTCATTTACTGGGTTTTTTTTCCTCCTTCTTTTAAGGCAGGAGAGTAGTTCTGAGCCTTTTCAAAAGGCAGTAATCGGTGTTGCATTTAACTCCGATTGCAGGATAAGATTTTAGGGATACCAGGCAGTACTTTTGTACTTCTGTTTTGTCTTCAGCCCATTTGTCACAAGTTAATCCCCCACCTTCTTAGGGAGATGAGCAAGATTACTTCTGTTGAACAAGTGGAGAAAAGAAATTACAATGTTCTATGGCAGCAAACAATCAACGTAGCAATTGATCTTCAGAAAAAACGGTGAAGTTTCCTGATTCCTTGCAGAGATGGGCTATCTCCGTTTAAAGTGTGATGTGACTGCTCTTATTTTGACCCTCTGCAAGTTTCCTTTCTTCTTCCTATTACAGGATAAGAATTTCTGACTATATAAAATATCTCATGTGTTCCATCCTAGCGGTACTTCTAGTTTTGTCACCAAATGCTAGATTTTGAAAATAGGTCTGAAAGCCTAATTAGCAAGCTCACTTCACATTTAAAGAAAAAGGCTGCACCAGATACATGTTTGCTTTTAGTTTTCTGGTATAGAAAAAAATTGTAGGGATTCACTTAAGTACCTTTAGGTAGGCGATGAAATGATGCACAGATGACCTTAGAGCTGAAAAGTTGAAAACCAAGGTGGTGTCTTGCTTTAAAATGTAATTATGTAATGTTCTTAGTAACTTTTTTCTCCCAGAGGCAAAAATCTGATGTCCAAAAAGAACAGGAGGGTGGCATTTACATTGCCATTTCTGCATTTTTCAGATGGAGGAAATGGTTCTTCCTGGGACAGAGAGAAGCCTTAGAAGGAGTCTCTGGCACCCTTGTGGATTTAAGCAGGACCTGTAATTGTGAACCAGCAGTTACATTAAGAAAATTGTATATAGATTTAGATAATGGCATTTTGCTCTGTCTTTTGAGTTAGTGGGGAGAAATGATACCTTTCACCATTATCTAATCTTGGTAACACTCATCAGATGTTTAACAGCAGACCTTGAAAACAGAGGACCCTTTATGGTTTGTTCTTTCAGTGAGAAGAATATGTAGCAGAACACAGAATTTAATACCTCTCTAAGGTAGGCAGAATAATACAACTTAGTTTGCTTTGCTTTAGTCTGGGTCAAACTTGGGTGCTCTTGTTGTCTGGAAAGAAAAGGTGGTAAGTTAAAATAAGTCAGGTTGAGGGTATCAAGGAATGGAAAAGAAGCACAGAATTTGAAAGAGCCTAAAACCCTGTCTCTTTAAGACTTAAAGAGATTTGTGTGTAGGGGGAGGGCCATTGCTGTGATACTGCTTGAGTCAACTGCAGTTCACATTCCTTTGTTTGATCAGTGTTGCTTTTTTAATGTGTCTGCATCCTGTTTGTGGGTTGTTTATTTTTTTAATTTAACTGGTCAGACTTCTCTCTCTGTTACCCCCACCCCATTCTTCATCCTTGCCTCCTCTCATACAGTCTTTTACATATTTTTTGGGCAGACCTTTTTTAAAAATTTTTCTAAAGTTATTTTGGTATTCCTTCAGAAATGTATCAGGGAGTGGGAGGGAAGGAAATGTCTCGTACTTTCTTAGCCTGGCAGTCCATCAGTCCTCTCATGTTTAGAACCAGTCAATCTCTAGAACTGAGTTAGTTTGTTCAGCTAGTTTACCTGATGATAGCTGGTGGCTGGTTTAAGGAACAAACCTCTCCATGGCAGTAAAATTCAAGGAGATGTGTCAGAGATTTGTGTCCTGACTACTAAAGGTGATGCTAGACCGTGGCACATGTTAGGGTGCTGCATGTCCCCACTGGTACCAACAACACCCGCTCACATGAGCAAGTGTTGGGCTCCCCAAGTGTCCTTCTGGACTCTGGAAATGTCTTGTGTTTGCTACAGATCAGCCTGGAAACATTGTCCTGTGTCATCTGTGGGCTGAAACTTGGCAGACCATAACTGAGAATGGCAGAATGTGGATTTGTTTCTTGCTCTGGCACTACCTGTGTGCAGCAATAAGTCAGATACTTCTCTCTGCTCTTCTGCTTTGTGAAATGGGGATAATTACTATCTGTTCTGGAAAAAACCCCAAAATAATGAAATTCCTGATTTAGATTTATTCCAGGCTTAGAGCATTAATATTTCTTGAAAAGACATAATTATCTTTCTTTAGAGTACAAAAAGCACATCTAGAGTACAGCATGCAATTGGAAGTTCCTCAGTTGCTGAAAGATGTCAGTACTTTGGAAGAAATTCAGGGAAGAGCAGCAAGAATGCTGGAGAGGCTGAAGGGATTGATTTATGAGGGAAAGAAGATGAAAAGAAATGCATGAAACTTGGCTAAATGATGTCTAAGTGGGAGATATTTTTATCCACGAGTATTTGAAGAACATAACAGAGAAGAATCCCTTAGGGTGGTCCAAGGAGGTGGAAGCAAAGCTTAATAACATGAAATAAAGTGAAGTGTAACTTGACTATTGAGAGATGTTATTTAGCAGAGATGTCTTGTACTGCCAGATCATCTCTGCAGAGGAAGATGATGTATTCCAATTGGACAATATTCATGTGCAGTTTGCCTGGATGTTTTCTAGGGCAGGGTAAAACAGGCAGGCAGTAGGATGGTGGGTGGAAGTACAAATTATTTTTCATCTCAGTTCTGGTTTTGTGTCCAGGCATGCTTTTGTTGCTTGAATGACAAAGTATAAGCTACTTTCTTGAGTGTTTGCAGCAGCATCTAAAATAAAAAAAAAAGTGGTTTGCTGGCAGATCTGCTGTTCTGTAGGGCCCAGTTGTGGAGCTGTTTGTGCTTTAACTGAAGGCAAAGTTTCAAGGCCTGTTAACTGGGAGGATGGCGCTTCCTTTGCAGACTGGTTGCATGATCAAATGCATGAAAAAGGGGATGTCATCTCTAAACTCACAGGAGAGTTTTGCATAGTTTAACAAGCTGCTTAAAAAGCAAATGGATTTGAAAGGCAATTTAAACTACACTGCTTTTAAAGTTATGTTATTTTTGGGTGAGGGAGCGACCTACTGTTGGGATGCTGCTTGCTGAGGTGGGTGATTCATGGCAGCTGTTTTAGTGGTAAGTGGAACACTGTATAGGGTAAATGAGGGAAAAGTATTGTTCAACAACACGTTTGGGGAGGCAGGAACTGGATGTTTAAGGGTCTTATTCTAAAGAAGATAAAAGCTAACAGTGACAGTCTTTGGAAAATGCTTATTTCAACATACCTTGCATGGAGGAGTGTTGTGCCAGTTGATAAGACATTTAGAGGAAAGTTCAACAAATCATTTGAATAACCTAACCTAAAAATGTGGATTTTATTTAAATGTGTCTCACCTGAGAACTGACCCTGTAAAACTGTGCTTGGTTTGCAAAATCATGATCTGTTGCTGTGTTTCTAAAAGATTAACTTTAGATATGCCCATTTCTTTGGTTTTGGCTCATTGCTTTGTCTTGTGCTTGATTATTGTAAAACGTAGCAACTTCTTAAATCTAATTGGAGCATGGGTGATATCTCAGGCATGGTTCACTTTCCTTTCTGTCTTTCTGTCTAATTTTTAGTGAAGTTCATCCTTTCTGAGGCATTGCAATGTGTTTGACTGCCATTCTTCTCTTTTTGACTAAAAATTGCTGTACATGACATAAAGAGTTACTTTATTTCTTAATGCAAAAGAAGCAGTGCATATCTAACACTCCTAAGAGCTAAACCCTTTTCTGGATTGAGCATATTTAAATGTAATAAAAGACACTTTTCATAAAAAGAGATAAAAATGAGAATATTGGAGTACACGCTTTGTGGCTTTTCTGTTCTTTTTAGCCATACAGGATAACAGGAGTTTTAAGTTTCTTCAAGCAGGTGAAAACAAACTGGTTTATGACTTTGTCTTTTGTTGCCAGTAACTTTTTGCCTTGTGCTTGAGAGAACAAGTCCATTTCTCTGTCTCCACTGCTTGTCATGGTAAGAGGGATTGAACATGCCATAAAAGTCATCTGTTCTGAAGTAACAGCACAGATCTTTTCCCTAACCTGGGACACAATACCTCTGAGATCCTGCAGTGTTGGTATTGCATGACATAAAGTGGTCAGAATTCAGCAAAGTGTCTTGTTCTTGAGAATTGCTTGTATTCTTACATGTGAAATTAAGGGTAGAAATGCAGAATATGTTTCCCTCTTAGCATATTGTGGATTTGGTGCCTCTTTGGTGCTTTTATATTTTGGCACTTTTTTCATTGGATGAAATCCCACACTGCCTTGCCAAGTACTTAAATACATAGTGGGAGAGCTGTGATGTAAGAGCTGTACATGAACAGCACTACTCTGCATTTCAGTTCCAGTTAAAAACTGAGCGTTTAAAAGTGGAATTCAATTTTTTTCAGTATTTTTTATCATTCCACTTAAATAAGGAAGTTGACTAGAGGTTTAATAGCATGAGAGAAATTAAAGTTATGTGAAGATGGAAAAATACAACAGTATAATAATTTGTGTATCACATTGTCTTCTGTAACCTCTTCCTTAAGAGCTATCTTAATTGTATTCTCTTTTGATATTTGATTTTTTTTTCATTGCTGTTCAAGGCATATGTTGCTTTCTTCAGGTAGGTCTCAACACACCAACATAGCTGGCATTTGTGGAATATTACTTTCAGGGGTTTGGGGTTTTCTTAACAACTGTTGAGGATAAGCTTTAAAAGGTTGACTGTAGTTAATGTCATATTCCCAACTCTGTGATTTGGAGGGCACTCCTTACTGACATCAGTAGGAATGGGGCAGCCTGAACCTTTTCATTGCACTTAGAATAATTAAACATCCTGTCACTGAGCAGCATACCTCTTTTGTGGGAGATCTTGACATTTGGAATTCTTTGCTTGTGTTGCATTAGAATAGGATAATCTTCTCTTAGGCCAAATGGAATTTAGGCACATTTAATGTCCTTGTTTTCCCAGTCTGGCTTCTGTTTTAATAAAGGAAAATAAAAAATTGTTGGCTGCAAGGGTCTGGTGGGTTGCCATCCCTGTCAGTATCAGGTGAGGCTGAGCAGGATTTCAGTCAAGAGGAAAAACAAAAGCCCAAGGGCAAAGAAATCTGTGTAGCTGTGTTTTATTTAAAAGCTGGAGATTAGCTCTGCTTGTTCTTTCACAGTCTCTTTTCCCCTACCCTCTAAACCAAACAAAACCTAAAATCCTTAAGGGGTACTTCAGGCATAAATCTCCTTCTCTCCTTTTTGTGAAAATTGGCTGGTGTAGTATGGACAGAGGCTGGGAGAGGATTGTTGTCAGGGAGGCATCACTTCTTTGTATGATCCCCTCTTGAGCAGATTAAACTGTAGTGATGTGGAAGTCCTGGTGACCACATAGGAACTAGGAATTTGTGCTGCATTTACACAAAAAGGTTGGCCTGAAAGAATCGAGCCTACCTTTTGAGTGGTGACATCATGTGATCCCATATTGACCTTTGGAGCTGAATAACCAGATTTATTGACCTTAGAGTGTTCTTGTGGAATCAAAGTCAAAATTTGTGTGCATTCCTTCTGAATGAAAACAGAAGTCAGGGAAATGTTAACTGCCTGTCTGCCTCATTCATGTAGAATTGGGAGATCCTGGTTTTGTCTGCAATGAATTGCAGGATGGAATCTCTGAACTGAGAGCTCTGAAGGGGCAATGTGTTGATGGTAAGATTGGTTTCACAGGCAGCAGGTCATTGCACATAAGAGCAGATGCTGTTCCCAGGGGAGGTTAGGACTCTTTGGGTTTGAAGTTCCCATTGGAGTGTCTGTCCAGCAGGTTGTTTTTCTGGGATCAAGCAGACATGGACTATGGAATTACCAGGCATCAGGTGATGTAGGAGCCTCTGAGTGTGTCTGCAGGAAGAGTCCAGCTCCTGTGTAAGCCCTTGTGTTGGGTACAGTATGGGCTACCCAGCAATCCTCTGGGTCACTGAAAAGAGTGAGAGGGAACCTTTTCTTCTACTGCCACCCACCCTTTCCATTCCTGTGCCAGAGGAGCTTAATGGAAGTGTCATTAATGCCACAGAAGGAACATGGGTGGTTCTGCAGCACATGATGTAACTGCAGTGTTTGTTTCCCACAGACCACATCCCACCAGTGACCATCACACTCCCCTCGAGGGCAGGACTGTTGGGTGACCTTCAGGAAGTTGCAGTCCTGTTGCTCTGACCAGCCCTGCCATGGCAGTAAAGAGCAATGTGTACTGAACCCTTTTTGCTCCCCTGAGTAGCAAAGCACGTCACACTTGCCCAAGTGTGAGCTCAGCCCCAAAGCAAACCGAGGTTTCACTCTGGGCTTTGCTCCCTGTTGGGTTTGTGTTTAGTTTATTTCTATATGACTCAGTAGGGCATGTTTTTCTGAGCTTACTGTTTGTATGTGGTAAGGATGTAGGTGCTGCCTCAGTCTATAAAGACAATTTCCTTGAAAAGACAAGGTGATGAAGTTAAGCATTTAGAACTTCAGGTATAAAAAAAGAATCTCTTAATTAGCTCTTCATTGTGAGATGCATTATGATACCAGGTCTAATTGAGTGATTGCATTCCCCACACTGACACACACAAAGAGAACTTTGCTGGTTTTGGTGATGCTTTGTAATTGACCTAATGTCCTGTACTGAGGGAATTTTTCTCCTCAGTGAGTAATCAACTCCTTTATTTTTTGCATTTCACTGAAGTCCTACTGTAAATATTAAATTAATTATTTGCGCTATTTATGGGAAAAAAATCCTATTAAGAAAATAAAAAGAATTCCAGCAGATGGGATTTGTTTGACCATAGGGTATCCTAACTTCTACAGATTCTATCACTTGGGAAAGAAAAAAAAAACCCAAAACATAACCCACAACTGAAAGAAACTCCACTTAGTGATCACTTGCATACGTTTTCTTTTCTTAGTATTTGTTTCCTTTGAGCTCTCACCTCTCTCCTCTTTGCTTCTGTTCTTTATTCATCTGCTACTGCATCCCCTGCCCATCTTTCCTGGTCCCCGAAGTTGGATGCCAGTAACAGCTTGGTTTGCCCTCAAATATTTCTACCAGCATTTTCAGGCTTCTGTGGGGATGTGCAAGGTAGAGGTGACTTTTACTGACCTGTGGATGTTCTGGTGCTGCAATATTGTGAGCTCTTGAAAGGAAGGGCTGAAGGGAAAATCCAGTCTAGCTCTGTGCCTGAGATTGCCCTCTGCAGATGGAGGCCATTGGGAGCTGAGCTGCCAAAATAGTCTGCTCCAAGTGCATTCTAATTAAGTTTCCTTTTTTGCCTCCAAGAATAGCAACTGCCCTGCTAGTTATCCTAAAGTTAAGTTTCAAATCCCTGTTACAAATAGAAAGATGCTATAATAGAATTTATTTATCTTAATTTGAGGATAAAATTGGGATCTGATAGTGTGGGAAGGGCTTGGGAGACCGACTGTGGGTTTTTACAAGTATTTTTGAAACGGAACAGTTGTTGTTTCAGTTGGCAGTGACATTGGTAGTCAGCTGTCCAAAGTACTCACGATAGTAAGCCCCCAAAGAATGATTTTCCTTTTATTAAAAGAAAAAAAAAACTGTAAAGATTGTTTCTTTTCTTAGATAAACTCAGGTCATATATAAGATTCTCCTAAGCCACAAGAACTAGATACATAAATTAAACAAACTGGGATTTGCACTCAGCTGCGTGTTTTTAGGATCTGGGATTTCAGAAGAGGTGCACTTATCTTGAGATTTGTGGTAAAACTGAGAGCTGGAAATGCTGCTGTGTATAATAACCTTACTTCTGTGTAGAGTCTCTTGTGGTCATAAGTCTTTCCAGTTAATCCAGGCTTTGTTATTTTGGGGGAATGTAGCTATTGTGGAAAGTTGCATTCCCTGGGAGAAAATAAGCATCTTGCACATAGAGGGCTGTTACTGTACTGAATTCTGAATCATTTTAACAGCAGCTGTAAGCTCTGGGAGCCTCTGCCCAGTCCAGCTCTCTGGCAGGGCATGTCTGCAGTGGATGTGGCCAAACAGGCTGCTCCATTTGCCTCTGTTGGTTCTGTGCTTGTATTTGCCATCACATCACCATTGACTTGTTGGGCACTATTTCCAAATGATCTAATGCCTTTTGTTACTGCTGTTAAGGCTTCTGTTACACACACTGCCTGTCGGGCTGTCCTGAGTCGTGCTCCACGTGCTTAGGAAACCCTTTGTCCACTGGGGCTCCTTGACTGAACGTTACCTTTTTGAAGAAAAAAGGAGGAAAAAAAATCCAGCATATGGGTGGGAGGCAAAATTAAATACTCAAGATGAGGAACTGAAGGAGTTTATTTCCCCTATAAAAGCAATCCTACCCTGTTTGGCATATATGATGGTTCCATAAACACACACCTGCAGAATAGAACCATATTCAGGTTTTTAAATTTCTGCTGCGTTTTAATTTTTGTTATTTTTCATTTTAAGTGGAGATGCCTTTCACAGTCACTAGAACCCAACTATCCTGTTCCCTTTAGACCAAATTCTTCATTTAATTTTGGCTTCTCTGAGTTTATGCTGCTGAAGTTGTGAACAGTTTGGATTAGAAAATGGCACGGAGCAGCACAATTGCTCTTACTTTCATGAAATAATAGAGAAGTTTAGTGTGCCACACATCCTGCAAACAAGAGCAGAACCTTCTGTCTGTTTTTTATTGTTGTCCTTTTTAGGTGTTTCATTTTGCAAATTCCATATATGCTTGCTGTAATTTCGAATGTGAAAACATATTTTTTCTTGAAAAAGAATATAACCAACAGTGGGTTTTATTACATGTCTATGCAGTTTGGCTGAGCAACCTTAGAGCATCAAAAAATAACAATGTGACAATATCTTGTATCTCCTAGAACAATTGGGAATATATATATATATATATATATGTTTCTTGAGGTTTTTTAAATTTAGTTCTCATATATTTGCCCTTTGCAAGTTTGGGATGCTTCCGTGAGTGCCTTGGAAAAATGTACAGAAGGAACAAAATACCATTTCTTCTGAAGAGTTACAAAATGTCATAAAAGTTCCTGTTGGTTAACTACTGCTCAGTTAAGCATTGTCCTTCTGTGGAGGAAGGGCCCTTTTTCCTGCCTAGGGCTTAGCTGATGTCAGTACAGCGAGATGTGAGGGCTTCAGGTACCTGACTGAACTGCCCAAATACAGAACTTTTTAAAGTGATCCTTAAGTTCTCCAAAAAATATGCAGGGGATAGACACAATTTATAATTGCTTCATTTGATGTTTAAGGTGGAATTTTACTTTAAAGAGTTAGATTTTTTGGTGAGAGATGACTGAATACTCTCTGGACAGGTGGACCAAGGGTTTCAGAATGAGCTGGTCAGGAGGAACTTGCTCTGCCCTATTTGGAGTGGGCACTTTTCCCCAAGAGCCCTCCTGGGGACTTTCTCTTCTCACGTAGGGAAAGGAAGTGGAAGCCATGAATCCAAATTTTGTATTCCCAGGTTTGTAGTTTATTTATACAATACCAAAGAAGGAATTATTTCCTTTATCTTTATTTCTGCTTTCTTGTGTGCAAAAGGAGATGCTAGTTTTTGGATGTTACAGTTCTCAGTCACGGCTTTGCAGTATTTGGGTGGAAAATACTTGGGTTACAAGCCTTTACATAACTTTGATCTTCTTAAGTCTCCACAAGGGTCACTCGTGCATTCAGGTTGCCCCCTTGCCATGAAATTTCTCTCCCTTTCTGTAAACTGTTTGTGCTCGTTTTCGTGATTTTGATCGTTCATCCCCTGGGCCTTTCACCTTCCCTTTCCACCAGTGTTTGTTCTGATAGCTTTTTGAAGTCTGAGTAAAAACATACACCACGGGGGCTTCCTGGAGGCATAGAGCTTTGTGGTTTGCAAATTGTAGAGCATTTGAAGTATTGACTCGCAACAGTGGCCAGTGCTCAGTGTATGAGAACTGCTGTGTGACAAGGACGTTAACCTTGAGAGCCTGATCCATGTTTTGAGTTTGGGGACAAAAAAAATAGTTGTTCCTTATAGTGTGCATTGATTTCAAGGAAGTCTGTGTGGAGCAGTCCTTGGTTTGTGTTTTCGCAAAGGGATTTGAGTGTTTAATAAAGAATAGGAAATAACTGGAGCTTCAATGGGCCTGTTTTCATAGGGGGGGCTCTGCTGTAACATGATTTTGTATAATGTTATACATAAGCAACAAAAGCATTTCCTGCCTGTAGCTACAGTATTACTGCATTTAAAAAAAAATCTGGAAGAAACACTTAATACATGGAATAAAAGTTATAGGAAAAGTAGAGAAGACAGTCATCATGCTTAGAAAAGTCTTTCATGTAATGTCTGAAGTTGTAACTTCAACCCAAGAACTCCATATTGTATGCTTTTGTGCTATGGGTTTTATGACAGTATTTTTTTAAACCTCTGAGCCCTCAATTCCCCTCACTGCTTTCCCTTCATCCCCCTCAACTATTCTAAATCAGGAAATCGAGTCAATTATTGATTTGGAGAACCTGTTCTTTCCTGCTACAACTGATGAGTTACCCGGTTTGATTTTTTTTTTAGTTTTTACCCTAATCCATTTCTACTCTCCCCTCCCCATTCCGTTCCCTCTCTGTTTGGCCATTTGCCTTTTCTTACCTCTGCAGCCCCTTCCCCTGATCTTTCCCACACAACCCAGAGCAGCCTCTGCTGCTTTTTAGGGATTTTTTTTTTTAGATCTATCTATATATATATATATGTGTGTGTGTGTATATATATAATATGCAGAACCATGAACCAAGAAGATGGACCTGTGCCATCCCTTGGATTACTTTGTTCTGTCCTAAACTATGCCATTGGATGTAAATGAAGAACATTGTTCGTGTGGTGCAGGCTTTTGCTGTGCACCTGAGGATTTTTGATGCAGTACAAGTTTGCTGCCAGGTGTATATTTACTCCTCAGTGCATTTGTTTACCTTCTCAGTTTTCTGTCTGTGGAAGAACAACATTCTCTCTCCATAATATAGCCAGTTGATGTATGGCTGTGTTAGGCAAGGGACTGCTTGCCTGCTGAAGTATCAGCTCATCAGGATTGGTATTACAACAGGAATGCAGCCTGAAGAATATGCATTTGTTTTCTTTACGATTACAATGAATTATCTTTTCAAGCTCCCACAATGGTAACACAGGCTGTGCCAAGCAGCATGTGCCAGGCATAAGAGAAAGATGTTTTTTGAGGACTGAAAATGTGCTAAAGAATGCAAGTTCCTGCTGACAGGAGAGCAGGCTGTATATCATGAACTGGGGATTTTCTTTTCATGGCTCATTACAATCGATTGTTCTCACAACTACCTCCTCAGAAGATGTTCAAAGATTATAGTCCCTTTGGAGTTCATGTGGAAATTGATGCCTGCTTCCCCTATCCTGGACTTCTTTCCCCTAGTTTTTCTTCGTATTTTCCTTGTTATGCTCTGAAGTGAGTAATTTGAGGGTATAATGTAATTGGATTTAGTTGTGGGTTTTATTTTTCTGTCTTGAAATTGTGCACATTCGGAGCAAGATTGACTTATTCAGTAAATTATCAGTGTTTTTATTTTTCACTTGAAGTGAAATTTAAGCTTGGGTTTATTGACCCAGGCTCTCTGTTGAGCTACTCTTCATTGTAAGAGAAGCTGAATATTTTTGAGAATATTTTTCTATTGACCAAGGCCAAATAGAAAGGTTTTCTTGTTTTGAAAATACTAAAATATGTATATAATGTAATATTTGACAATTTATTCCTGTGAAAAATCAAATTAATTAAATTAATCTGTGAAAATACCACAACTTGACTATTTCTGTTCACTTGATCATTGTGCAATTTACTAGTGTTTAATCTTAAATATATAATTAGATTTCAGAGTAAATGTATGCTGGAGCAAAAGCAGGAGTTAGTCTCTCTTGGAACTTATTTCTTATAAGCACAGGGAAAAGAAGTTTTATTTGGCATTTGGAAAAAATTATAGGTAGATTAACAACAGATTTTAAATGTCGTTTCTGTGTAAGATTTTGAGCTTTATTAAATACTGATCCTTGTAAGAAGATATGCAGTAGAGTTTTGCAAATGAGTTTGCTTGAATAGCCTTATTTTCTCTAATCGTCGTAAAGAAAGGATGGATTTGTAGAATACACAAATGATTGCTTTTCAGGTGGCTAAGAAGTGAGAGAAATCTTGTAAACATGGGGAGGGGTCTGTGATATTCAGGCTCTGAAGTTTCCTGGGTTTGCTTGCTGATGTTAAAGACATCTTCTGTTAAAGACCTGTTGGTTGCCTCTGTATTTAAAGTTTTTATATTAGATACTAGGTTTTGATTTCAGGGCACACATACATATGGATTACACATTGAATGAGTGGAAGCATGCTATGGATTCCCTGCTACTTTAGTGAACCAGGTAGAATTGGCTTGGGGAGGAAAAGAAGGAAAACACCATCTGTAAGCAAATTGATGGAGGGTATTTCGGTCCAGTCCTACTGATTATTTCTAATTGAAGCTGTCTGAGCCAGTCTTAATACAATTTAGATATCGCCAGCCAGAAGGGTTTTATTTATGGAACAGGGCCTGCTGAAACTTCCTCCGACCCTGGCGAAGCTGTGAATGGGAGAGAGCTGATCAAGCAGGCATGCCTGGCTGGCGTATGCATTTCTTTAATAAGGCAGGGATTGATGTCTTTTGCAGTTCAGGGGTTAGATAAACAGCAGTCCCTCGGTTCAAGGCTCTCCATGTTCGGTTGTTTGTTTATACGGATCTCAGAAGGTTAGCTTAGCCTTCTTGACATCCCCAGGGAGCTTTCCTGACCATGCTGTAACCTCGTCTGCTCCAAAGCTGCTCAGGAGGTGTCGCATCGCCTTCTAGGAAAAGTACTGGCTGAGGGGAGCACGCAGCTCAGACCTGGTCTCAAAGAAAGGTGGATGTAATCAGAGTGGTTGGAACACTGGGTCTGTCTTCAGGAACTCATAAATAATTAGCATGTGTAGTGTATGTAACTCCAGTGCTTTCGTTCTGAGACTTGGTGTTTGCACACAAAGATGCCTACAACATACAGCTCATGCTCTTACTGATCTGAGAAATCAGTGACATACATGACTAATCTCACCAGAACTTGGGGGTTGTTTTACTAATTTCTGCTTCTATTGACTTGGCAGTGGTAGCCTATTAAATTGAATGGGATAAACCTCAAATAAATAAATGACTATGTTAATTTTTTATTTGAAAAATCAATGGTGAGCAATTGAAAAATCATGTTGAACAATACAGAGTTAAAGCATGCATCTTACTAGGCTCATTGCCATAGCTATTCTGTCCCAGTTTTCCTCCTCCACAGAGGATGATGATGGTCACATGAGAAATGAGAAAGGAATCTGGGTCTTGTTGCAGTGTAGTTCTGATGAGTAGAGTTGTTCTGGAATTTGAGGATGACTTTGTTCAGGGTTAGAAGTGTGCTTTATCATATGTGGGACTGGCTGATTTTAAAATGTGACATGTTACAAAGTTGGCTTAAGTCCCAGAATTTGTTGAATTAGTTTTTGCTGATTTGATGTCTGGTTATTCATACTTCATTTTTCTGCAGCACCTTCAGTCTGTAGCTGTGCAGACCCAAACAGACATTAATAAATGCACACCTACAGCACGGCTTGTGAAATATCCTCTCATACAGATGGGGAAACTGAGGCACTAACATGGGCTGGTAATGGCCATTGGACATTTTTGAGAGAGCTGAGATCTCTATGGACCCTTCCTGTCTTGTAACCCCCAGTGTTGTGCTGCTTGATCTGCAATGTGTTCATTTCCTTGCAATCAGTTTGGGCACTCCTAGAGCTTCTCAGGAAACCTGAACTTGGTCTGGTGTTCTCAAGTAGGACGATGCTCTTAAAGTATCCTGTCCTGTACAAATCCATATGGATTTGTCCCAGCTGAAAGGTGTTCAGAGTTGGGGGGAGAGGTCACTCCCATGCTGGCTGAGGTTTCAAAGTGCCAAAATATGAACATCTTGTCTCTTTTAAATAATGTGTGGGGTCTGACTTCAATGTTGGGTTTCGTATTTAATCAGTATTAATACGATAACAGCAATGTGGCAACTGAAGCGAACACAAAGAGATTATCTTCTTAGCCAAATGCATCCATTAGCTAGGAAATATAGGTTTCTATTAAATGAAGCAGACAGATGGAGAATTGGAGGTGACTGAGAACAGGAGGGGGAGGGAGCTAAGAGGTGAAAGTTGAGGTTTAGAAAATCTCTATAAAAATAAAAACAAACCATCCATCTTGATAGCTGGCGTTTTAGCCTCCCGTTGCACTTTCAGGATGGTGCTCCGATTCCTATCAAGAACATTATGCTGAAATTCAATCTAACAGAGCACTTACTCCTGCCAAACTCTGGCTCAGCAACTGCTCTGCACTCCCAGAAAGAAGTGGCCAACAAAGCTTCAAATACAGGACAGTGTTGTGCCATCTTCAGGAAAGCTGCTACTTTGACATCCCATGGGAAGACGGATTGGATTTTGTCCCTCTAGTTTGTTGGGGCTTTTTTGATTTTTGCTAGAAAAGCTTGTTGGTGAAACAAAATCATGTTCCAGCATTTCAGAGCAGTTGTAAAGTAAATTATTCATCTCTCTGTGTGTATGTATAGGAACTCTGATCTCATAACTGTTGTAACAATGTTTATAACCAGTGTTTGAAACCAAGGTTATAATAGTATAAATAATTTTAGATAATGCAGATAACAAGAAGAAAATAATATAATTAGAATTTTACAAGGTGGACAATTCACTAAGATAGATGGAGTAACACAATACATTAAAAAAAATAAATCCTAACAGCACAAACATGACACTGGTGACAGGAAACATCTGCATTGCCAACCATCCCTGGGCTGGCCACAGCCTCACTTCTGCACCACCAGCCTGGGAGCTGTGTGTGCTCCATTGTATGAGTGCACATCAGACCCTCTGTTCTGACACTGAGGTTTGGGTTACTTTCTTTGGGCATTTGTATTGGTTTTAAGTCTAAGCATTTTACTTGAAAGTGAAATTGAAGAGCCCATATAGGATGGTGCTGCTTAGGAAGAGTGGACTAAGTGTGAACAAATTATCATTCATTTATTTGAGAGCTGTTTTGAATTGGACCTAATTACTGTCACGGCAAATTCTGCATGTGAGCAGTGAGAGTCTGGTTGGCTGCAAACAATTTTTCGTTGCTCGTTCTTACCTTTCATCCCATTTTGATTTTGCTGCCAGTGATTATTCCTCCCC
Source organism: Polioptila caerulea (assembly GCA_013397295.1). Classification (NCBI taxonomy): domain Eukaryota; kingdom Metazoa; phylum Chordata; class Aves; order Passeriformes; family Certhiidae; genus Polioptila; species Polioptila caerulea. The sequence goes on along the minus strand of VYXF01008053.1, from coordinate 431,062 downwards.
TGGATTTTGAGGAATGCACCAAGCTTCCTCTGGCTAAGCTTTGTGTGGAGTTTTAGATTTGGTGATGGTGGGGAATAGGAGAGGAAAAAAATATGTGGCCAGAGGGAGAAGTAGCATCGCTCTTCTGTCTGATGTTTCCAGGCTTCACACAGTTTTGTAAATGAATTTTATGTACTTTGACTTAAATTCACTCTTCTTGTCAGCATTACTTTTGGTTGATTTCTCTCTAAAGCCTTTAGGTGTTAACAAAAATGGGACACATGGGAAGTCCAGAGTGGACTTTTCTTGATCCTCCATACTTGGCCCACTGTCCATCTTTAGGCCAGTGCCAAATTACAGTGACGGGTTCATCTGAGCAGCACAAACCAAATGTTATTACCATCTCTGGATCCAAGAAAATTTTAGAAATTAAGCTTTAAAAGCAGATTGGGTTTGTACTTCCCCATCATCCATGGTTCTCCTTGTTCATATACACTGATTCCTGTTCCTCCCTTCCTCGGCACACAGTGGGTAGCAGGAAGGAGAGGACCTCGGAGGTGTGTAGGGCTGTGATGGTGCAGAGGGAAGGCTGTTCCCAGCAGGGAGCTGTGTGCTTTGCTGGCATCCTGGGAGGGTGCAGGAGGTGGAGAGCCATTTTTCAGGCTCTCCTGTCATTCCTGCTTGGGAACCTGACACATGGGCCTAACTTTCTTGCTTATGTTGTTTTTTTAGGAGGGAGGGAGGTGACTGAGCAGCTAGCCCCTTGACAGGGCAGTTTTAAAACATTCATAAAACTTTTATTGGGCTGCCACCCTTACAGATAAATATTTTCTGAGTTTATGGGTTTATTTTAAGGATTGAAGCTTAATAGCAGCTTTGTAGCCCTATCTGTCCCCAAAATAGCCTTTTGGCAAGCCCCATCTCTGGAGGCTGCCATGCTTTTCTAGGTCTTTGGAGTTTCTTCATCACTAAATTATTATTACCCTTTTGCCTCCTTCCAGCTTTGTCTGACTAAATGTGACCAACTGCTAAACAAGGCTTTCCCCTTCCCCCAGCCTTGCTGAAAGCTGATGCTGTGTACCCATATTTGGTCATCATGAAAGGAGAAAGATTGCAGTAGTTACAAATTAATTTCTTTTATTAAATTGGGTTTGTTAGACCTGTTTTATATGAGTCTTACTTATCAGTCTTTTCTTAATGCTGCATGTGATTTTAGGATGGTACAGGCTGGTGGCATTTCAGACATGCACTGGCACTTTTCAGGCACTTTCTTAATGTGCTTCCACCAATATAAAAGCTTTACAGCTCGTCTCCCCATTAAGTGGGGAAACCATTGGGCTTGCAGCCAAGGCTGTACAAAGGAATGCTGCATGTAGAGCTTGGAGGAAGATGGAGCTGCACTTTGAGCATCCCTGCCGTTTGATTTCACTGTGTTGTGTCCAAAGAGGTCTCATGGATTTCAGAATGGGCTTTTGCTCAGCACTGACCCAAGACAGCGTGTGCATTTTGGCTGCCCTGGGAGAGCTGCCTATGATCCCTGTGTGTTCCAGCTCCTGGAAAGTGAATGTTTTTAGCACCTGGAGCACTTCTACATGTTATGGTTTCTTTGTATCCCAGTACAATTGCTGATCTCCCTTCTTTTCTTACCAGAGACAGTTGTAATACCTAGAAGGAAAGTGTGTGACTCCTTTTTTCATTTGCTCAGCTGTGTTTTATGGCACTACTTTCAATGACTGATTTCCTGAACAGCAAACCACTGGCACACAGTGTTATATCATGGCATTTTTTTGTCTCACCCCGAGTTTTTTGGGGATGTGAGTCTTCTTCTGTGCAGGAAGCCCTTTTCCAGCATATGTTGGCCCCTCAGACATACTCAGAAAAGTGCCACAAGTAGGAAACAAAGGTTGGGTTCAGGGGCTCCTATGAATAACTAGTCTGTAGAACTGACAAAGATAAAATAAGAGCTTCAGGACAACTGAAGAGATTAAAATAGACTTTACCTCCCTTAAGAGGGTCACTTGGTCATAACAGATGTAAAAAAAAAACCAAACCAAAACAACCCACTTGCTTTATTTTGGGTGAGGTTGACAATTTATATAGTCAGGGAACTCCCTTTTCTAGACCAGTCACAGTNACAAGTAGGAAACAAAGGTTGGGTTCAGGGGCTCCTATGAATAACTAGTCTGTAGAACTGACAAAGATAAAATAAGAGCTTCAGGACAACTGAAGAGATTAAAATAGACTTTACCTCCCTTAAGAGGGTCACTTGGTCATAACAGATGTAAAAAAAAAACCAAACCAAAACAACCCACTTGCTTTATTTTGGGTGAGGTTGACAATTTATATAGTCAGGGAACTCCCTTTTCTAGACCAGTCCCAGTTCAGCAATACATTTGCTGGCTTGTTTTTTTTTTTCTTCTAAAAATAGGAATATCTATTTTTGTGCAAAACAATACCCTGAGACTTTTGTTTCTGTATTTCCATGACTTCTGTTTTTTAAGTCAGCACATCTTGGGCCTTGTCCTAAGAATGGAGCTGATGTAATAATAATTACTTTCATCACAGCCATCTGATTTGTTGCTTAGAATATGAAACTCTTTACTTTTGCAGGACTGTTTTTCTGCAAATTTTACACTGATGAAGAAAAAAACCCCATAGGAGTCAAGGAAGTTATACTCAATGTAAAAATGAATTCAAACAGCTCATATGCTCAAATAACTCAGCACAATGTGCCTACCTCAGTATATGCAAAGAGGTCAAGGCTTTTTCTTTTTTTTTTTTTTGGAAGAATGTTGAGTTCTGGCTATGTGCACATTATATGCAGAGTTCCTGTCCAGCACAATTCTGAGTGAAGCTGGACAGTTTGAATTTTTGTATATTCACATGTGACTTTTATTGCTATATCCATAATGTAAATATGAGTATAATGGATTGTAACTGTTTCAAGTCCTTTCCCTGACATTTGGTAGTGGTAGCCCCCAGCTAGTGCCTATCTCACATAGATGGAGTTTATTCTTTTTTTCCTCTAGAAAACGGTGGAGTGGAGATGTAGAGATATTAGATAAGTTGCCAGCATATTTATGGCAGTACAGTGAAGAAGACTCTGGAATTTTGGTTTAGCATAAGTGTAAGTCCATCTCCTGGAGCTTTTGCAGTGTGCTGTCATTCAGGTTAGTTATTGCGTCAGCCAGAAGCCTGTTGGCATTGACTGTTGGTAATTTATTTTTTTAAAATTGCTTGTCATAATAGTGTGTTTTGATCTATTGCATTCATTCTCTATTGGGTATTAATCTTCAGAAGAAAACTGGATGTTGTCTAATCCATAAGAGTTGTAAATGTGTCTGGAAAGGCAACCAAAGGTGTACTTCCAGGAAATATCCTGTCTTAAATTGAGATGTTCTCTGGATGATCTAATAATTTTCCATAATTATATATACATCTTATAGTTGTAAGGACACAAAGAGATCAAGTTTTTAGCAAATACAGCTTACTAGTTTGGGGGCTTTTTCACTCTTTTTGGTACCTTTTGATTGTGTTGTGAGAGGACAGTAGGTTTTTGGTTTGTTTGGGGTTCTTTGCCAGCAGCTTTGAAAGACCCCCAGCTAGGGAAGCTGAGAGAGACTTCTGATTCTTATTTGACTTTTGAACTCTCTGTCTGTGTTTATCTTTTGTTGTGGTTTAAATTTCACATCACTCAGACATTAATGCTTCTTAAGGATGTAATTTACCTTCAACATGATTCTTCTTGCTGGTGTATGGATGGCTCAGGCACTGTGGTTCTGATGGGAAAGTATGAACTGCAGACAAGAGTTCCTGCTGTGGAAACAGAAACAGTGAAACAAGGAACAAATATGGCTTCAGGGTAAAAAATACACTTCTCAAGTTTTGTTGTAAAATAATTAGCCTTCTGTGGAGGCACAGAGACCATAGAAAAAGCACAGGAGCTGCTCAGTTGCCTGTGATTTGACTTAAAGTTTATGACCTTGAGTAATGTGCCTGCTCAACCACACTTAACAAAAGCATATTTGATGAAATGTTAAACTCATGAATTACATCTCCATGGAAAGCCTTTTTTAAAATTTGTAAAATCAGAAATAAATCAACATCTTCAGACCTCAGCGGAGTTGTTTAAATATGGAATTAAAAGGAACAGGCTGTTTCATCAACAATGACACTTTGTAAACTTACACAGAATGTGTAGCTTTTCTTCAAGTTGAAAAAGGACTCTGTATTCCAAGGTATTGTACAAAGAACTGTAGCATTAGGAACCCTGTTTTCTAAGTGAGAAAGCTGAGACAGAGGTGAAATAATGTTGTGAACTGATGGAAGCCAAAGAAGCAAGACTGCCTAGGCCTGGGTTTCTTGATTTCCAATCTGAATGTCTGCCCATTAAGGATGCAAAAACTTGAGAGCAAGTTGTGTGACAATTTGGAGGCTTCTGTAAGGCAGTATCTGTCCCTCTGTTTCCTTGTTGTGAGCAACAGTTATTGGTTCAATTGTCCTCTCATTTCCACCATCAAATGTGTAGTTACTCCCAATTTGTACTTAAAAAACAGATTTTACTTAGGAGAGAATAAATGTGCTGTCCCTGCTCACACAGCAGCTAGGGCTGGTATCCCTTCCCTTTGAGTGTCAGCCCAAAGCTTTGCATGGCATTGGGAGCCTGCTCTTGTCTCTTTTATTGCTTCGTGAGTTTTGTTTATCTGCTTTAGTGTAATATATTGGAATTGTTATTATTAATTTCATTTCTTTGAGGATTTTTTTTAAGTAGTTTGATACTACTGTATTGAAACAAAAATAGGAAGCGCTTTCTTTGACTAGATATTAGAATTACTATATAACAATGAAAATACAGTTTTTGTTGGAGAGCTTTTACCTTTGTTTTTCATGCATTAGGTGTCACATCTGATGCTAAAGCACTGTAAAAAACATCTTTGTTGAAAACTGGAAATTTCCGTGTAACGCTGGATAGATTTTTTTTTTTATTATTTTTTTTTTAGGTCACAAGAAAGTTTGAAGTGCACAATAGCTCTGAACATTAACTTTTCACTTTGTCCCTGGAACTTTTGAAGAGAGACTTGCGATTTTTGGCATTGGTCAAGTAGTCTGGTCTTGATAGACTTGCTGTCTGTAGTGTCTTTGTATTAAGTGTTCCCCCTGGGGCTCCATCTTGTGTTTTAATTCCCAGTTTGTTGCTGATGTATGGGCTCTTCTGTTAAATAACTTTTATTTTCTATGCCATTATGCCTACACACTTTACTTGATTTGTGTGGCATACAGAGTGTTTTCCCCTTGTTGTGTTTGGAACTGGTTTGTAATAGGGTTATTGTTATGTAATTCTAACTGAAAGTTACAACTTCAGCAACAAACACAAAGTGCTTGTTCTGTTTGAAAATTTGTGTCTTACACTCATCATGAACTATTTATCCGTTATGTGCTGGTTTTTATCCTTTAAATAGAAGAAACCACTATTTCATACATGCTGCAACTTAGGAAGTATTAAAGATTCTGGTATGTAGAGCACTTACTGCTGTGAACACTAGTGAAGAGCTTCTGTAAACAATTGATTCAAGATTTCAAAATAACACAAGTGCTGAGAAAACTGCTCCACTCAACTATACTGTCACATTTCCATGGATTAATGAGTTACTGTTTGTTATCTCAATGATAGTGACTGTCTGAGTGCTCAAACCCCATCACAAGTGTGCTATAAATTCATAACCTCAGATCTCTCTTTAAATCCCAGTGAAGATGTTTTGTAGTGAATGCAATGTGCTGAGGAGCATTTCACAGTTACTGAAGCTCAGCTGATAGGCACTGACTTGCTTCTGTGTCTGAGCTGTAAAATGACAAATGGTTGAAAATATACCCTTCGTGCCAAGATCAGAGATTTCTGCCTGCAATTGTAGAGTGCTTTAGAGCAATTCAAGAAGATATTCAGATGTTGGCTGGAGAATACATTCATTCTTCCAAGTTGTGAATATTCTGCCAGTCTGTGACTCTTGTCACTGTTACTCACGAACTTACTGAGCTCAGCAATCCCCAGCCTCCTCATGCTTTCTGGTCTTCCTGCCTGTCTTGCTTAACCCCCAGCTTCATTTACACTTTTATCCTGCAGTGTCTGTGATGAAAAGCACTGTAAATATGAAAAGAACTCCTGGTCTGTTGAATCCATTACTTGGGTGTTGAATCCATTACCTGTGGTGGGCAGGTTAGCGTGTAGATCTAGTCAGGCTTGCAGTTCTGGTCAGTGTACTTTGTCTGGAGCATATTCAATCTATGTATTATTATTTAGTGTTGCAAAAAAAAATTTTTCAGTAGTTTGTCCTTCTGAAATTACACTTAAAAATTCCAGAAGCTTTTTGAAATGCAGACTGGCTATGTTTGGCTTGGGATGGCTGAATGCTGCAGCCAGTGCACATCACTCCAGCGTATACTGGATGAAGTTTTGGTATTCAGGAAGATGCAGCATGTTCTGTGTGCAGACCCTGACACAAACGCTCACACACTGTGGATATTGTGGCTGCACATCTTCAGCTTGTGTGGTATGATGTACACACTTGTGCACGCCCACACACTAAACCTTTGCAGGTCAAAAAGGGAGGATAAACTTTTGAACCCAGCTGCTTCCAAATTAACTACATGTGCAGGGACCACCAAAGCTGGGGTTACCGTATTCCAGGAGAGTGCTGGACACTGACACCCACATCTTGTACTGCAGGAGACTCCTTGTTCTTCCTTAGAGCCTGAAGGATGATGCCTTGGAAACACGCCATCCTCTTTGCCCTTTCCTTGTCACCAGAAAGGACAGGCAGCAGTTTGGTGACTTCTCCCTTCGTTATGGAAATGGGACTGATACAGTAATCAGGATGCTACATATGGAGCTTTTTAAATTACTGCTCTTCAGTCTTTTGTTAGCCTTCATTATTCCTGAAGATTTTTTCCAAGTCATAAAAATGACATTTTTAATATGCAGAATTAAAAAAAAGGCAATATGAAGAATACATTTTTGTCAATAAGCTTTTACCTTTTAAACCAGTTATCTTAGTTTCTGCTCTAGGTATTTTAATTGAAGATTAACTACTGTTAAAGAGTATACAAATTTAGGTAGTATATATTTGAAGTAGTAAAATAGGACTGAATAAAAGCTGGGAATAGAGTGGCCTGTCCATTATAATTTTAGATTGCAGAGCACAAACTAACCTTCATTTGAAGTCAGGACTGCTGACTGAGAGACTCTTCTAATGTTAAGACTGTTTTATTTAATTTTTTTTTTTGTTCTGATGAAGTTCACTGGAAGTATACTTTGGAGTTGCAAGTTGAGTGAGTCTTACCAAGAATGTTTGTTTTATTCCTGCTACCTTTTCTTAATAAGAAGTTTTTGGGTCAAAGCTGATGCATACAAGCATGAAACAAAATGCTAAAAGTAATTGTTTTATGCTTCTTTTGACTTCTGTTACAATGACCTTTACCTGCTAAAGAAATAAGACAGTTCATTTCTGTCTGCAGGCTGATAATTCCTCTTGCATCTTGAGCAGCCTTGTGGGTACCACACAGGTTGTCTAAAATATGGGCATTTGAGACCTGGAGGCTGCTTTTGTTTCAGAGGGAGGGAGTTGAAGAGGCTGCTGCATTCTAACCCACCTGTCTTGTCTCTTGGGCAAAGTTCCTGGTTACCTTCCAAGGACAGAGGCTCGTGTCTTACACTATCCCATATTTCTTCCAAGGATTCAAGGATAGCTGTCCTCAGGAAAATCTTGTTAAGACTTACTGTTTAAACCCATTTGGAAAGGAATGCATCTGGTAGGTTTTTTTAAACACTCAGATTTTTCTTTCTCCTTAGAGTTTTTACTAGGGCTTGAATTTTAGCATCATAAGCATTAATATAAACTTCCTGTAGATGCATAGCCTTGATGAACTGCATGTAAAACACACACTCTCATGAACATTTTGATGAATTCTCTCACCAGTATGCAGCAGAATTGAGTGCTGCTGCTTCCATGTTGATCCCTGAAAGCTGCAGTAGCGTAATAAAGCCAGAGCTGGTGCTTGTGCTGGCCCCTTCAGCTGCCTGGAGATGTGATTCCTGGCTGGACCATTCCCTTGTGCAGTCCCTGAGGTAGCCCTGCCCTGTGCCTCAGTCTGCAGGGCGTGGAGGGCCTTAGAAGGAGAATAAGCCTCAATATTGTGGTGTGCTGCAGACTTCCCCTCTGCTGCCTGTCTGTAAGGAAGGAACCTGGATAAGATTGGACCTTGGGCTTGGCTTAACCTGGTGTAATAGTCTCTATGTTCCCAGCTTTGCACAGGCAAAGCTGTTATTGACCAGGGCTGTGCCCTTTATCCATGACACTTCCCTTTTCTTGGTTGTTTTTTTGTTTTGGTTTGGTTTTTTAGCTTGTTCTTCTTGTTTTCCCCCTCCTCATAAGGAGGAAGGGTTTGAACTGCAGATTTGCCATAATTCTGCTGCAAAATCAGTAACAGCTGTTGGAATTGTAAATGGCTTCTTGGTTGCCATCATAGAACCTGCAGTTGATCAACTCTGCCCTGAGCAATAACTGGAGACATCAGAGCTCTAAACAGAGAACACAGATGGGTATGGGAAGGGACAGTTTCCTTTTGCTGGATGACTTTTCAGATGCTGTGAAGTGCAGAGTTGACTGGAGCAGTGTCATAATGGGAGCTACGAGGAAGATGTAGAGAAGCTACCAGAGAAAATGTAATTTGAATGTTAATATTTCTTAAATTACCCCCTTTCAAGAATCCAGTATTCTAGGAAAACTCAGTGAGCAAAAGATACTCCATGCTTTTGTTGGGTCAATCTACAAGTTATTTATAATGATAGGCTAAATAAGTTTCTGTGTTGTATTTGAGTAATTTAAGAAATCATAAATAATGATATGTTAATACATGGCAAATGTTTAAAAATTATTTGTCAAGACAAATAATCTTCAGATCTGACAGCCCCTGCTCCTGAAATGGACTGTATTAGAACCTAAACTTAATGAAATCAATAGTCATCACACCAGATGCTGCCTTTGTGGTTTTGGTAATGGGGCTGATTTATTCTTGTTTGTGTGCTTTGGCTGGTCATATTACATCTTCTGTAATTTAATTTTCTTCTCCTTCAATGCTGCCTTTTACTGCACTCCCTAGAAACACCGTATTTATTTGTGGGGGTTGGATTTTTTTGCAGTGCAACTCAGAGTGAGTTGGTGTGTTGGAGGTGTGCAGTGGTTCTTCAATCCAGGCTGTCACTCCACGGAGCTGGGCTGGCTGCTGTTAACACCCTGCAATATAAGTTGTGAACCTTTTCCCTTTCACAGCTGAATTTGGACCCAGACACTCAAAACAGCTTTGCATTGGGAATCTTGTCCATTAGGTTGCTGTAATTTGTTCTGTTCCAGCCAGCCCACCTGTATCGGGACACTTGTTAATAATTTCTGCATCAGAGCCCTGTGAATTGCCTACATCTTCTTTCTAAATAGTGTGATCAGCACCTGGAAATTTCAAAAAGATGAAGAGAGTCTTTTGGGGTGATGGTTCAGGAAAGCTAATCTCCTTCAGCCTAAATATGATCTGCTTCCCTGGACTTGGACAGAGGCTGTACCTGTTTTCTGATATTTTACTTGACTGGGTTTTAGAACAGACTGTGCCCCAGGAAGAGTGTAATGAGGAAGGAAACCCAGCCCTTGGGTGCTTGCCTAGAAAAATGGAAGTATTGCTGTGGCATGGATAGAGGTATTAAGTTATTAATATGTGCTAGGTCTGTGTCACTGTATCTCTGCAGCTTGAGCTATCTCATTTAAAGTCTGTCTTACTGTGGCTGCCCCTTTATGAACATATCACTGCTTATGTTCAACTGGGCTGGCATTGTTTATTTGGAGCCTGAGTACTATAAAGTAATTATTAGAAAACATTGACTTTTGTATTCAAAGTTTTATTTCTGGTCTTTGTGTTTACTGAGAAAAGCATGAAAAGATTGAACTAAATCTTGATATTTAGGAGGGAAATATAAATAAATTATTACTTTTAGAATAATGCTTATATCAATTTTAAGCATTTTTATTTGTAGACTGGACTGATGACTTTGCATTTTTGAAATTAATGATACTGAAGCAGCTTACAGAGTCCCATTCTGCAAATCTTCCCCCTCCCTTTCTGATAATCATGGGCTAATTTATTTCTATAAGAACATATTAAAATATTATAGTTAAATAATACAAAGAGAATCGAGTTAAGGCTCAGTAGTTTTCAACCAGCATATGAAAAGCATAGTGTCTTAATTAAAAGAAATGCAGGAAACTTACTTATTGGAAAGTATTTTTCACTGCTAGAGGATTTGTGGGTGACTAAGAAATTTATAGACTTGAGTTTTTTATTTTTTAAATAAAAGCCAGATACATGTCTTCATCGTTTGGCTTGTTGACTCAATTTACTTGGATGGAATTTTTCAACATTTAAAACAAATTAAAATTCATGAATCATTTCTGCTTAAAGGCACAAGCTTTTTTAGATACAGCAGTTAAGACTTAACTGGTTACATACATAAATACTGTTTTGGATATATAACTTTTGTACTTGCTCCCTTAAAAAGTGCAGATGAAAATTTAAATAGTTGTGATACAGCTGTGATTACCTGTTATACAATAATTATTGTGCTGGAATAACTGTTTATATTAGCATTGTGTCATCTCTTTTCCCTTGTTTCCTGCAAAAGCAGTGAGTACTTTGCAGGACAGCTGTGAAGAAAACATTCCACCATAGCAGAAGGCAAGAGCATGGTTTGTAAAGCTGTTTTGTGCTGCCTTAGTCACAGTCTGCAATTTCTCGGTACTCAGGTTTCTCAGTTTTGATCTGTTGATCCACATTCACTCTGGAATTGGGATTTTGCTGCTCTGTGCTGGTGTTGTGTGACTTGTTCAGGAGGGGAAGGTGTCGTTTCAACCAGGCTACCATGGGTGTTAGATTAGGATCAGCATTGTTTTATTCTGTGGTAAATGCAACATGTGAATTTTTTAATTGTTTTAATTATTGTGGCCAGCTGATTGCTGGTACAGCTAAGTGAGCTTTTCCACAAACATTTTGTAAACGTGGCAGGCTTTATTGAGAGGTTCTAAACTGCTTTCCTGGAATTTGCTTAAAAACATGACTCTGAGAATGTAGGTGAGCAGTCAGTGGATGTCGACCGAAAATGACAATTGTTCCAGATCAAAATGTCTGTTCTCTTTCAAATCTATTATTTCAGGAATATTTTGAGGATTTTATGTAGTTCAGTATTCACTTAGGAAGCTCATTTCTCTGCTGCTGTGGCACCCAGACACCCAGTCACTGCAGCACAGCTCTGGGCACTGTGTTGGGGGTCAGAGAGGTACCAGCCACGGCTTGGTTTTTTTTCCTCTGGACTTCTTTTGCAGAGGACAAGGGGGAGCAAAGCGAGGGGTTTGTGATTATACATGCTGAAAATTTAAAATCTAAAATTATAGAATGTACAATTTTTGAATAAAACGATAAAATAGTAGACAAATTGGGAAGAAAAGACAGAGTACACCCTTTTGGATGTTCCTTACGAAGGCTGCTTTGTATGTGAAGTCCATAATGGGCTTTTACTGAAAGCTGTGTTCATTTTCTGCAGAAGGGATTTTTTAAAGAACATTGGAATTATTGAGGATGAGTTTTGATAGATGAGCCAGGTAATTAGTGTTTGAGCATCCACTATAATTGGAAAACACAGTGCCTGTGAGAGCAAATCTGTCCAGTCTTGTCCTTCAAGTGGCCTCTACTTACTGAGTGACCCTTCTCATGCAGCCTTCCCTCCTGTTTGACTGAGACCCACCTGTGGATGGGGTTTGGCTCTGGGAACCTCACCCAGCAGCACGTGTGCCCCAGGGAGCTGCTGCATCTGAGGGTGTTTGAGTGCCCCTTTCTGATGGTCACCAGTTTGGCTGCTGGTCTTGGCAGGCTGTGAAAGACACTGGGAGGGGAACGCACTGTGGAACTGTGAAGAGTCATTTTAGGGAAGTATATGAACTATAAAGGGGAAAGAACTGGCTGGCAAACATTTGATTTTGTCTTGGTAAAACAAAATTATGCAAATTTTTCGTGTTTGTTTTGGGTTTTGGTTTGTTGGGCTTTTTTTTGGTAGAAAGCCATGGAGGAGAAATTTATAGTTTATTGAAAGACTGAAAACTTCATAGTAACCCAAAACTCTCATGCTGTTTACTCTCCTCCGCCTCCTACAACATTTTATTTCCCTTGTAATAATTAGTTTGAACTTTCCTCTATTTCTCTGGATCAAGTAATTTTCATACAACTTTGGGATTTTTTTTCATATGCTTTAAATCTTTCTTCTAAATAATGTTTTTTATAACAAAAAAAGCAGCTATGAATACATTATAATTTCAATTTTCATGGTGTGTGAAAGATTTCTGCACTAGGTCTTTATTGTTTTTGAAGAATTCATCACCCTAGTTAAGAAGCTTAATATAAATTAAAGAAGGTATTAAGGAACATTAAGACATCAAAATGTGGAGCGTTCTTTTCCTTTCGATTGCTCCAAATGCAAACAATTTGAATAAAATGCAATCAAAGGGCCTGTTTGGAGAACATTGAGTGGCTTTACAGCTGTGCTGTAGAGAACCTCTGGTAAGAGCATAATTCAAATAAAAAGGCCTTTCTTTCCTTCTCCTAATTCTCTTTGTTGTGGTGACAACAGAGTACAAGCCCGATAAAAATTTAATCACCTTATCTTTTTAAAGCAAATTGCATATTTGTTTACACACAATATACATAACATGAAAAAGCAAAAGCTGCTATCCAATCCCCCTCCCCTTCTAATCGCCTTAAAGGCCCTTGCCTAGAAGTTTTAAAAAAATATTTAAATGTTTTAGTCTTTATTCTGAAGTCCCATTGTTCAGGATTGCTTTAAAAAGGCAGCCTGGGGGAAGATGAATATCACCAAACTTAAACTCTGGGCCAGTGCTGAGCAGCAGATGCCTGGGATATGTCAGTGGAGTTGGTCCAGCTTAACTGGCTGCTGCCGTGCCTCCTCCACATCAAGAGTGGCAGGCGAGGTGGGAGGATTACAGACGGGCCTGTGGATTGAGCACTTTGATTTGCAGCTGCTTTGTAATGAATTGCCTTTGATTCTGTGTCAGGTCTGCTAACCCGAGCTCCTTCCGCGTTGTGTGCATTTCTGAGAGGCTGCTGGAGGACAGAGTGGGCACTGGGGCAGGTTCTGTTGTTGTTGTTGTTCCCTTTTCACTGGGGTGATGAAGTTTTAGTCCCTTGTGTTGAATGCAAAACCTGTTTTTAGTTGTTTCTGCTCACCTTGGTGCACACAACATGAGCATTGTTGGTTTTGTTTATTTACTGTTTAATAGGTACTGGAGTGCTGACAAAAACACAAATCAAAAGTGCCTTCTGGCCCACTGCTGAGTTGCTCTGGGCTGAGAAACTCCCTAACTGGATAGAAATCTAGTGCCAAAGGGATATTCTATGGTTTTAAAATTACAAAAGCTCCTGTGCTTAGTGATTCCTTGATGTTTTTTTACATACCTGACTGTATTCTCTGGGGACACGTTCGTGATATTGTTCCTCTTGATCTGAGAATTTAATCAGCAAGGACTACCTCAACAACAAAACTTGTGAAAATCTGTCCTGTATGACAGTTGTCATAGACTCTCCCAGATTCTACTCTGTGTTTATATCTGCATGTTTCTTAGCACTCTGCCAGGAGAGAGACAACTTAGGAAGTCTAGTGACAGTAATTGTGATTTCAAGACCCTGTTCTGACTTTGAGTGTTTTGAATGGTCTTGAGTATTTCGTGCTGGCCTGCCTGTGATTTTTCTGCTGTTCAATTGTAAGAAGAGCTTGCCTATAATCCCAAGCTTCCAACATTACATTTATATGTATTAATAATTTAGTTCCTTATTAGTTCCATTATTTTTTCATAGTTGCTCCTTTTATGTACTGGGCATTTTCCATGCATTCGGTTTTTGCTTCAGGGAGCTTGAAGAATGTGTGGGCTGAAATCACAGCAGCTGTGTGAGTGGTGCTGACAAAAACACATATGCTGGGAGAGTGAGTATAGCACTTAGGCATGATTTCAGTGGTTCTGTGGACCTTGAGTGGCCATCAAATGAAAATAGAGGTTAAATGATTGTTTTAATGATGCATCAGCTGGTATAATTGCAACCTTGTTACTGTACTGAAAGCCCATGCAGAAATTAATTTGAAAATTTCCTATAGACTAGTGGAACAGTGCTGGATTTGAGGCCAGAATTATGATCATAGTGGTTGTGTTTTAGCTCTTACAGTTGATCCATTGTGTGTACACTTAATTTGTGTTGCCTAGACCTAGTGTGTGGTGCACTGGAGTCTCTGCATTGACCTGTATTAAGGTTAGTCCCTGCTGCACAGAAACACAGTTTTGTAGAACATAAAACTCATAGTTGTGTCCCAGGAGAGCACAGTAGAAAGCCCTCTGCTCTTAGGGAAGTTGCTCTAGGAGGGCCTGGCCAACAAATGGTTGTGGTGCACTGGCAGCTGTGTTGGCCTGTAAAATGGGGTCAGGTTTGGTACTCTCAGCTGACTTCTGCTGAAGGATGGCCAACTGGCCAAGAAATGAAGACCATAAGTGTGTCACTTAATCTCCATGCTGTCATTTAGGGCTGAAGGGTATGTTGGATTAGGGTGTATTTTGGAAGCCCGCTGTGGGAAGTGCAAATATCCTTCTAAAGTGTGTGCAGGCTTGTGTAGATTTACTTAAATAATGAGATGGATGCAGAGCAGTGGTGTGATGCATGATGAGGATCAAGTTCAGAAATCTGAAGCTGTGTGGCTTCAGATGACAGTGGTCCATTTGTACCTGGTATTTAATAGTTGCATTTTATTTTTTAAAAATGTGGTTTATGTGATCATATTATGTAAAAACACATAATATATCCTGGTCATCTTGCTGGAAGTTGAGAAATATAAAGCTGAATGAATGGCATACCCAATGCACTGTGTTATGCTGGGTCTCCTCAGGGTAGATGACAGGTTTAGGGTGAGGAGAGGGAAGGGGCAGGCAAGGCAAGCACAGGGAAGTGCACCACTAATACCTACTCAGCAGCCAGCAGCTACGGTGTGGTGCTGGAGTCTGTGCTCCATTTAGTAATATGAAAAATATCAGACTGAAAATCAAGACACTGACTTCATGTAGAAGGTATGGCAGACTAATTAAAGAAAAAAATGTGTACCAATTGAGCCTATAAAACTCTTCCTGACCTTGAGAAAACTCCCAGAGAGCTGTGGGAAACTCCAATCTGTCCCCTCTGAACTTTTTTGTGTTGTTGTTTAAATATAGTAACTGCTTTTTTAATTAAAAAGAAAAATTAGATGGCATTTCAAATTGTGTCCATGGTGCCTTGGGGACCTATTACAGTACAAATTACCCTCCACTATTTAGTGAGGTCTTGTTTACTATTGTGTGAAGCGAGGGTTACCAGTGTAAGGATGCAGGACAAGAAGGGCCCTTCTTTGAAAGTCTGGCTCTGCACATGAAAGTGACGCCAGCAATTGGAAGCAATTTGTGGAATTGTTTGATTATATTAATTATGGCACCAGCAAACAGTGCTTGGGAAACAGTTTTGTTTTCTTGCATTCTTTCTTGATTGCTTGCAGCAAAAGCCAAGATACAAAATGTGCCTTTAAGGACTGCCGGAGAGCGCAGGTCAAGCCATTGTGTGGAATTGGCACTGAGCTTGAAAGGGTTGTGTCCAGCTTGATGGGAGAGTTTTCCAAATACAGCTTCGGCCTGAACTTCACCCAGGTCAGCTTCTTAAATTAAAACAGCTTCTGTCTTCCTCATCAGGGAAGATTGGCTCTTTCCCTGTGAAGTAGGAGCCCATAATGAAATCCATGTTATTTCCAGTAGTACTACTTATAATGATGTCTTTCAGTCCAAAATCCTATATAAACTTAAATTGATACCCAAGATTCAATCCTGCTCACCACTGAGCTGCAACCTGCTCTGATGTGGTACAGGGCAGCTGTTCCCCAATTTATGTTTTATTTGTTAAGGATTCCCAAGCAGTCTGCCTTGCTGAGACTGCAGGAATGGCACTGCTGATGCAGGCTGGCTGTCCACAACAGTGTTTGCTTGGGCCATGGGGCAGTCTACTTCTGCTCAAAGTGGCTGTAAGATTTTTTTTTTCTTGTCCCTGTCATCAAGCAAAGAATTATGGATGTTTTGCATCGGTCTCAAATACCATGCAGAGGATTTAGCACATTTGGAAGGAAGGAGTCTCCTTTCTTGTCTTCTTGGGGGCTGGTTGCTCCCTGGCCAACTTCTTGCTGTAGCCCTATTAATATTCACAAGCCAGGCAAGGTGATAATAACTGATCTTGTACTGGCCAGAAAAGAAAAATTACTCTTCTCTGGAGTTTGAAACTCTAGCAGAATACTTGAGAGAGCTGACAAGAGATGTGGGAAAGGTGGTGTGGATTCAAAATAGAATTACTGGAGAATTGTGAAGGGATTTACATAAGTAAAATTCATTGCCTGATCTGTGAAAGTAGTTGAAGCTCAAATCCTGAGCTGAGGGCAGCAAGGAAAGGAGTATCCCTTGTTTCTTGAGTGAATCTCTGGTTAACTATTACGCTGAAATTGTCTTGGTAATCATATTATACTTGTTATCATGGTGATGAACACCTAGAGGCAGAGTAGATTGGCTCCTGTGAGAGAACTTCAATCTTCTGCCTAGAAAAGGTTTATAGGTGTTGACCCTGATGTCAGGTAGAGAATTCCTGCCTGATCCTGGGCTCCAGTTAGCTCAGGGCGGAGTTCCACCCCTGCTCTTTCTGAAGCACAATATATTCATGATAGACAGATGGGATGCCAAGCTAGATAGGATCAGCAGTCTCTAGATGACCCATCATCCAGTCCACTAGATGCAGTGTGGTGCATTTGAAGTTCCTATTATAGTGTTTATGAGTACAGTAACATAGTACTGGAAGGCTCACAAAAATCTTGTTTTTCCTGATCAGTTTGGGGTTTTTGTGGTTTGGGTTTTTGTTTGGGGTTTTTTTTTTGCTTGTTCTATTTTTTTTTCTGGGATATTGAAGGTGAGAAATTGCTTTAATAAAGTCAAAAGGTAGGATTTGGGGTATCTTCAGCAGAGGAGAAGCAGAGTTGCTAACTGCTGTAAGGACTTGGAGCAGCAGGGTATTATAGTTTGTTGTTCTTGTCCTTTCTGCCTGACTGCAGAGATAACTGTAACAGGAGAGGCTGGGCAAACAGATCCTCTCATTTTGGAATGCTTCTGCCTTTTGTTTAAATCAAAACTCTGGAGTGTTACTTTAGGTATATTACATGAGCTATTCAAGTTCTTTGGGTGCATAGAAGCAGTTTTGTAGAACTGCTGACATGTTTTTGGACTAGTTGGAAAACAAGTGTGTTTCTAGTGTGTTAAGGGACTCGGAGAATCAGTTCTTACAACGCTGGTATTTCTATTAATTTTGCTGGGAACCAATGATAATTTTTTTTTTGTTGTTGTAAAGTTTATCAGAATGTGAAACAAGTGGGGGTAGTGCTCTATTTGAACCTTGTACCCTTCTCTGGACATAGGTAGCTATGTTTTTGTAAGAATTGATGTTTTTTAAGGACAGATATATATAGCTGTTGCAAGAAAAGAAAAATGAATTAGTTTTTAATTGTGTTGTGCTGAAATACAGGATTCTTGAGTCCTGCAGTACTGGCAAAAGGTTTCTATTTCCTTTCAGTGATCCATCATTGCAGTAAGCTGAGGGAGAGGCTGGTCTTTGTACACTCTCTGGTGAAGCCCCTCTGCATCAGACTGTGGCATGGATATCTCCATCTGGGCCTTTAATTATTTCTGATTTTCAGGTCAACCAGCTTTTGTACTCTGTTAGCAAGAGTTGATGCAGGCACACACTCTCTAACTGTGTAATTAGGGTTCAGGTTCTGAGAGTTCAATTTAAGGAAATCCTGAAATTGTGCAAACCAGCTGTTACGAATAATCTATTGTGAGAGAGGATTATCCCCAACACTTTGCCTCTTTCAAGTTTTGCTCTTTTTTTCCTTCCCTCGGGAGGGAAGAAAAATGTCTGCCTGTCATATTAAAAGGTTACGTTTGCCTCGGATAAAAATTATTTCCAACATCAAATATGCTGTGTTAACTCGTTCTCTGATGTTCAATCAATTTTTAACATTTGAGTGTTGACAGGAAACAAGAAGTTGCATGTAGCTGAGTCTTTTACCTGCAGCGTTCGAGGGAAGTGAATAGGATATTTTGTTTACAGAAGGGAGAAGCAAGTTCAGTTCCCACTGAAATCTGCTCACAAATTCCTGAATGGAATGGGAAGTTTGACAATAGTATCGGCAAGTCAAGAATAGTCTAGGAATTTCTTAACATGTAATGCAGAAAGGAATGTTTTCTATTCCCAGGATAGCTGCTGGTGTAGCCTCAGTGTGCTTATTCCTAACAGCATGGTGAGGATCCTGAGCCAGCACTTTTCCAGCAAACCATGGCAAGCACCAGTGCAGGGTAGGATGAACTTTTAATTTTGGCCTGAAAGCAGAGTTCTCATTAATTAGGAGCATTGAAACCTTCTAACATTATTTTTTTCCCCATTACAATTCTTATGCTGTAAGAAAAGTGTGTAATCATCCATGCAAATACTTCCATGTTCACCAGCAGAGTTAGCAATAGGCTTTTTTTACAAGTGTGCACAAGAGAAGGGAGTTCTTGAAGTGCAGCAAAATAAATTATATTCCCTGTCTGTGTTGGAAAGCATGCCCTGCACCTATATTATTGCACCTGTTTTCAATGATGAGTTTATCAGTCGCTTAAAAATTGCTCCTGTCTCTGGCTGGGCTACAAGGAGATACTGTGTTATCTTGCTTCTCATCTAAAGTGCGTCTGGCATTCAGTCTTTAAAATCTTGCATTCAAACACAATGTTTCATTAGCTTTGAAGGAGACAGGACTATTCCTAAATATTGAAGAGAACTGGGAAAATAGGAAATGGAAATACAGAGATGGGAAGTCTGAAAAATTAAGTTGGAAAAGGGGGAGAGAGAGAGATAAAACTCCTGAAGGGCTGAATAACAAGTGCAATTGTGAGTCAAGGAAGAAGGAGCTGGACTTTAGAAAGAAAGAACAGAGACCACCCTTGGAGACTTTTTGAAGGAGCAGGGAAGCAGAAAGCTAGTAAGAAAAGAAGTCAACAAATCTGACAAGGGATGTTGATAAGGAATGACAGTATTAAGTGAAGGAGGACGTGTAGTGGAGAAGTTAAAAGTGTAAAAGGCAAAGTAGAGTCCAAGGTTACAGGTAATAGATGAAATAAATATTTATATGGGGCAAAAGCACAGAGGTGCTCCTTCACCCTGCTGTTGGGTGAGCAAAAGGAATTAGAGGAGCAGACACTGTGTCAGCTTTCATCCTCCCTCCAGCTGAAGCAGTAGGAAAAGCACAGGGCAGGTGGAGCTGGCTGTGTTTCCGTGTGTGGTGGTTTGTGTGCGGGCTCAAGTGGAGCCTGTGCCGGGGAGGGTTCAGCGCCCGGCTCTGCTCCAGCACCAGGGCAGAGCTTGGGCCTGGGGGAGGGAGGGCAGCTGAATTGATGGTGTAGAGATAAAATTGGGTTTTAATCTATCCACGAGAAAGGGTCCAGAGTTCTACAGTGTGGGATTTTCATACGAAGTGGTGAAAATCTGCGTGTTTCTACAAAAATTTCTTGTGTGAGCAATTGTAAAGCTCGATGCTGCCATTCATTTAACTGTGTAAGAGACTGCAAATCACTAAGCTGCTAGCTTTTTATTGGTGAAAATTGTATAAAATACTGTGTTTTTCCTTTATTTTGCGTATGTGAAATTGTTTTTAGACTTGGAAAATGTTTTTCCTGATGTGGTATTGCTTTTCATTTGAATTTGAAAATGCTTTCTTTAGTATCATTTGTAAATGGATCAGTCTGGATTAAATCCTTCAGGCCATTCTGAGACAAAGGGTATTAAAGAGTCTGTATTTTTATTTGCTAATTATTACAGTAGTAGAACAGAATGAAGTAGATTGCACTGTTTTACAAGTAATTGAGTTAGTGGATGCTTACATTTTTCGTAAGACCTTGTCTGGGTGCTTCTTCTAACAGACATAGTTTTGATGGAATGAAATTTTTTAGGAATGAATTTGCTAAGCTTTCACATATCTTATGTGCCTTTGAGAATGGTCCATTAATAATATTAATACATAGGTATTTTCCATTGTTGTATGCAAGGCATTTTTTAGAACTTTGAAGCTGAAGTCTTTTTTTTTTAACACACGGGACCTTTTCAATTTAATCCATTAGCAACTGGCAAAATAAAGTAATTGTCCAACAGNGAATGAATTTGCTAAGCTTTCACATATCTTATGTGCCTTTGAGAATGGTCCATTAATAATATTAATACATAGGTATTTTCCATTGTTGTATGCAAGGCATTTTTTAGAACTTTGAAGCTGAAGTCTTTTTTTTTTTAACACACGGACCTTTTCAATTTAATCCATTAGCAACTTGGCAAAATAAAGTAATTGTCCAACAGAGGAAGAAAAAAAAAATCTATTAACATTTGCTACAAATCCGAGTAGTACAGGCAGCACTTAATTAATGGAACAGATTTCTCACTATGTGTTCAAGCTAACATAGCTATTGTTCAGCAGAGATTAGACCCTTAATGTAAGTAAGTTAAACTAGACCTTCATCTAAAAATACCCGTCATTTCAGCTATTAAAGCTCTGATGTCTTCTTCGGTGACAGATATATTTCCCTTCATTTCCTTGGTTTTGTAAAATGTAAAGTATGCATTGTGTGTAATGTGAGAAATCCACGGAGGTAGATGAAACCCCGATTGTGCCTGTCTCTCTCTGCCTGCTCCTTTGTGCTGCTCCCTGTCTCAGAGCCTCCTCAGCCCTGAGACCTGCTGGCACCAGAGCAGAAAAACAGAAAATGCCATTTGTCAGGGTATGATGCCAGCCACCTAATCTGTTTGCAGAATGAGGGCCATGGGATCTGATTAGGTAATTTAGATACCGTGTGAGTTTAATAATACCTGAGCTGCCTTTGGCTGTCAGCCTGGCACGTCACCAGTAGGAGCTGCCATGTTCTGCCATTTCTTCTGTAAACTTCTTACCTGGAATACCTGATTTGGTCCAAATAGGTGTTAAGTGCTGCAGGTGAGATATACCTTTACTTCTTTGTGGAAGTTACTGATAAGGTGGAGGAGGTGGGACGGCTCAGTTTTAACTGCATTTTCCCCAGCAGAGTTCCACATGCAGCATGTCTTTTTTTCTCAAAAACAGAATTTTTCAGACATGTGATGCTTTGTATGAATGCTGCAGATGCTGAGCCAGGTTTCAGTTGTGTTGGGCCATCCAAGCTGATGTCACTGATGGGTTTGAAGCTCACTTTATCCACGGTGGTTATTTCACCCTCGTGCCCAAGACTTCCCTGACTTGGTGCTGCAGCTGAGGGTCTCTGTGGGGTGAGAGGCCAGTGAGAGGCAGAGGCAGCCTGGGTTCTTCAGATACCCATAAGGGAAAATTTTGGCTGCAATTTTAATGCCACATCTCCTCCCTTCCTCTCTCCTTTCCGCCAATTAGCATTTTTTGGAAATTAGAGTCTCGCAAAGCCTGCTAACATAAATAAAAGTGTTTTAGGATTTGTTTGCTTTAATTAAAATGTGTCTTTCTGAAAGGATTTAGTTAAACATCTTTCTTAAACAGTGCTGTGCCAGTAACAGCAACATTTGTAATAGTGATAAGACCCAGAAAGGGAAACCAACTAGAAAGCAAAATGAAATGTTTCTTTGTCCAAAAAATAAATGGTGGTCTCAGGAAAGCAGAGGAAACCCTGTGCAGGGACAATTACAATTAGGTTGATCAAAACAGTAGAAAACATAAAGTATGAAATAAATTCTGCAAAGGTAGCGAGTGGGGCTGCTTGAGGTCACTCTGCTGTTTTTATTTTGTTTTCCCCTTTTTAGACTGTTGCTATTTTTTTTCTAGCAGCACCCACGATGCTCTCAGAGCTTTCCAAATAGGAAATAAGTTGCTTTTTGTGTAGTGATAAATTATTTTTCATAGTGAAGATGGAGTGATTGTAAGGGTAATGATATTAATGGGTTTTATATGAAAGCATCCAATTAAAAAATCAAAACAGCTGCATCAAACATGACTCTACAATGTAATAAAATCATATAATAAATATGTGGTCCCGCCGCACCATATTACCTAGTTTGATTAATTGAACCTTACATGTGCAAAGATAGTCATTATCAGACTTCTCAGCCATCAAGGAAGAAAGTCTCAATTATTTTCACAATGAAATAATCATTGCTTTTTTTGTGTCCTGCCATCTGGAAAGAGAAAACAGTAGCTGCCATGGCTGTGAAATGCATGATCTTGCAGAACTGTACAAAGTTGATTCTGCTTGATGCTGGACTCCTGCAGCCTTAGTGTGGGTTATAATTTATTTAGTTATACAAACACATTACATATACAAAACTTGTTACTTTTCTCCTCTTTTGAACCTTGCACTTTTTTCCCATATTCTTTCCTTTTTTGTTTGTTTGGGTTTTTTGTTTGTTTGTTGTTTGGGTGTTTTGTTTTGGTTTTTTTTGGTTGTTGGTTTTTTGTGTGTGTGTGTTGTTTTTTTTTTTTGCTGGGTTTTTTTGTTGTTTTTGAGTTTTTTCCAAAAAAAAAGACCCCTCTCTCTGTGAAAGTCTCCCCACTCCAGGGGTTTACAGTGAAATGTAAACTTCACTGGTTGTGAAATGGCAAATGGGCAGTTTCCTGGTTTTGCTTCAACACTTCCTCATTTCCTCCCTTGCCGTGGCCATGTGGTGGGGATGCTGCTGCAGCAATTTGCTCCCTGAGACAGCAAGATGAGAAGGTGGGCTCTGGGCTGTGTCCCCTTGCCATCAGCTGTGAGTGCCCCTGGATGTGTCTGAGCTGGAGCAGTTCACCTGTGCCTGTAGACCTCCTGTCTCCAGTAAATCATAAGCATCTCAATCTTTTTGTCAGGTTGTGATATGAGAATCCACATCTGAATTTCAGTATGAAGAGAGAGAGGCTGATTAAGTGTTTGAGATAAGGTTATGTGACACCACAGGTTAAAAATACCTGAACTGATTTTGGCCCAATGCCTGCAAACCACATTGCAGTGTATTCAGGTGGCACAGAAAAAGCTTCTGAGGAGTTTGTTGCCTTCTGCTTTATGCAAGTGCTTCTTCAGGAGTGGTCCTTTAGGGGCTGCATCTCCCTTGCTTTACAGCATTTCTTTGGACTTTGCTATCTTGTGTTTCTTATCTAAAATGTTACCAATGTGTTGAGTTATAAGAAAAAATACAGGTCTAGTAAACCCTGGCTGTTCAGGAAGAAAAGGAAAAGTATGTTTGTTTGGCACAAATGTCTGGAGAGACAGATCCCAAAATACCATGCATCTCAATTCTAGTGCTCCTAAGCAATAAGCAGTGCAAGTTGGAACCCCTAACAAATACTTTGTCTTAACAAAATAAAACAAAAACCCAACAAACAAAAACAAACACAAAACCTGTATAATTTACAATGTGCAAGTTACAAAAAAGTAGTGTGCTTCTGGTAAATCCAGAAAATAGACTTAAAGAAATTTAAGAATCCTCTGAGTCTTGTGACTCTCTATGATTTTAGTGTTTTACCAGTTGTTTCTTATTCATGACTTATATTTTTGTAAATATTCTTAGTGATGACAAGAAACTTTGGATATGTGTCTAAATAATAGGAAAGGCCTGCCAAGTAAAGACTTAGACCAGGCAAGCTGGTGGCTTGTTTAAATTCTTGCCTGTGTTTAATACTTTAAAAGCTGTAGATGGATACTGAAGGATTCAGGATACTGCACTGGATTTGTGCTATCACTGTTGGGAACTTTGTTGCATTTAAAGACTTCTCTTATTTTCTATTTGAGTTACCATATTGCTGGAGTCTTATGCAGAAATGTTACTTCCCGAATGCATTTGATTTACTTTCTTATTTTCTTTTGTTGATTTCAGATGAAAATATGCCTGCTCATTTTTTTTAGTTCTCTGAAATGTGCTGTTGAATGTGTTAGTCATGTGTGTTCTTGTTCTTTTACAGATGGGCTGAAGCCAGAGACCAAGATGCTGCTAACTGCTGCCTCCAAGAAGAAATCGAAGGGAGGGAAGGGGGATATGACCAAAGAGGATGAAAGCAGCAAGAATGATTCAGCCCAACCTGTTACTATCTCTCTTATCTTTAAAAGATACGTTTTTGACACACAGAAGAAAATGATTCAGTCCTGAGGAAGCAAGAGAGGCCTCTGATTACACCTCAGAATCCTGAAATGCATGGAGGTGGAATGTGTTTCTTGTCCAAACACATTAGACCTGTTCCTTCCTCACAAACAGAGCCTGGAAGTTCGTGCTGACTGTTCCCCCTTCTGCAATGTCTGCAATCTCATATTGTTCTGTTCAAATTTGCTTATTTTGTCATCTCTGTGATGTGCATCTTTATGGCACAGAGAATCTCACCTGCCAGATGAGCACACTTGGGTGTACATTCTAATTGCACTGTTTTCCTGGATAATTGTGCTGAAGTTTCTCTTGATTTAGATGTTTGGCACCAACATTAATCTAAATCAAGTAAGATGTGAATTTCATGTGACCCACAAAGTGAAGCTGATTATTCAAGGCTTACTTCTTTGAGCAAAGTGGGAGACAGAAGGCACACTAGTTAATAGGTGAAACCTAAAAGGTTGTTTCACATTCCTTCAGTTGCAACTATGTAAGATGCTATCTGAGAGATGGTATGGATGTTTTTTTATAAATATGATTTATATCTAGAAATCTTTTTCATATTAAACATAATGATCTGTGTAGCTGAGAGTCTTAATTGTTCTGTTTGCTGTTCCAAAGGTGTTCAGAATTTATCTTCAGTGACATTTTATGTAACTTTTCTGATTTTCCTGCCTGTTCTGCAAGGAATCCTATTCCAAAATTGTTTTCTTTTTGTTACCAAAATGCCTTTTGTATGTGAAAGAAAAAGTTGCCTCTGGAAATAGTAAAGGGCTTTATTTCATTAAAATAATGATAGAAGATTGCTGCATAAGCCTTGTAAAGTGAGTGTCTCCAAGATGCTTTAGAAACCATTAGTTTTTAATAGGGATTTCATGGCTGCTTTAGCTCTTTCTCTCCATTTCGTGTCCTAGGCTCATAAGGAGAGCACTGGTAATATCCCTTCCTTGTTGCATACAAAGTACAGGACACCTTAACATGAAAACTAACAGCAATCCCACAGGTATGAAAGCTGCAGTTTGGAACAGGGACTGGACTCTGGCTTGGCAGCATGGCAAATATTAGTTCCTGCCTTTTGAACAAAAGGAGTACCTGCTTGTTGATGCTGAATTGCAACCTGTGACCCATTTGCTGAAGTCAGCTATAGATGGTGACTGTATGTATAATGTAAGTGCCTGAGTTGCACATGGAGGTAAATAATTGCTGCTGATTAATAATTCTTATTAATCATATTATTATATCCCTTGATGGGCATAAGTCCATCGTGTTAACATGATCCTGATTTTTTCCCAATCTTTTCCTTTTAATTCCTAGGTAACCAAAGTGGCAAGAAATGGCAAAGCCATCAGCTATTGAGAGTATATTTACAGCTGGACAGTGGTGAGACAGAGCAAGCCTGGTGTCTAAACTAGACTGATGGTCCCCCTTTAAATCAGAACAGAATTAGTGCTTTGTGTAATAATCCCAAACAGTTTCTGCTGAGTGAGTCCCAGCAAAGCTTTAGCACATCCCTTAAGATTATGGGGTATGCTTTCAGTGTGATCCCAGAGGAATTAGGCAGGCAACTTCAGCTATTGGCTTAACGTAACTTGTGCTGCCAGCCTTGCTGGAAAATGTATCCTTCTGTAATGGAAAAAATGCATTTCACACCCCTGTCACCTCTCCTTCCCTATTTCTCTCTTCTACCCAAACAAAAATATTCTTTGGAAAGAATATTTTAATGTTATCTTTCTTTTAAGCCTTTATCAAATCCTGTTTTGTACTCTGCACTGTTACCTCTGCCTAAGATACTGCAGTGATGGAACACAGAGAAACAGATGACACTGAAGGAACAGTGTAACTCTCATCCTAGGTTAATCAAAGAATTATGGGTATAAAAAAAACCTAATTAAATACTCCTAGTTATTAAGGAATTTATACTTGTATCTGTGCAGTTCTAGTGTCCCTGCCAAATTTTAAATGGATTGCTAATTTGGAGTAGTGGAAAGAAAAGGGGAGTGATCAGGAAAGGTGCTTCCAGAGTTGTTATCCTTGCACTTACAGGGTTTTGTCTTTCTCATTGCTAAGGCACTTTTGAGTAGTTCTGGAGAGGAGGTTGTCAGTGTAAATGGGGGTATGTATTTTTACAAAAGCCTATCTGATGCATGTTTTCTCCCCCACACCATGGACTGCCCTTAACAGGATCAGTGAGTCTGTTGTTATGGAACTTGATCCCTTTGAAAACTCATTAACCCTGAACACTTAGATTTGCAGCCCTCTGCTTGGTTGAAAGGACTCCTAGTGCAGGGAGTCCCATGGTTTATTTGCTTGGGGTACTCCAAGGGAGTGGGCAGCAATAATTCCAGAGTTGGACCTACATCCCTTTCTCATCCAGTCTCTTGTAAACATATTTTTGAAATCTTCCTCCTGTCTTCCTTTAATTTCCAGACTAGCATACTAACTTGGCATTTTTCTTCCATCTTCTCAGTCTAAGACCTGATCTCCTCATCAGTGCTCCCATTTCCTTCTTTGCTCATTGCTTCTCCTTGTTCTGGCTCTGCTCTTGTCCTGGAGCTCTGTGGCAGGGCTCCCATCACAGTTGCTGGAAGCCCAGTGAGGTGGGGAAGGCTCTTGGCCTGCAGCTCTTCCCTGCTCCTCTCTTGGGGCTTTGACCCTGGGCAGCTCTGATGGACCCACAGGAGCTGGCTGTGCCTTCACTTCCCACCCTGTCCTTGCCTTGGGATCCTTTGTGGAAAGCCCCCGTGACAAAGCCTCGTTGCAGAGGTTTGTGTGGGATACACAGCTGGGGAGGGATCTGTTGAACACTGGGGTTTGGTTTTGTGTTTCTCCCAATGCAGAATTCCAAAGGCAGAACTTAAGTGTGCCCAAGAACTTTGAACATTATAATGTGCTATTACTGCAGATCTCTGGCTGCTGTCCTGAGGCTGTTGGATACACATTCGAAAAAGGGTGAAATGGTGGAACAAAATGATTATGGGAAAATCAAAGCTTTTAAAGACATTTGTAGGATGAACAGATGTTCAAACATTCTTTTATTTGGTTTCCAGACAGACGTAGAGTCTTTCCTTTCATCCTCATAATCAGTGCATTATGCTGTAATTTGTAAAAATGGCATTAAAAAAATATTAACAGGGTCATATTGTGATCTACTGACTCTGTGTCATTAAGCCGTGAAGTTAAGAATGGCAACTGGGAACATGGGTTAAATGTTGCAGAATGTACTGTACTAGCATATATTGTCAGACTGCATTATAATGAATCCAAAATGGAATAAAGATATAAGGAAGTTTTTTGTACTGCTAAGGTTGTCAGTGTTGCAAAAGTAGAAATTGTTATGGCTGTGCAGATGTTTGGTGAGTAATACATCTTCGGATTGTGGGGAGAGTAGCAGGGAGAAAAGCTTCGTTTTTACAAGCCTGTTTTCTACTTTTCCTTGGGATTTGTTTTGGAACTGCAGTCTGGCTTGTGATCATGCCAGAGGTCTGGAGCCAGGAGGGTCAAAGCTGTGCTCGTGGTAGCAAGGATTCAGTAGGTGGCATCCTTTGCTTGGAATCAGAGCTCAGTCTCCCCTCTTAAAAAAGGGGTTTTCACTGGAACTGAGACTGAAGGGTTTGCATCAGGCTTGCAACCAGCTCTTAAAGAACAGCTTCTGTTAAAAACTACAATGCATCTCATGTCTGGGACAGAGCCATCGACTCCAATTGTTGACCAAAGCCTGAGGCACCGGTGTCCTTTCTGTGTATGTTGCTGGCTCAGCTGAAAATAGCTCTGTCTCTTAAATCCTGTATTAGTTGGTTGCAAGTAACTGACTATGGAAAAGTGAGCCATCTGCACCAGGGGAGTTCTTGACATGTACAAGGCATCTCTTTCTGGGCAGTAGCACTTTCCTTGCCTGTTGGACTCTGCAGTTGAACAGCCTTGGGGTGGCCAAGCAAAATGAGAGCCCACCACAGCTCATGGGGAGTTGCAGTAGTGAAGCCACAGTCCACCCCAGCACTGTTTGCCTCACTGCTGGGAGAGCAGCTCTGTGTTTACATCTGCAAAGTGCTCTGGGATCTTGTGAAATGAAGGATGAAAGACAGCAGAGGAATGCTACCTTATTAGCAGTTTCAAAACCCCTTCATGTTTCCCTTTTCGTTTAATATCCACAGTGAGCTGGAAAGCTCTTCATTTACAAACACATGAGTTTTAAACAAACTTGTTGAGGATATAAATAAAATTATTTTAAGATGGAGCCTGGAACTGGGAGCTAACCTGCCAAGCCTGGCAGGGAAGGACTGTATGACTGCAGTCTGTGGTTAAGGCCAGTTTTGCTATATGGGCACCCAGAAGGAATTCAGGGCCTTGGGGAGGCTGAGTTCAAGCAAGGTACTGGCAGTCTTCTGGGATTCCCCACAAATTCTCCAGCTGTTCTGTGCAAAGTCAGGTTAAAAACATAATTTTACAATGTAGATAATATATGAGGAGAAGGATTACAGTGGATCTGCTTATTTCCCATTGACAACGCCAGAATATGGAGTCTTCCTCACATTTCCTGCTGTGCATGCTGTGTTAGTTGAAGTTCCAGTTGTTTGGTTTCCATTCCTCAGTAAGTGTTGCAGTTCTTTATTTTTGTTTGTGTCTGATATGAGTGCTTTCCCAGGCTGGTGGAACCAGTCTGCAAGACTCAGATTGTCCACTTCCCCCTCCAGGTAACTGTTGCTTGTCAAAGGTGAGTCCTCTAAGGGGCACCTAAGCCATACATTTTTTATATGAGTTGTATGCTTTTTCTAGTAAAGGACAGGAGAGAGAATCTATCAAATTCTTATCTTTTTGTATTTCACAGCTGTGAAAGGGACTCATTGAGGAGAATCAGAAAATACTTCAAGATCTTTGGTGAATGTCAACTGCTTTACAAGGTGCATTCTTAAAAATGAGACTGTCTTTTTGACTATTGAGTCCTTGCCAGTGCTGCTTGGTCTAGTTCATATTTCATAACCAAAAGGTAATTTGAGGTCTGGATCAAGTGCTGCTAAACTGACAACCCTAGCAGTGAATGAGGTGCCTGCTAACACCCTTGCACTGGCATTTTGGCTAAACTGACCTGATTGCTTTTGATCCTTTAAGAAAGCTAGGCTATTCATTAGCTCCAGCGTGTTCTGTTTAGATCAATTTCTTCTTCTTTGAGTGGAAGTCATGCAGCCTTCTTGTGTTTTGGTTGATCATTCTGAGGTTTCTCAAGGGCCTTGTTCATGTCAATCAGAGAGACTCCATCCTTTTTGGACCACAAAATTGCTTTTTATTAGGCTGTATGTGGCCCCCACTCAGATGTGTAGGAGCCAGTTCTTTTATACTATTTTGTGTGAAAACTGATATTTTAGTGCCTGTAACTTCAGTCTGACAGTTAGGAGTGATCCATGCCCTCATGGTGAATTCATTCCCAAAATGGCATTCCATAAGGACAAGCTGAAACTTAGACCCCACACAGAGGTTTTGCCTAAATTTCTTAGTTTTTGCTAAAGTAAGCGATCCATCATCTAGTTTTCTTTCTTTAGTCTCGCTTCAACCAAAGCTGACTTGAACTCTGCACTCTGAGAACATTGTTTTGCTACCTGGAAAGATCAGGGTCTTTCAGAAGCTCTTCTAGACACTGTTAAGTTACTGAAATATTATCTACATTGGTGCCCACATCTGTTAAATGGATATGGGATTTTTTTTTCTGCTGAGTGCTGGTCGTGCTCTCTGTGAGGACAGTAGAAATGCGGATGGGGTACTCAGTTACTTATTTTGCAGGAATAACTAAAATTATGTCCCCCCCAAAAAAAATCAGGCGTCTGAGAAGTGCATTTTCTCATGTATATCTTATTTGTTTCATTTTCAGATGAACTAAGGTAGATTTCAATTGCTGATGAATGTGGAAGGGAAAAGGAAGGGATGGTTTTGTGTCATCTTGCCTTTTAAAAATATTACTGGGGAGCTCTGGCAAGAGAAGCATTTTGTTCGGAGAGAAATGCAAATCACTTTATACCTCAGTGCTGGGGGGTGTTGTGTTGTTTTTAACTGTGAAGATTGATCTATGCTTAGAACCCCACTGGGTGAGTGGACAGTTTGGTCTCCATCCAGTTCTAAATTGAGCTGTAAATCTCATTTGCCATCTGGCAAAGCATGGCATGACTGGGCAGTTTCAGACAGAGGTCTGTATTTAGAACAGTGGAAGAACACAGAGGTTTGCCAGATTGGAATGAAAATAGAACTGTCAGGAACACAAAACTCAATGAGAGGCATGGGTTTAGGTTGAAATGCATTTGTAGAGACCTTAAACTGCTCTAATAATGGTATCTGAGCACATTTGTTTAGTAATTCTGTTGTTACAAAAGGTACATAAATGTTTAAACATCACAGTTTAATGTATACAATTTCCTTTACAGTTGAAGTTGCTGTGAGAATAGTATTGAGAAAAGCTCTTACAAAGTATTTTGATTTCTCAGTACCAAGTGCTGACAATGTTTGACAATTTTTCTGCTGATATATGAGGTATTTCAAAACCACATCATCATGTACACCTTGCCCTCACTTACGTGTTCATGCAGTGAATCAATGCCCAACTAATGGGTACAAAAGTGGGAAAATGAATTTGGTCAGTTGTCCACTGCCTTGTGTGGGATGTCACAGGGTTGGACCTGAGTCTTCAGACTGTGGCTCCTGCTGCTTCTCTTCCCACATTTCCCTTGCTGCCATGTGAAGGGCACTGATGAGTCTGCTGTTGCCAGCCTTGGGGATAGTTAGTCCAAACTCCTCAGAACATTTCCTTCCTGCGACAGAAGTAGGAGGAAATCTGTCATAACTTTGTCTTTCTCTGAGGCAATGCAGACAGTTTGTCCATGTGGCCCATATTTGGTTTCGGCCCCTTCCAGAGGAAGGTGCTTTAATGGATTGTGTGTGGATTGCCATCCACCCTGACATAGAAGGCTCATGTAGTAATTGGTACTTGTGTCTCACTACTAGAACAGGCAGAAGTGAACTTGTGGTAATTTTGTCCACAATTATTTGCTTAAAATACTAACATTAAAGTCATCTATGAAAGAGCAGCAAAGACCACCTTCAATTTGTACATAAGGCTTGCTAATTTGCAACATTAGTTTTGCTGGTTAGTGTGGGGTGTTTTTTTTCCCCTTAATTAGAAATTTTAATTAGAGCATGCTGTGTATTAAGATGTTAAAGCTTTGACTGGCAGTTTGGAATTGCAGAAGGATCAGCTCTCTCTGTAGGGTTGCAGCACAACAGGGATTAGCTCGCACCCTCCTGCCTGCAGGTGTGTTTTGCTTCTTGAGTTGGATCGTGGGGAAATGTTCCTCAAGGTGGGGAAGCATTCATCTTCCTGATCACACCTGTCTGTTCCAAGGAGCCTGAGCTTAGGGAAGAGCTACAGATTCACAGGTCATACACCAGGTGTAAGGACAAAGCCTCCAACCTGAATGACAAATATATCAATTGTTGGAGTGTTGCAGCACAGCACCTTTGTCAGCTTAACCCCAGTTGTGCTGCTGCCAGTGCAGGAAGGTTCCTTGCCTTTGGAGATCAGTTGCTTTGCTGGCCCTTCTGCAGCTCCAGTTTTCAGTCCTGTAACGTGGAAGAGCTGCCTGAAGAGATTTCCCCATCCCTGATCTGCTGATCTGGGCTGTCTGTAACACACCATGCATAGCGAGTTGCTGGGTGTGAGGGAGCCTTGTGGGCTGATGTATTGGAATTGCTCAAGCTCCCTTACCTCATTTTTCTTCTCTCTTGTTTTAAAGCAGATTCAAGGGGAGATAGGATAGATTTTCAAACATTAGCATTTAATGTTTCCAGCATCACACTCCTGGAAAGTACAAAAACTTCTGCCATGGATAATTATGGAATAACCTATATAAGGGAACTGTTTCTCCAGTCTCCTCACAACTGGTGGATATCTTGTGTCCTTTGAGCCTGAAAATTCGTATTTTTATTCTGTCTAGAGTAAGTGTGGGTTTTTCTGTTAGCCAGACAAATACACAATCATTTAAAAAACTGCTGAAATGCATTTTCCAAGATATCTTGTGGCACTCTAACCCACAAGCTAATTATGGTGCTGCAATTATAATTTGCTATTTTGAGTTGATTTCATGTTCTGCTGGAACAGAAGTCGTGATTTCCCTTATTTCTTGCTGTTAGTTTATCAGATGTTATCTGTCTTCAGAAGTGCAAATCTTTGCAACCTCCATTGGTATAGAAAACTATCCATACTTCTAATGGTTTTAGTCAATCAATATGCTCTTCCAA
The DNA here is from genome assembly GCA_013397295.1 of Polioptila caerulea. Lineage (NCBI taxonomy): Eukaryota > Metazoa > Chordata > Aves > Passeriformes > Certhiidae > Polioptila > Polioptila caerulea. Next base: position 398,482 of record VYXF01008053.1, on the reverse strand, counting down.
ATGAAGATTGATAATTAGCATTTTAATAATTTCAATATTATCTGTCCCTTTTAAGCATCGTCCCACAGAGTCCTGCTGTGCAGGGTCCCTGTTCTATTGAGTGTTCTCATTGATGCCCAAATCTTTCATCATGGATTCTTCTGTTAATGTGTCCACATAGTTCAATTTATATGTTATTGATGGTTAACTTTCACTTGTCAATACTCAATTTCAGCCCACTTTTGGTGGTACTTCAGTTCTTCCTCCTCTTCCTGCCAGCTATATTAACCTTCTGCTCTTTGCAAATGTTGTCCAGTTGTAGTTCTTCCCTTTCTGAAGGGTCACTAGTTCAGCAGCTCTGAGTTAGTGTGGACAATTTTAGCACTTGTTTTGATCATTTTATTAAAGCCAAATTCTTACTTCTGTCCTTTTCTTTCCTTGCTTTTCTTTCAGAAAGTCTTTGGTAACCCAATGGTTTATGAATGTTTGTGCACAATTCCAGTATAGTAGAGGTGTCCCGTTTTCCTTGGCTTTTTTTGCTGTTTAGTGAATGACATTGATCAGGATGATTGGCCAGCCTGGTTTTGATTGATGCCCCATGGTTTTATCTGGCATTGAAATAAGCTGACACTGGTCTGTAATTCCTTGTACAGAAAGTGGTAACTCTGCTAATTGACTCTAAAGACAGGTGTCTGTTAGTGTGTAAATAATTTTAAAATGCTGTCAATAATCAGTGAAGCATTTTATCAGTCATTTTCTGCTGATCATGCTCTTAGTGAACTTTTCATTTTTATACCAATCAATAGAAGTGACTAAGTTGATAATGAATGTTATAAATCATCTCCACTTTTTTCTGAGCAATTCTAGATCAAAATTGATCACAAAGACAAATTATAGAGTTTGTCACCTGATAGTGAAAGCAGATTCTGTTTTAAGTTTGTAAAGATGAAATTTTTATTTTCATCTGAACTTGAAGCTAGCACTGTCAGCACCATGTAATGAGTTTTTTGCTGGAAGGACTTTTGCAGATATTATGGATGTTGAGGTGGGCAATGCTTGAGGAGCAGCTGAGCAAATCCATTGTCACTGTTCTGCTCTTGGCTGCTCCTGCCTGTTGCAGTAACTTTGAGTCCAGCATTTCAATGTTTTAAAAAGGGAACATCAGGAGAGGCTTTGCAACAAGTTGAAAATGAGCAGTGATGTAGAAAATACGCCATGATTGAAAAAAAGCTGATTTAATTAAGTGTTTATGGCTGAGACTCTCTGGTGTAAACAGCCTGTGGCTCCTGGCTTGCAAATTAGGTCTTTCTATTTGTGCCCAGTCTCACTGTTCTGTTCTGTGGTGCTGGAGTTTCTGTCACTCTGAGCTCAAAATAGCAAATCCAGGTGAGTGACTTGCACATCATGGAACAGAAGAATCCCTTCACTTAAGCACAGGTGTGCAGCCTTTCCTAGAGGGGTGGTCAGCAAGAGCACAGCGAGTTACAGAGCAGCAGTGCCACATCCATTCCAGCTGGTGGCATTTGTGTGAAGAGGAGGAGGAGCTCTCTTACTCGTGTGAGTTAGATGTCAATACCATAGTGTCTGTCTAAGACAGCACCAAATCCCATTGACAGTGCTGTGTACTGAGCTTCCCCTCTGTTTCTGACACCTCTCTTTTTGTCTTGGAATCCTGTTGCTTGCTTTGTTATCAATATAAAAATATTGAGAGCAAACATTTTTTCCATTCCATTAGCAAGATCTCTTCAGAATCTGTGACTGACAAGCATCTCTCTGCCCCTTTTCAGGAGGGAGCTGTCATCTGTTAGAGGTATATAGAATGGCAGGAACTGTTACATCTTGAAGGAAATCTGAAAGTCACCTTGTCCCTCTCCCTACCCAGAGGAAGGATCACTTGTATATATGTTCTTTTCTGGTGTCCAGCTAACTGGGTTTTAGAGGTTTTTGTTAGCAGCTGCCACAGGACTTCAGATTCATTTGGGTTGTTTGGGAGAGCAAGGGAACAGATTTTTTCTCCCAGTGTCTTCCTTGTTGCAATATAAGCCTATTTATATAAATATATAAATATATATATATATCCCTATCCACTGTGATACAGGGAACAGTCTATTCTTTTTCACTTTGCAGCATTCTTTATACACTTGAAGACTGAGCATGGATGTGATCAATCTTCTTTCCTCTGAACTAAATGTTCTTTGTTGGTACAGTCTCTCCCCTTGGGGACTGTGTTTCCTGGACCTGGGCTTGTTTCTGTCTTCCTGAGTTTCTCCAAATGGTCAGTGTCTTTTCTTAAGAACATTTCTCTCAGCCAGGCAGTTCTCTAGCTAAGACCTCATGAGTGCTGACTAATACAAGTAGGATTTTAACTTTGGGAGTGTCTCAGGACATCTTTCTGTTTATTCTTCCCTCTCTGCAGGTTTTGCACAATTAGGAGTTCATTGCCTTGAGTTTAATGTGTGAGCTCAGCTCACAATGCCTCTCTGTAGATTTCTTAATATAGGATCCTAAGCTTCCATTTCTCATTCTGTACTTACACATTTCAACATCCCATCTTCAATAGCTTATTTTCAGACTACTGCCCCAGTTTGCTGGGTTCCAATTCTAGTCCTTTCCTCCAGCATATTCATTCCCAACTGATCTATCCAGTCGTTGGGATCAATAAGGAAAATATTGAATAGAATTAGCTCAAGCACAGGCTTCTGTGAACCATGCTTACTACACCCTCCCAAACAGCATACCATCAATAACTATTCTCTTAATGTTCTCCAAACAGTCTCATGCTCAGCCTGTAATGAGTTTCTCTAGCCTGATTATGCAAATATCTTGTGGAAAACTGTCAAAAGTTTTTTTCTAAATCAAGCTACCTACAGTTGTATTCTAGGTGATACTTGCAGAGTTATTCACTCTGCTTTTATTTCGCTTCAGCTGCAAAACTGGACCTACGTGGAGCCTTGCTGCCCCATGGCATGTGTTTATTTTTGGGTTTTACTAGAATCTATTTTTCTCAGAAAAATTTAAATTTTTAATGTGTAAGAGGATGTTTAGGAAAGTGTACTACTTTGGTGCAAAATACCCTGTATGCAGGTGATACACAAGTTATCTTTGTTCTGTAGGAGCATTTTAATCTTGACCTGCAAGACTGTGTTCACAGCCTGGTTTAAGTATTCTGCACTCACAGCCCTAAATCAGAGCTGTCATCAAACACTCGGGCACTGAGCACCCAAACACAGCCCAGACCCAGTTTCAGCCCTGCAGCTTTTCCCTCTCATGGCTCCTGTCTAAATCCCAGCCTGTAATGCTTTCAGGGCTAAGAAGCAGCAGATTTTGCAGTTGAATTAAACAACACTTCGGTCCTAACAGGAGTCTGAGGAGACATTCAGGGTCATTTTCACGGATGGAATAAGTGGGGATTTGAATTGCAGGTTAGTATTGTGGTCCATTTCAGCATCATGCTGCTTTCAGGTGTGATTAAAATGTTTTCATTATCATTTAAAAATCAAGAAAGACATTTTCTGGTAATTCCTTCTCCTTTCTTGGCCTTGTAATAAGCATACTATAAACTCAACAGCTGACATCATGAAGAGCTATTGCATTTCAGCCCATCTGAACATGGAGATATTAGGATGCCTCCTGCATCTTTGTGTGTAATGAATGGGTCTTAGTTATTATAAAGTGCTGCACAACTTCAGCCCTGCACAGGATGAACAGCAAACAATCCCCAGCAGAAAGTGCCTGCTGTTTCCTAAGCCATGGGAAATGCTCTCTTATTCCATTAGCCCCGCTGCACTTGCTTGGTTTTTCCCCCTACTTGCTCCAAAGAGGAGGGAAACATATCCTTACAACCACACTAGCAAGAATTAGCCCAACTGTATTTTACAGGTAAACTAACAAATAAGAGGAGAATCTGAGCAGCCCCCAGGGACTGGATTTGTTTGCTGCTGGGCTGTTCTATCTGCAGCTGGCATCAATGGAAACCCGAGTGCTCCATTAAAAGTCGACAATCTCTGCTGGCTGGGGCACGGGGCAAACAGAGCCAGCCTGTTCTGCAGACAGACTGATGGCCTTTATCTCCCCCCACCCAGCTCGGGATGGGAAATGATGAGACTGAAACAAAAAGCTTGAAACTGGGGCTTGGAGCTCTTACCCTGCAGCTGTCATTCCAAGGAGGAGCAGGGACACAAGGTTGCCTTCAGGGGCCATGTGGGAAATTCACTGAGGGCGATGCATTAAGTGAGGATTGGGGCTCATCTGTAGGAATGGGAAATAATGCATGGTGCTGGTGTGGGCCCCAGGCAGTGACATGGGGGTGTGCATCTGGAAATCTTCATTCCAAAGCCTTGGGGATGGCGTGGGTAAGTTACCACTCTAAGTTGATGAGGACAATAATCTGTTACAGGGTCTACCCTTTTAACCATGCCCATGGATTAGTGCCTTAAGCAGCAGCACACTGTCCTCTCACCCACCCCAAGGAGGGTCAGGCCTGTGCTCTCCTGAAGCATTTTCTTCCAGTAAATGTGACTGCTCAAGTGATGCCTTGATATTCTGATTGCTCACAAAACAGAAAGTGGGGGTTGTATGTACTTTTGTCCCCATGGTGCAGCAGAATTAGATTGCATCTCAGACACCTGGGGTTAGGGATGATTCATGGGAAATACCCAGCATTTGATGTTTTCATCTTTTCAAAAGCCAGCCCTTCAGCCAGGGGACAGTGTGCCACACAGGAAGTACACTGGGCTTTGATGGTATCATAGCCTGAAGGGAAATGCATGATAGTACCCCGAATGCAAGGGAAGTGGTCTTTCCATTCTGAGTTTGCAGATATTTGAGTGGTGAATTCATTGGTTCTCCCATGCAGAAGAAGTTATCTTTACCCCATCCTTGCTGCTTCTCTGTCCCTTTGTTCCACCAACAATTTTTATCAGTAGACAGTTTGGTACAGCTAGCAAGTTGTTGTTTGTCATAGGCTTAAGGCCTTGTTTTGTCATGAAATGCAGCTATTTTGTAACTTGCTCTTTTCTTTTGCAGTCCGGGTCTGTGAACTACCCAACGCTGGAGTCTTGGGGCTGTTGGGAGATTGCACATGGTCTTGCTATAGTTTTGCTTGTTAAGTCTATCAGTCAATGTTATAAAATGTGTAAAGGAAGAGTTCCCCAGATCATCTGCCTTTTGTTCAACTTAATCTCTAGTCAGTGTAAGTGACCTCTAGATAACAGCCAAGATAGTATTTTGTGCTCTAAAATTGTGAACAGTAGAAATGGGTGCTGCAAATATTCCTTTTGCTCTTGGCTGTCCTCCCTGTGTTGGATACACAAGGTGAATCATTATTTTAATTACCTTTTGAAGTTAAAGGTGGTATCCCACAAATGGGATTTTCAGAAGCAGTAACCCTAAACATACCCTTAAAATGGTCAGAGTGAGTTTCATGGCTAACTTCAGGGGTAGGAGTGTGCCCACAGCATGCAGCTGACCAAACCAAACTGCTATACCTGGTTTGGTATGGCTGCAGGAGTGACCTTGGTTGATCTCCAACAGAGTTAGGGCATTTCCCCCCTTAATTAAAAGGATTTAACCTCATATTTTTTGGGTATACTCTAATGTCTGTTCAATAGTCTCTAAACCTCTCCTCACATACACAGTAAACTCTGGTATTCCTGCAGTGGAGGGGAAAAATGAAGAGAAAACATCTGGGGAAGGTAGAACATGAGCACAGACCACTGAATACATTTGGATATTGTCTTTTGGTTAAAACAGTGTGTGAGACCTCAGGATGATCCACAACAAAAAGAGGGCAAGGGTGGCTCTACCAAAAAATACTTCTGGCTTTGAGCTTGTGCCCATGCTTTTTGTCAATTTGACCATGGTGTTGCACTGTATCAAAGAATAATACAGTTTGTGATTAGCCTTTAAGCCCTTCTCCCTGCACCATGCATAGGTCCAAGCCTACTGCTTGACTTTGTGGGTTGTGAGACTTCACAAGTGTTGCAGTGAGGAAGAAGCCCAGTGACACAAAGGTCAGCAAGGATTTGGCCATCCTGCAGTCCCTTTAGCAAGTCTCTCTGGCATGCATGCGGAGTATTTTCTGCCAGGTACGTTGATCATCTTTTTGGTTTTAGTTTCAGCTACTTTGTGTGTCATCTTCAGACTCCTGAAAAATTGCCCTGGGTGTCTCAGGGTCTCAGGAATACCCATCTCTAAACATTTTGGTGTAGATGTCTTTGATTTGCACCGTTTTCTGCCTCCTGGTTTGTGACCAATGCTTTTTCTCCCTTCCCTGTTTTTTTCTTAGATGTTTCTGGTCAAGATGTTTTGTTTCTTATAGCACCAGGAGCAGCATTAGAGGCGGAAGCAATGGAAGACTCTGATATGTCCACATCTCTCTTCAATGTTTATCTTCCGCAGAGGCCTGAGAGTGAATGACATTCATATAAACAGTGGGTGAAAGACCTGATGTGCACAATTCAAACATCCTGTCGTGGTCTGGGCACATGTACCTGATTGAAAAATAAACACCTAACGTGCATAAATATCTGATGTGTTTTCCTGGTTAAAATCTTGTGTCCTTGTGCAGTGTTTTTGGAAGACCTACAATTTGTTCTTCTATTTACTCAGAATCCATAAGATAAAACCTGATTTTAATTCTGCCTTGAGCTGCTGGCTGTGACTTGATTGATGCTGTAGACAAGTTTATCTGAATGCAAGTTTATGTGTTATAACAAACAGTACTTAAGAGAAACCCTTAAATGCTTTTCTGTTTTCAGCAGTGACCTGTTTAACTATTTCACACAATTTAACCTTGTCTCTCCCCCTCATTGCACTTGATGGAAAGGACAGTGCTTCAGTCTAGAAAGCCATGGAGGTTGGACCAGGCTGTCATTTCAAAATCTGGAATCTCTATTCTTGCAAATTTTTTAGGACCAACCTGGATAAAGTCACCAGGTCTGAAATAACTTTGCTTTCAGCAGAGGTTGGTGTTAGATGGTTTCCCAGTATCTGAGTGATTCTATGAATCTGTGTTATACCATGTGTAGCCATAGCTAAAATCAGGTCTGTTCACCCTGAAATTCCTGTAGCTTGAAAGAAAATCATCCTTAGATAATGTTTTCATTGCAACTTCTTTGTGTTAGCCTCCTATAGTGGGATTTTTGATCCAAAGATCAGATGTTTCCTGGAACTGAGGGCGTATAACAGATAAATGACTGGAAAAGGTGTGAACAGAAGATGCAGTAAAACTCTTCAAGAGGCATCATTTGTAGCAACTGTAGTCTGGTGCCAGCTTCCAGCTGTGCACAGGGTGGGACAGTCCTGAACATCTGTGGTGCTGCTCTGGCTGTGGTGGATTCTCTGTGCTGGGCCTGTGAAGATAAAACTGACCCAACATAAATGGCTGGGAAGCTGCTGACCATGTGCAGTGGTTGCACTGCACTCATCTGACAGGAGGGACATGACAGACAGTCCCAGAGCCACGTTTCCAAAGAGTATTCCTTTTCCTGGCAGGAGGATGTGTGCTCTCCCATATTGCTCAGGGGACAGACCTCAGGCAAAGACCTTCAAAGTTGGAGCTTTCTCTGATATCTGGGGAAGAAGATAGCAAACCCAGTCCAGGGGCTGCTGATGTTGGAGGGGATCAGGCTTTGAGTCTGAAAGCTCTCAGTGATGACTGTTTTGGCCTGTAACAAGGCTTGGTAGAAACTTACTTGAGCACTTGAGTTTTGACTATAAGAAGAAGTTGTTTTTACTATGAGCTGCATTGTGTGCGCTGTTCATCCCCAGCTGTCTCTTTGCCCTCCTGCTATCCTCAGCTCTTTTCAGAAACCTTAGATTTATCACTCTTGGATTGTCTGTCTTGTTCTGGCTTTTAAAAATAAAAGCTTTTCAAAGGGCCTTTGGAACAGGCTGTGTTATTTTTGGCTCAGTCTCTTAGTGACACTCATTGCAGAATTAAAACTTCTAATTAGAAAGCAAAAAAAAAAAAATGCAAGGGAAGGAAAACACATTGCTGCAAAATTAAGGTGGATATTTTAATTGCCCCAGAGGCACGGAATTGCAGTCCACTGCAGAGTTTGCTCTGCCCCAAAAGATCACTGTAGAAAAGGATTACTGTTTTCCATAAGTAATCTACAACCTTTAAATTTTAAAAGCTCGAAAATCTCTGCCAAGATACTTCTGCTCCCGGAGTTTGATGCAAATATCCTAATAAGAATAATTTAAAATTTACACACATGGTGTTGGGAAGACGATGTAGAGGGAAAAGGTAGTGAATTAAGGTTGGCAAGGGAAAAAGATTGTTGTAAGAAAACAAGAGATACAATAGAGTTAGGAGTGCAGATGACCTCTATGACCTTGGATTTTTCAAGTGATTAATTTCTCCCGCACAAACTTCTTGAAAATTGCTTTGAGATCATCTGCCATGAGGCTGTGCATGAAGGGATGTGTCTGTAAAGTTTGTGTGGTCTCCTTCCTGGTTTGAGTGGGTGCTGCCCGATGCTGCTCTCTTTCCTTATCCACGTGTGCATGCTTGGCCCCTGTCAAACCATCAGTTTTTTCCACGGTACTTTTCGCTGGAGCAGGGGTGGGTTGTGCTACTTGGTGTTTGTGTCTGCCAGAACCCCCCTGAGGTCCCAGTTGTGCTCTGCAAAGCTGTTTTGAGGGGAGAGGAAAAAGAAACAGAGAAAAGGAGATGATTGACAGTAGCCCTTTAGATTTCTGTTGTTAATGCACCAGTAATAAGATAAGGCTTATCTTTAAATGTTCATGGAATCGAGACTTTGATGGAAACAGGCTTCTGGGTTAATATATTTTTGATAGATAAAGCAGAATGAAATGAATAGACCAGGGGAACATACAGTATTTAGAGAAAGACATATTTTTTGTTTAAATCTCTCTCCTGGCATGCTGTCTGGGGGCATGTGACACTCACATATGAATGGTGTGTTTGTGAACACACGCTCAGTGCGTGTGTTTTAGAGGGATGCGGGGGCCCACAGGGGTGTCACTGGGCTAAGAGGCTGCTGAGTGAGATGAAATCTGCTAGTTGAGATGAAAAATCTCACCTTCTGTCCCTTCACTTCCGTTCAAGTCCAGCTCTTGCTGGGTGGGTAAATGTGAACAGATAAGAGATTGCAGTGAAGAGATTTTGCCTCCCCCATGCTCTGACATGAAAAAGGAGCTGCGTGCCAGCCCCTTTAAGGAGTTTGGGCAGTAATGTTCTGTTGTTTGAGCTGCACAGGGGGAGTTTGGGATGTCATAGTCATTAATGCATTTCAGCTCAAGCCCTTTGGAGGGTCTGTTTTACATATTTGCACATTTGGATGAAATTATCTCACAACCGTGCGTACGTAGTGCAGTGTCTGGGAAGGCCATGCCAAGGGGACAGAGCCTCCTCGCAGCAAAGAGCTGCAGCTCTTGGGTCCCAGACTGCTTGCTTGCTGCTTTTCCATTGTGTGTTTACATCACAATTGTTGAATTTCATCTTCCTGGCTTCATCCATTTCTTTTATACCTCTTCAGTGAGCAGTCATCTGTCCTTCCTTGTCTCTCACTGCCCATGAACTTGTGCACTGCAGCCCCAGACATCAAAATGATCTCTCCCTTTTAGGATATGCTGACATGACCCCAGCATCTTACCATATCTTACCAAGTATCACTTTAAAGGGCTGCTAGGGCATCACATGGAATTGCTGGTAAATATTGCCTGGCAAGTGAGTGGTAAAGCTGGGAAAAGAAGGTCCCAGAGTCTTCGAAGACAGACAAAGGGGTCTGTAAAACCTGAGATTCAGATCAAACTGGAGGAGCAAGAGAAACAAATTTTCATTTGATTACATGAAATCTTTGGTGTGGTAATGCCTAATTTCTCTTGTTTTAATACGGCCTCTTTAGCTTGGTCTAGGGCTTTGCTTGTTTTAAGGGGTTATAAAGTGAGGTCTGGAAAGGCAGAGTAAAAGCTTTGGTTCTTTTCAAAACTGGTGACAGAAGTCTGACTTAATGCCATTAGGATTGGCATCAAATCCAGGCAAACTATTTTTCCAGGAGTAATTTTGCACAGAGCAGACTACAAGCGTAGTAGAGTCCAAATTCCTCATTCATTTATCATTTCTTGCTTTTTCAGCCTTTCACTGAGTGGTGGGCTCTGAGTTCCTGAGCTAGCTTATCCCTGTTTGTGGTGTCCCTGTTTTCAGCTGGATGAGTGGAACTCAGCTTGTGGGCAGCTGTCACAGGTGCCAGTCTTTGCACCACCCTGAAGTTTGCTTCCTTTGAACAATTTTAATGGGCTTGGTTCATTAGGAACCAAATGCATTTTTGAAACCTGCATGTCTGTTGGTTAGGATGTATTTGCGTAGCTCACAGACCTCTATATTTAATTAACGTAAAACAACCATCTTGAATCTAAGAAGCTATCTAGTTGCAATTAGTTCTTGTTTGCTAATTAATTACCAATGGATGATTAAAGCCTTGTTTACTGAGGTTTAGCAGCTATCAAGACACACATCTAGTACTCAGGGGATTTACTATGCAGTAACTGGATTGTTGAATTAAATTCTTATTGGAGACCTTTAAACTGTGACTGAAGAAAGCTGCTCTGCTGGCAGAGTTTCCTTTTACAGCTCACCCAGGTCCTCCAGGTCCTTCCGCCATGGACAGCATTGCTCTCAGTGGGAGGGATGGTTAGGCTGATACACCTGACTCACTGGGGTGAGCCTCTTGTTTCCTTCTGCAAATTAAAGGCAAGGAAAACTAGGATCTCAGGTCCTGGCTGTGTTGGTTAAGCAGTGCCACTCACACACACTCCCAAATACAGTCTGTCATGTCTGGCAGTCATGGTTTACCTCTGTCTCTCCGTGGGTGCTCATCACATCTTAGTCCAAACAGCCACAAATTGAGTTTTGTTCTGTTGGGATTTGATTGCAAACTGGCTTTTGCTCCTGCATGTAGGCTTTTGGTTTTGCTTCTTTTGATGATTTGCTGGGTAGTTTTGTTGAATTTTTTAAGTCTGTGGGTTTGTTTCCAATCCAGTCCCTGTGTTTATGTGATTTGGTCACCAAAACCCCAAATTTCTGCTCACCACTTGATGAATAGGGTCAAGATTTATGGTGGCAATTAGTGGCTTTTTTTGGGTAACCAGCTGGAAAAGGCTTGAGAAGGTGGTGTGTTCACTGCCTTCTCAAAGCCAAGCTCTTGAGGTGCTTGGAGATGTGCAACCATCGTTGCTCACTGCTTTTTTTTTTGAGAGCCCTGCCCTGCACGTCGTGGGTAAAACAACAGAAGGGAAAGTTAAACACGGGTACTCATGCACAGAAGCTCTTGGGTTTGCCACAGAGAGTTGCTTCCTGCAGATTGGCATGAGCAAAAGCTGTCCAGGGAGGTGTTGGTGCATAATAAAGGACAGCAATGTGCTTTGTGAGAGCAGCAGTTCAGAGTTTGGAGGATGCTGTCTGCAGCATCTGTAGCCTCTGTCAAGGACTGCCTTGTGTTTTGTTTTTTAGCCAGTCAGTCATGAAAGGAGGTGGGAGACCAGCAAGGGTGCTGGGAGCTTCTACATAGACACAAGCTTGGTAGGATTTCATAGAACAATTTCATCCATTCTTTCATTTTCTCTTGTGTTTTCCTTATTTATAAGCCAGAGGTTTGGATTGCTTTTCTCCAGACTCTCTTACTAAGCAGAGCTGGCAGGGAAAAAAAAAAATCAGAGAGAATGAGCAACTGTGGCAGAAAACTGATTAAAAAGAATAATTAGCATTTGCCCCTGATAAATGAGCAAAGCCATTAATTAGACTGATTTACTCCTGGCTTTTTTTTTTTCCTTCTTCCTTTCCTCTCTCTCTTTTTTTTCCCCCTCTTTATCAAATGGCAGCGCTGTGGCTGCCCCTTTGGTACGTTTTCATCAGCTTTTCACCAGTTGTCAGAGCTAACACCCTCCTTTCCTGGAGCCCAAGCAGCCTCTTGTAGCTAATGGATATGGAATGCAGCCAGAGCTGATAGCTGCTAGATCTCCACTGGCTTACAGGTGTTTCCATCATTACTGGCATATTATCTGCCACAGGGTCTTCTTCCTCCTCCTCCTCTTCTTTTTTCTCTCTGTTTTCAACCTTCTTTGCAGTGTTCTAGAAGTAATTACAGTTAAAAAAAAAAAAAAAAAGCTGGAAATTTTTTCAG